>CAUYUJ010017603.1:98114-230888 GCA_963575745.1 Prorocentrum cordatum | reverse complement strand
GCACCTCCCCCTCCTCCCCCCCGCGAGCGCGCGTTTCCGCGCACTCGGGGGCGCAAGTGGGGAGAGGGTGAGGAGGAGGAGCAGCAGGAGGAACGAGGGAGGAAGAGTGAGGAAAAGGAGGAGGAGGAGGAGGAGGAGGAGGAGGAGGAGGAGGAGAAGAAGCAGGAGAAGGAGAAGCTGAAGAGGAGCAGCACGAGGAGGGAGGAGGGAGGGGAAGCCGAGGGAGGGAGGGTGGCAGGGAGGAGAAAGAAAAAGGAGTAGGCGGAGGAGGAGGGGAATAGCCGGAGAGGCTGGAAGAGAAGGAGGAGAGGGGAAAGAAGAAGGGGCGGGAACGGAAAGGGTAGGGTGTCCTGGTGTTCTCAACGGGCTCTGAAGTGCGCGTGAAGATCGGATTGTTCATCCTCCACCTCTTCTGTCTCCTCTTCCTTGTCGTCGTGTTCGCCGTCGTCCCCCTCCTCCATTTCCTCCAGCACCACGCGCAGATGCTTCTCTTCCTGAGGGGAGAGGTGGGGGCCGGGGCCAACAGAGGGGGTCGCGAGACGAGCGAGGGCGCGCGGAGCGCGATCGAGGCAGCTGGGAGAACGAGCGAGGCTGGGGTGCACGTTTCCCCCGGGGCCGTAGGCGACCCGAGGAGGAGGAGGAGGAGGAGGAGGAGGAGGAGGAGGAGGAGGAGGAGGAGGAGGAGGAGGAGGAGGAGGAGGGAGGAGGAAGAGGAGAAGGAGAGAGGAGGAGGACGGGTCGCCTAAGCCCTTCGGAGAAACCCTCCAGGCTGGGGTTGTCAGGCGGCCACGAAAAATTGGCAGGCCAGTGCAGGCTACGCCCAAGAGCGACGCCGAGCAGGAGTGACCTCGGGTGCGCAGCATCTGGGGGCCGCTGGGGGGCCAAAGCCAAGCGCGCGAGCCAGTGCTGGGGGGGGGGCCCTGTGGCACTAAAAGTCGCTCTGGCGAAGACTCCTGCGCGTAGTCGACAATGGTTGATCGTATCGATCCCCGCCCGCCCGGAGCCCAGGCATTACTTCTTCTTGTCGAACATGGCGGCCTGCAGCCTCGCCGCAGCCTTCTTCACGTCGCCCGTCGCGCTGAGCTTGTCCTTCTTGCTGCCCGCCTTCTCGAGCTTCGCGGTGGCCTCCTCCATCTCCTTCTTGGCGGCCTCCGCGTCGATCTTGTCCACGGTCTCGAAGTCGTTCACCAGGATGGAGAGCGAGTTCGAGTCCACGGAGGCGAAGCCGCCCATGATGACCAGCGGCATCCACTTGCCGTCCTGCTTGTAGCGGATCACGCCGGTGTCCAGGGCGGTCATCATGGGGGCGTGGTTGGCGAGGACGCCCAGCTGGCCGCTGGCGCTGGGCAGCACGACCTCGCTCACGGCCAGGCTGAGGCCCTCGCCCTCGGGGGACTGGAGCCTCATGCTGATCCTGTCCGCCGTGGCCGCCTCGCCCTTCTCGGCGAAGCGGGCGACCGGGCTGCGGAGGGCCTTGGCCGGCCGCGCCGGGGAGCCCACGAAGGCGGTCAGGTGGCGGACCAGCAGGGCCGCCGCCGCGGCCGCCGCCAGCCGGAGCGCGGCCTGTGACTTCGCCATGGGCTTGCAAGCAGGCGGTCGAGGGCACCAGCTGGAGGCCGCTTGAGCCCAAATGGCTGCGGGGGCAGGGGGGCGGGTCGGGGCCGAGGCGCACGCGCGGGGGGGGCAAGATCTCGGCTCTCGTTGGCGGCGGCGTCCGAGGAGGCGAGAGCTGGGAACACACGGGGCATCCGGGGATGGTGCTTCTCGCAGTGTGCGGCCCCGGAGGTCTTGGACCCTTCCCCAGGGGTAGGTCCTCTCTCCCAGGGGAAGTTTCTCGCCAGAGGCTCTGTCCCTCGCTCCGCAGTCTGCCTGGGGGTTCAGCTCGAATCCGCCACGGACGAGGGCGCTACTGAGCTGCACCCAGCGTTTGAGACAAGTCCTAGTCAAAGAGTGTCCTCGGAGATCTGAGACTACGGCTTCCACCCTCCCAGGGGACTCAACTTAGATCTGACCGAGATCGGCTCGCGCCATCGACAGCCCAGCTCTCCGAGCGTGGCTGCTCCCCCGTGGGGGCGGCCTCCAGCATCCCGAGGGTGTGGGGCCCGACGGACGTCTTCGCCAGCGCACAGGCGCAGGGGAAGTGAACGCCCTCCTGCAGTGGACGCCTACGGTACGGCAGGTCCGTGCCGTGTCGACCCTGGCGTTGGTTCCTGACACCGCGCTGGATCGTTCAACCTTGAACGATCCGCCGTCTCCGCAACGTCCGATCGTTCAACATCGACCGATTCTGGGCCGCCGTCGGCGTTCAACGTTGAACGTCGGCGGCGGGGTCGCCGCCGGTCGACACGACGCGAACCTACCGTAAGAAATATTGCTAGCAGAGATAGTAGGGAGCGTTCTTCGCCGATACCTTGCAGGACTCGAGGTGCCCCGAGGGCTCCTGGGGGCCCCCAAAAATCAACGGGGGATGCCAAACTTCAGCGTGGCACCTGCTGACAAGCCAGTGTGTGATTCGATCGCTGCGCTCGTTCCGCCGGCGGCCCATTTTTGGGCACCTGCTGCGTCGACTGGCCAGGTGGTCGCTGGCGGTGTTGAGCTGCAGGGGCGTCGGCTCTTTTCTGAGGCGTTGCGTGGGGCATGATGCTGGGGTGATTCGTCTGGATTTCTTGGGAGTTGTCCGGGGAATCGGTCGCTTTTCGCGGGGCGGCTAGTCGTGTGGTGCTTTGTTGGGCTTCGTGTGCCTTCGTGAGGGTTTGCTGGTCGTGGATGCTCACTCTGGGGCTTGTCGATGGGGCGCAGGGGACATTTGAAGCGGCGGTGTTGGGGTCTCCTGGCAGGTGTCGCGGAAGCCTTTTGGAGGCAGTTTTGAAGCTTCTTGAGGCCTCGTCAGGGCCGTGTGGGTGCCCTGGGGGTCTGATTTTGGGCCTCTCGGGGGCTTCTTGGGACTTCAGGGTGCTTCTTGGGAGCCTGCTGGCGGTCTCGGAGGGGCCCCTGGGGTCGGAAAGTTTCAAATGTCATGTCGAGTTCCCTCTCTGCGGGCGTCTTGGACCCTCTTGGAGCCCTCTTGGGCCGTCTTGGAGCCCTCTTGGGCCCTCTTGGGCGCATCTTGGGGGCATGTTGGGCCATCTTGGGGCGATCTTGGGGGGCTCTTGGGCAGTCTTGGACGCTGTGAACCTCCGAACGTCGTCTATGCCAGAAGTGTACGTTTTCCTTCGGAAATGGGGCGATCTTTGCTTGTTGGGGCCCTCTGGGAGGGCCTCTTGAGGCTCTCTTGGAGCTTCTCGGCGGCGTCTAGGGCCGTCTGGAGACCAGCATGGGCGTCTTGGAGCAATCTTTCGGCGACTCGGGGCCCCTTGGACCGTCTCGGGGGCATCTCCGAGCCTTCTTGGCGCGTTCCTGGAGCGCCCTGGGAGGCCTGGAAGGCAGCGCCGAGGGGGAAAACCATCCCTGAGCCGCACTGGCCGGGACCTGCTCGGGGTACTGTTCGTCCAGTCCAGGAGCCCCCAGAAGCCGCCCCGCGCGCGCGAACCAGAAATATATATATATATATATATATATATATATATATATATATGTTGTTAACCAGTTACCGGAGATCTTAGCACGCTTCTGGCCCGGTGGTGGGCTGGCGAATCTGGCGGCCCTGCTGTGCCCCGCTCGCAGGCAACGCCGGCGCGGCCTCGATCCTCATCGATCACTCGTCGATCCTCATCGATCCTCGATCCCACTTCATCCTCATTGATCCCCGATCCTCATCGATCCCTCCTCGATCCCTCCTCGATCCCTCCTCGATCCCTCCTCGATCACGTCTCGACCATTCCTCGATCTCTGCCAGAGCCCACGGTGGATCCGCAGGCCAAGTCATCGCAGTCAAGCAAACGCAGTTCCTGCAGTCGTGCTCTGCGAGCCATGCGCTGTGTCATCACAGAGATGTTGCTCGCAGTGCAGCGAAGTGTGTGCGGGCGGGGGGTACGAAACATCGTGCGTCCTCACGCGGCATCTGACGCCCTGGCAAAGTCAGAGCCCTCTTCGTTTATGCGTGAACTGGAACAGGCTTCGTTCACGTCGAGGTTGCTTTGCCCACTCCCGCAGAAAGCCCCAAACGCGTCATTCCAGATAATTGTACTGGGGATGGCGATGGAGGGGTGGTGGGGGGGGGCGATCGGGGCAAGAAAAGATGAGGACAGGAGGAAAAAAAGGGGAAGAGGGAGAAGCAGGACAAATACATGGGGGAGGTGTTGAGAAAGAGGAGAAGGACACGGAGTAGGAGCACAAGGTGGACGAGGAGACATTGGGAGGAGGTTGAGGTGGAATGGGAGCAAGGGTGGAAGGTGGAATAAGTAGGAAGAGGATGACAATAAAAAGGAGCAGAAGGAAGGGCTGGGGAGGGGCAGTAGGGAGGTGGAGGCAAGCTACCATACCTCATGCTCCTCCTCCTCGTCCTCCTCCACCTCGTCCTCATCCTCCTCCTCCTCCTCGTCCTCCTCATCCTCCTCGACCACACCATCAGCATCCCATCTCCTCTCCCGATACTCGTCCTCGACCACTCCGCCCTCCCCCTTTCCCTCTTCATCCCCCCTTCGTTCCTGCCGCACTCCTCATCATGCCTTCTCATCTCCCTCCACTTCACCCTCCTCCTTATCATCTTCCCTCTCCTCCTCCTCCTCCTCCTCCTCCTCCTCCTCCTCCTCCTCCTCTTCCTCCTCCTCCTCGTCTCCCTTGTCCCCCTAGCTCGAAGCCCTCAATCCATCTCAATCCTCCGACTCTTCACCTACTGCTGCTGTTCCTTCCACCTCACCGTTCCGTGGTCCTCCACGTCCTGCTCCGCCTCCTCCTCCTACTCCTCATCCTCCTCCTCCTCCTCCTTCTCCTCCTCCTCCTCCTCCTCCTCCTCCTCCTCCTCCTCCTTGTCTTCCCAATCAGCGGCCTCCTCCAAATCAGCGTCATCCATTTTGCCGTCCTCCTCCTGCCTGCGATGGCGACGACGACGTAGACAGTGTAGAAGATGATGACGACGACAGCGACGACGACGACGACCACGACGACGACGACGACGACGTAATCGGCGCCAACGACGACGTGACGACACGAGCAATCACCAGGAGCGAAGAGAGCGGCGGCGCGACCCGGCCAGTCGCCGAGAGCAGCGATGGGCTGCGAGGAACGGCGCCGCGCGGCGGCGGCGAGGCGGCGCCGAAGGGCCTTCAGCGCCAGGCACACGGCGCGCTGCCACGCGGGCGCGCAGGGGCGCAGCGAGGCGGCGGCGAGCAGCGCGTCCTCGGCGGCGCGGCCGTGCTGCTTGGCGGTGTGCACCAGGTGCCGCCACAGCGCGTCGAGGGCCATCAGCTTCACCGAGGGGTCGAGGAGGAGGATGAGGAGGAGGAGGATGAGGAGGAGGGGGAGGAGAAGGGCAACGACGACGAGGACGAGGACGAGGACGAGAACAACGACGATGAGGAGGAAAAGGAGGAGGAGGAGGAGGAGGAGGCGCGAGAAAGAGGGGAGGAGGAAGAGGAGGAAGAGGAGAAGGAGGAGGAGGAGGAGGAGGACGACCAGGAGAAGGAGGAGGAGGAGCAGAAGGAGGACGAGGACGAGGACGAGGACACGGACGAGGATGAAGACAACGACAAGGAGGAGGAGAAGGAGGAGGAGGAGGAGAAGGACGAGGACGAGGACGAGGATAACGACAATGCGGAGGAGGAGGAGGAGGAGGAGGAGGACAAGGACAAGCACAAGGACGAGGACGACGACGAGGACAACGACGAGGAGGACGAAGATGAGGACGAGGACGAGGACGACGACGACGACGAGAGCGACGACGAGAACGATGACGAGACTAACGACGAGAACGACGACGACGACGACGACGACGACGACGACGACGACGACGACGACGACGACGACGACGACGACGACGACGACGACGACGACGACGACGACGACGACGACTACGACGATAGCAGGAAAGGTGTCCAGGGCTCCGAGACTCGAGGGCTTCGAGGATCGAAATGTTCGAACGTTTGCGTCGGCCCAAGATTCCCAGCCTCGGGGTGCCTTCCGGCGGCTGCGCCTCGCCAGGAGCGTTCCCGAACGGGCCGCCTGAGGCCCGAGCTGTGACCCGAAGACACCCAGGGGTGGGCTCGGGGGGACAAAGGGCACAGGGAGGACAGGGTGGACGCAAAGGGGGGGGGGGGGAGGGATTGAGGGGGGAGCCGGGGCCAAAGGCACGGGGAGGGCGGAAGGTGCGCTCGCGCCGCATCGGACATCCGACCCCTCCCACCCATCCTTTCCCATGGCGCCGACGGTTTCTCTATCCGCAGGCTCGTGTCATGGCGGACCTGTAACTCTGAAGGAGACGCCCCGTGTTATGCGCAACCGGGGAAGGGAAGCTGCGTAAGGCGGCGGAAAAACATGAAACTGAGAAGGAGGAACAGGAGGAGGAGGAAGAAAAGGAGGAGGAGGATGATGAGGAGGAATGAGGAGGAGGACGAGGACGAACAGCAGCAGCGGGAACTGGAGTGGAAGGATCGGAAGGAACAGGAAGACCAGGGGAAGGCGGAGGAGGGGAAAGGAGGGCGGCGACAAGAATTAGGGGGGACTCAGACCCAGAGAAATGCCACGCGCTGGAACGAGAGCGCCATTCTGCATGACGCGAGCGAAGCGCCCATCTTAAAATGAGGCGACCGCTACAGTGGCAGCACCACTTTGAGATACCGAGAGTGCTCCGATTGAAAAAACATTTAATTCTGTGGAAATGCAATGCGCGGACGGGGCGTGTCACTCCCAGGCCGCCTTCGGGGAACAGAGGAGAGTAGTATCCACATTGAGTAACTGTCGAAATGGGGAGTGGAGAGTGAACAGGGGGTGATGAAGATGCTGCTGATGTTGATGATGATGATGCTATTGATGATGATGCTGATGCTGCTGGTGATGACGACGATGGTGATGATGATGTGGGTGATGTTGATGATGGTGATGGATCATGATGGATGATGATGGATTATGATGGCGATGGCAACGATGATGGTGCTGATCACGATGATGATGGTATATGATGATGGTGATGATGGAGGCGATCATGATGAGGGTGATGATGATGACGGTGATGATGATGGCGGTGATGAAAACTATGGTGACTATGGCGATGATGATGATGATGATGATGACGATGATGATGATGATGATGATGATGATGCTTTTCCAACGCAGGACTCACACCATTAATCCACACCCATAACCATCGTCCGTGAGCAACAGGGCCCCGACTCCGAAATCGGGGCCCACCAATGGCGAGACCGCGCGGGAGGGGGGAGCAACAGCAGCAGCAGAGGGGCAGCGAGGGGAGAAAGAGGGAGGAAAGGGTACTGGCTGAAGCCCTTCGGCCACAACTCCCCCTGGAACCACAGGCCGAGGTCGCCGCGGCACCTCGCGCGCGGGCGAGGGCGACCCACCCCGCCCCCCAACGGAAGGGGCAGGAGGCCCCGACCGAAGGGGGGGGGGCGCACTTGGCACAGGGGAAGGACTGCAATCGCCCGACAAGCGGGGGCCATGCCCCGCAGAGACTTGGACTGCTTGCGGGTCCGTCTCACCTGTGCTGACCCACAACCCAGGCACACAGGGCCAGGCAAGCATGAACGCGCCAACCACAGCAGCTCTCCAAGAGAACAAGCGGAGGGCACTTCAGGAATGAGACGAAAGAGGCGGATGCAGGCGGCGGCGGGCGGCGGCGGGCGGGGGCGGCGGGGGGCGGTCGCGCGCGCCGTCGCCGCGCCCCCTCGACCCTCGACCGCGAAAGGCGGAGGCCCCAACCCAAGCCGCACCACAGCGCAGCCAGCAGCAACAGCACAGCGGAGCACGCAGGGGACACGCACAGGGGAGGGACACACGACACAGCAACCGCAAGGGGGGCAAGGAGGGGGGGGGAGCAGTACCCGAGGGCCCAACACAACGACCCGCACCGCGAAAGCATCAAAACAACTAATCAACGGGGGAAGGGAAGGGGACGAAAGGAGAGAGCAATCACGCAACATCAGGCTGACTCACACGTTGAGGCTGGGTGGGTCTCACTCAACGGAATATCTCGGCAACCTTCCTGCAGCGGCGAACGGATAGCCGGAGTCGGGCATGGGCGAGGGCCTTGGGGCAAACCCTGGCGTTCAGTCGATGGCGGGCGTGGGTCTTCGCGAAAGCATCCAAGATAACTGCGCAAGCCAGATCGCTATCTTGCCCCCGGCACGGCCCAAGAAGGGACAGCATCGGGAACCAACCTTCCTCACCCTCGACCTGCTCCCGCCACAGTCCTGGAAGGTTCGAAACGCCTGGGGGGCCACCTAAGAGCAAGGGTCTCCAATTCAGGGCAGTACTTATAGCGGTGCATGTCATCCGAGCCCCCACACCTGAAGCAGCACCCCCGATCAACATTATGAAGCCCGACCGAGGTGCAAACTCCGCTGGGCAAAATCCAAATAATACCCGTGGTGAGGCGGGTGCCCGACGCCTTACCAACCGCCCGAAGCCGCGCGCGTAGCGCCAACATCACAAGGATAGAAACCTCAGACAACCACCTTCCAACGCGAGTCTGCAGGTGCGCCTACTGTCTCGCCTGATCCCAGAGTGGAGAATGTCGGCGGCGTCGTCGTCGGCGCTTCGAATCATGGGGCTCCTCCGCCAGACAGAACCAGTTCGCCCAGGGATAAAATCATCATCCAGAAGTCCCGCAGTAAGTTTCTCGAACACATATAGGGCACTGTCTAGCGCCCGACATTTCGATTAAACCCTGAACGTAGTAGCCCTATCCATAATCCCAATGTCAACGCATTCCAAAGATGCCCCAAGATGCCTCATCTGCGTGAGCACACAGTGGTTTAATGTATGTCTGGGACCCGCGGTCAGGATCTGTAGGGTTCCCCGATACTGACGAAAAATTGCAGGGGTGACCCTGACAAGCTGGATTCGACACTGCAAGACGGAGAAGCAATTCGAGTGGGAGGGTCGAATAGTGGTGGACAAACCAAGAGCGAGAGAGCGCAAAAGACGGACTCGCTGCCATAACTTAACCATAACTTCCTGCCATGCTACTGTGTGTGCCGTCGGGCCCACCCAGAACCATAAGCACAACGCATGAGTCGCAAACCGCATCGCCTGGAAACGGCTACCCTTCCGTCGCGCGTGCACCGACAGGCGCTCGCACGAGAAAGTACTGCAGACCAGAACATAGAACTTCCTGAGGTTCAGAGATAGACCAATGGCAGTGGACAGTAGACCGAGATGGAATAAAGTAGACATCAAATCCGCGGGCACGTTCTGACGGCCGAAGCAGCAATCATCTGCGCATGCAAGTTCCAGCTCTAATCTAGGAGTCCGCATGTACCGAATCCACCGTTAGACGGGGCCCAGGGCGAGCGAGAACACGGTCATCGAAGCTGGGCCCCCATCCACGGACCCCCCGCCCAACGCCGAGACTGATTTCAGAAGCCCCAGCGACATTCACCGCAGAAATATTGTCCACATACAAAGCCTCCTAGAAACCGATCACAGCCCTCGGAAACCCCATGGCCTGGGGGGCCTTCAAGATCCACACCGAGAAAATCCATGGAAAGGCAGCTCGGAAGTCAGCGAAGAGCACCCCCGCCTGATCGGGGCCCCTCGCGTGCTGCAGGAGACCCCGTTCCTCGACCTCAACGACGTCATCCAAGATATCCCGCCCTTTGATCCCCCCCCCCCCCGCCGTTATAGCCGCGCGCGGGGCGACGTCGTTCAGGCCAGCGCAGGAGGCGCCAGACCAGATTGTCGCACCCGTGCTAGCGAAGGAAAGGGGTCGAGTCGCCCCAGGCGCCCGCGAGACGAAAGCCCCCTGATCAGCTGGATCGCCACCCTTGGGCAGGAAGACCACGCGGCTAGTACGGCGCCCACTCGGCAGACAGTCCCCAGCGGAATCATAAATACGCCCATAGGCCTCGAATAAAACCTCGACCGCGTCAGGGGCCGCCCAGCAGCCACACGGGACCCCGCCGGGCCGAGGGGCAGAGTGACTTTTGCGCCGCACTCTTCGGGAGAATTCGCTATGGTCGAGACGCCACCGCGGAGGGCCAGGGCAAACCTCGCACCGCTGAACGTGCTCGAGAATGGCAGGCCAGCGCTGTGCATTGTGCTCCTGGCACGCGAACACCCGAGACCAGTGCGCCGCCGGGGTGCTGGCAGCGATATCGGGGCGCGGGCACGGCATGCCCCCTTCGCCCAAAACACCGCGGGGCCCCACGCGCCTCTTCATCAAAGCCCACCCCCATCCTCAGCGCAACCAGCCTCTTCTTCCGCCGATGCTTAACCTCCTCAACCTCACCGCCATGCTCAACCTCCTCCTCCTCGCGATCGAACCACCGAAGCTTCAAGTTAACAATGAGAGAGTGAAGCCCATCAGGATCAGCGCAGACTCCACGGTCGACATCGAAGGAGCGGCAGAGAGCATCATAGCAACGAAGCGGGCGGATGCACAAATACCATTGCTGCCCTCTCCATCCCCGATATGCAAGAAAAGCAAAAGTGGAGTCGAGCGACTGACGGAATTCAATAGCTGCCGTGGCAAAGAGGGCCTTCACTCGAAGCGCCCTCTCCTCTAAGTTACTCGGTAAGACCAGCGTCTGTAGTTGTTCGCTGACCATCCGACGGTACTCCGCATGCACGCTGAGCCACTTAGGGATCGAGAACTGCCCAGTGGTTGTTGGTAGGGCCAGGGAAACCGCCGCCACAGGAATATGGCCCGAGGAGGCCCCAGGATGAGTCAGAGTACCAACAGCGGTCGCTGTTACCGTCATCTCATTCAGGATGCCCGCTGGAAGAGCGAGTGGTGCATGCGCGGTCAAGCCTCGAGAAACTGCGTAAAGCCCCTCCCCTGATGTCCCTTCGGGCGGGGCCAGGCTGGCGCAGCTCGCACCGGCGACCGCAGATTTCCTGGAAAGCACCACGCTACGCGCGGCCCCCTGGGCCAAAGGAACCGTCGCCAAGGAAACTGCCGTCTTCCATGTGAACAAAGTTCCCGTCCCCCAGGATGATCGACATACAATGCGCAGCGGGCGGCAGCACGCGTTCACTTGCACGGAAGTACCGCTTGCACTCAAAAATGTAATCACAGCGTTCGGCACGCGCACGTTCGCAATCGCAAGGTCCCCCGCATCGCCCGCGCACAAGACAAGCAATACCCTGCCCTCGATCACGACGCGCCCCTTCACTTCCTGAAAGCACTCTCGCAGCTCCGACGAGATATAAGTGACAATCCCACCAGCAGCACTTTCCCCCAATGAAGTCCCCAAACACTATACCTGCGCGAAGCTCATCGCGGAGAACCGCAAGGTCAGTCTCTGATCCATTGGTTCCCTGGAAACACGCAACCGGGCAACGTTTCAACCAACTTCTTTGCATGACAAAAGCGTGAACTCGCTCTCAGAGAGGCAGACGAGATAGAAGCAGAGAGAGCACCCGCGTTCCAAGTACAGAGAGACAAAGGACGGATAGGACGATATACCCCACCCGCGCACCAGGCGCCTCGAACGAGGTTGGGAAGTTCAGGGGAAGGCCCCTTCAGCCAAAATGGTTACGGATGATGATGATGATGATGATGATGATGAAGAAGCTGATGATGCTGCTGATACTGATAATAATGATGATGATGATGGTGATGATGAGTGGGGCGAGGTATGTGGTGGTGATGATGGTAGTGATGGTGATGGTGATGGTGATGGTGATGGTGATGGTGATGGTGATGGTGATGGTGATGGTGATCATGATGATGATGATGGTGATGATGATTATGATGATGATGACGAGGATGATGACTATGATGATGATAGTGATAATGATGATGATGATCATGATGATAATGTCGATGCAGATGCTGATGATGATGGTAATTCGCCGGCCCACCGGGCCAAAGGCGTGCTAAGATCTCCGGTAACTGGTTGACGATATATTCTAGTTCGCGCGCGGGGGGCGGCTTCTGGGGGCTCCCAGACCGAGCAGGTCCCGGCCAGTTCGGGTCAGAAATGGTTTTCCTCCTCGGCGCTGCCTTAGGCCTCCCAGAGCGCTCCAGAAACGCGCCAAGAAGGCTCCGAGACGCCCCCGAGACGGTCCAAGGGGCCCCGAGTCGCCGAAAGATTGCTCCAATACGCTCATGCTGATCTCCAGACCCGCTGAGAAGCCCCAAGAAAGCCTCAAGAGGCCCTCCAAGAGGGCCCCAACAAGCAACATTCGTTGAATTTCCGTCGGAAAAAGCAAATGTCTGGCATGGACGACGTTCGGAGGTTCACAGCGTCCAAGACTGCCCAAGAGACCCCTAAGATCGCCCAAAAATGGCCCAACATGCCCCCAAGATGCGCCCAGAGTGCCCAAGAGGGCTCAAAGACGGCCCAAGAGGGCTGCCTTCCACGCCTCCCAGAGCGCTCCAGGAACGCGCCAAAAAGGCTCGGAGACGCCCCCGAGACCGTCCAAGGGGCCACGAATCGCCGAAAAAATCTCCAAGACGCCCCCATGCTGGTCTGCAGACGGCCCTAGACGCCGCCGAGAAGCTCCAAGAGAGCCTCAAGAGGCCCTCCCAGAGGGCCCCAACAAGCAACCTTCGTCCCATTTCCCAACGGAAACGTACATGTTTGGCACAGACGACGCTCGGAGGTTCACAGCGCCCAAGACTGCCCAAGAGCCCCCTAAGATCGCCCCAAGATGGCCCAACATGCCCCCAAATGCGCCCAGGAGGGCCCAAGAGGGCTCCAAGACGGCCCCTCTCCCAGGCCTCCCAGAGTGCGCCCCAAGAACGCGCCAAGAAGGCTCCGATACGCCCCGGAGACGGTCCAAGGGTCCACGAGTCGGCGGAAGATTGCTCCAATACGCCCATGCTGGTCTCCAGACGGCCCTAGACGCCGCCGAGAAGCTCCAAGAGAGCCTCCAGAGGCCCTCCCAGAGGGCCCCAACATGCACAATCGTCATATTTCCTCTGAAAAAATTAAGTTCTGACACGGACGACGTCCTGAGGTTCACAGCGTCCAAGACTGCCCAAGAGCCCCCATAAGGCCCCAAGCTGTGCCCCCAAGATGCGCTCAAGAGGGCCCAAGAGTGCTCCAAGACGGCCCAAGAGGGCCGCTTTCCAAGCCTCCCAGAGCGCTCCAGAAACGCGCCACGAAGACCCCGAAACGCCCCCGAGACGGTCCAAGGGGGCTCGATTCGCCAAAAGATTGTCCCAAGACGGCCCGCCACCCTCGGACCCGAGGGTTCCATCATCGCATCAAATGTCCCCTGCGCCCCATCGACACGCCCCTGGGTGAGCATCCACGACCAGCAAACCCCAACGAAGGCACCCGAAGTCCAACAAAGCACCACGCAAGTAGCCGCCCCGCGAAAAGCGACCGATTCCCCCGACAACTCCCAACAAAATCCAGGCGAATCGCCCCAGCATCATGCCCCACGCAAAGCCTCAGAAAACAGCCGACGCCCCTGCAGCTCAACACCGCCAACGACCACTGAGCCAGTCGATGCAGCAGTGCCCAAAAATGGACCGGCGGAGTGATCGAAGCGATTGAATAATGATGGTGAGGATGGTGATGATGATGATGATGACGATGCCGATGATGAAAAGATGCTGATGATGATGGTGGTGATGATGACGGTGATGATGATGGTGACGATGATGATTTTTTACCATGCATCAGGACCGAGCGAGCCTGCACAGCGTTAAAGAAAAAATGGTCCGCCGCAGAGAGCCGAATCTCTCGTTAGTCCCCGCTCTCGGGGCCACGTCTCGCGGGCGCTGACACAGGGGGGCTGCGTCGCGCTGCCGCGAGGCGCTTCGAGGAAGCATCGATTCGTCAAACAAAAAAGCTGCGGCCTCGTCTTCTGCTGCTGTTTCGAGCTGATCGCGTCGGCCTTGGGGCCCCCCGAGATGGGGTGACCCCGCGTCGGCAGAGTCTGGCTGTGCCAGCCATGCCGACCCCGAGTCTGCTGGCCCAGACAAGAAGACAGAAAAAAAAAAAAAAAAAAAAAAAAAAAAAATGAGACTGGCGGCGCACGCCCTGCGGCATGCTCCAGCTCTGAGTCTCCCAGGACTGGCGGCGCACGCCCTGCGGCATGCTCCTGCTCTGAATCTGCCGAGCCCGGCAACGCGCGCCTTGCCACCCTCGAGTCGGCCAGCCAAGAAAGGAGACAGATGCTGCTGAGACTGGCGGCGCACGCCCTGCGGCATGCTCCAGCTCTGAGTCTTCTAGGACTGGCGGCGCGCGCCCTGCGGCATGCTCCAGCTCTGAGTCTTCCGAGACTGGCTGCGCACGTCCTGCCGACCCCGGGTCGGCAGCTGCTGGGGGTCCGGCCGTGAAGCGAAGACAGAAGCTGCTGAGGCTGGCGGCGCGCGCCCGTCGGCACGCCCCTGCTCCGAATCTTCTGAGACTGGCGGCCCGCGCCCTGTGGCATGCTCCTGTTCTGAATATTCTGAGGGCGGGCGCCGGCGCTGTACCAGCACACCGTGGCGGCTGGCAGGGAGCGGGGGTCACCTAACAGAAACTATGGCTCGAGCGTCTCCAGCCAGTGCGCCACCTCTTCCCCGAGCCATCCCGCTGGCGCCACCCCGCGGCGGTGCTGCGCCGCGCCCTCGGCGGCCAGCGCCTTGATGATTAGCTTGCGGCCTGGCCACTCTGGGGCCCTCACGATCAGCTCGGCCCTGTCCGCGTCGAAGCATCGCTCAAGCCGTGTGAAGCTGATGCGCTGCTGCAGTTCGTACTTCGTGACTCCGACTTCGGCCATCTCGTCGGACGGCTGGGCCTGCTCCAGGCAGGCGCTGATATCCTGCTTGAGTGCTCCGCCCACGTCGCACTTCAGGAGGCTCTCCAGCGCGGCGAGCCCCAATGCTGGAGCTGGGGGCCCTATCTCCCTGAGCTCATGCTTGTCCTCCGCGTCTCCGCTGCGGAGCTTGTCGAGCATGTTATAGTAGCCCTCCAGCTTGGCGGAGATCCCGTCCGCGAGTGGGCGCTTCGTCGTCATCGTGCACGTGTCGATGTTGATACTGCCGTTGAGGCGCGCCCTGTGCGTGGTCTGGAGCAGCAGCTTGAGCGCAGTGCGTAGCAAGGCCATCAGGTTCTTGTCCTTGCTGCTCCAGACCACGTCGCCGTGGCCCCCCCATCCTCGCCCTGCGGCCGACCCTGCGCTGCCTGCGCATGTCGCCCTTGGCTGCCTGCTCGTCCTCGTCGACCTCGATCGCCGCATCGACTGACGCTCTCGGTGACTAACCTGGCTTCATCGGCGGTTTCTGGAGGCGGTGCTTGGCCGCGGGGGGCGGCGCCAGATGCCTTGGAGCCCTTGGACAGGTCCAGGGGGAGGCGCCAGCTCGCGCGCTTCGGTTCGGCTGCTGGCTGCGCGGCCTTGGCGAGGGAGTCCTCCCCTGGTAGCGCCGCTGCTGCCGTCATCGTGCTCACGTCGTAGTACTGGCAGTGTGGGCGTCGACGCTGCGGTGGAGGATGGAACCGCTGTTGGAGTCGCTGTCGGAGGCGTTGCTGTCCGACGTGGTGGTCGAGCGACGCGTGGCCGATGTCGAGGAGCTTTGCACGTGCCCAGGATGAGGTCCGCTGCTCGGCGGAGGGCTGCTCTGGCTGCTGGGGTGTCCTCGATCGCGCAGGGTGGTCGAGGCGCAGGTCTGGGCGAGGCGGCTGCTCGAAGCTGTGCTGGGCCCGACTTCGTCGGGCGGGTTTCGGTCCTGATAGTCGGCTTGAGCATTGGTCGCGATGGCGACGGCGGATGATGCGAGAGAAGATGGGCTCGATACTTATAGTAGTCCTGAAATTCGTGTTAGCAGGCGAAATCGACTTCATATTCACGAAGGGGACACTGTAGTGCACATGCAGCCTGGTGCCATGGATGTGCATGATGTGTCAGCTTCACCTACCAGTAATCCATGACCGTCGTAGATGTCGTGTAGCATGATCATGGTGTTGGAAAGTAGTCTGGCATGCGATACATGTGGTCGGCCTGTAACGTTATGATGATGATGATTCGAATGATGGTGATGGCGATGGTGATAGTGATGGTGACGGAGATGATGATGGTGATGAGAAAAGAGGAGGCGGGGGGCGAGAAGGCGCACATGCCTCCTCGCGGCATCTCGCTGAAAAACGCGTTCAGGGACTCAGGAGGGAGGATCAGGAGTTTAAGTTTGTGTTATATCTCCCGTATTGTCCTCTTCTCTGTCTTCTTCTCGTGCCTCCTAAATTGCAGGGCAATGGACGCGGCTAACCCCTACCCCTTTCGGGGTGCCCCCTCTGAACCTCGGGGGGGGAAGCGCCGGAAACCAGTCTTATCGTTGGCCCTCCGACTGCGGTGCCGCTCTGGTCTTCTTCCTTGTCGTCGGTGCCTGGGGGCGGGAGTGCACAAGCTCTCCAGGATCATTCGACGGCGGGGGCGGTTGGGCCTCCGGGCCTTTCCCCTGCCTCGGATCCTGTGAGGGTAGGCGGCTGCGCCCGTGGCCCAGGCGAGTCGCATAGGGCGCCTTCGGACCACCGTGTGGTTCCTGCGCCCCAATCGGGCCCTCAGAATGCGGGTCGGCTGACCAAGTGCCAAAGGAGATTGGACCGTATCCGGAGATGGAAGGCGACAAAAAAGGCGAGGAAGTCTCGTGCGAAACGATGTCGTGCCTTCTATCGTTTATCGCTATCGCATCGGGCCAGGAATAAACGAGGCTCCAGGGAAAATTTTCTTCGGGGAGGAACGTGGAACACCCAGAAACTTGGCTCCAGTCGTGGTTATGAATGTTCCCAACATAAGATCGAATGTTTTTTGTCCCTGATGCAATCCCGCCGATGGGAATTCGGGATGTTTTGAGGGAGTTTCTGTGGAACTCACGTCATCCTCACCCCCGGCGCGAAGAGCACGAGTCCAGAGCGGCCTCCGGCACCGTTTCCGGACAGATCCGCTGGATCCGGTGGATCCGCCGACGAATCCCAAACCGGCGCCCTCGCTTGAGACATCCTCACAAAACCGGCCCCGGGGGAGGTGCCCAGAGGAGCCCAGAGCGGCCTCCGGCACCGTTTCCGGACGGATCCGCTGGATCCGGTGGATCCGCCGACGAATCCCAAACCGGCGCCCTCGCTTGAGACATCCTCACAAAACCGGCCCCGGGGGGGATGCCCAGAGGAGCCCAGAGCGGCCTCCGGCACCGTTTCCGGACGGATCCGCTGGATCCGCTGGATCCGGTGACGAATCCCAAACCGGCGCCCTCGCCTGAGACATCCTCACAAAACGGGCCCCGGGGGGGATGCCCAGAGGAGCCCAGAGCGGCCTCCGGCACCGTTTCCGGACGGATCCGCTGGATCCGCTGGATCCGCTGGATCCGGTGACGAATCCCAAACCGGCGCCCTCGCCTGAGACATCCTCACAAAACGGGCCCCGGGGGGGTGCCCAGAGGAGCCCAGAGCGGCCTCCGGCACCGTTTCCGGACGGATCCGCTGGATCCGCTGGATCCGGTGACGAATCCCAAACCGGCGCCCTCGCTTGAGACATCCTCACAAAACCGGCCCCGGGGGAGGTGCCCAGAGGAGCCCAGAGCGGCCTCCGGCACCGTTTCCGGACAGAGATCCGCTGGATCCGCTGGATCCGGTGACGAATCCCAAACCGGCGCCCTCGCCTGAGACATCCTCACAAAACGGGCCCCGGGGGGGATGCCCAGAGGAGCCCAGAGCGGCCTCCGGCACCGTTTCCGGACGGACGGATCCGCTGGATCCGCTGGATCCGGTGACGAATCCCAAACCGGCGCCCTCGCCTGAGACATCCTCACAAAACGGGCCCCGGGGGGGATGCCCAGAGGAGGCCAGAGCGGCCTCCGGCACCGTTTCCGGACGGATCCGCTGGATCCGCTGGATCCGGTGACGAATCCCAAACCGGCGCCCTCGCCTGAGACATCCTCACAAAACGGGCCCCGGGGGGGATGCCCAGAGGAGCCCAGAGCGGCCTCGGCACCGTTTCCGGACGGATCCGCTGGATCCGCTGGATCCGGTGACGAATCCCAAACCGGCGCCCTCGCCTGAGACATCCTCACAAAACGGGCCCCGGGGGGGATGCCCAGAGGAGCCCAGAGCGGCCTCCGGCACCGTTTCCGGACGGATCCGCTGGATCCGCTGGATCCGCTGGATCCGGTGACGAATCCCAAACCGGCGCCCTCGCCTGAGACATCCTCACAAAACGGGCCCCGGGGGGGATGCCCAGAGGAGCCCAGAGCGGCCTCCGGCACCGTTTCCGGACAGATCCGCTGGATCCGGTGGATCCGCCGACGAATCCCAAACCGGCGCCCTCGCCTGAGACATCCTCACAAAACGGGCCCCGGGGGAGATGCCCAGAGGAGCCCAGAGCGGCCTCCGGCACCGTTTCCGGACGGATCCGATCCGGTGGATGACGAATCCCAAACCGGCGCCCTCGCTTGAGACATCCTCACAAAACCGGCCCCGGGGGAGGTGCCCAGAGGAGCCCGAATCCGGACAAATCCGGCGCCGACGAATCCCAAACCGGCGCCCTCGCCTGAGACATCATCACAAAACGGGCCCCGGGGGGGATGCCCAGAGGAGCCCAGAGCGGCCTCCGGCACCGTTTCCGGACGGAAGACCTGACGGCATAACACGTCTGGATATGCCGACGGGGGCGGAGGAGGATGAGGAGGAGGCGGAAGAGGAGGACCAGGGTGCGGGAGGAGGAGGAGGATGAGGAGGGGAGGAGGAGGAGGGAGGAGTAGGAGGAGGAGGAGGAGGAGGACGAAGAGGAGAAGGAGGAGGATGCGGTAGGACGATGAGGAGGAGGAGGAGGACGAGGAGGAGGACGAGGAGGAGGAGGAGATTTCTCGGGGCGCGCGATTTTCGCTGACTTCTCGCCGCTGGGTCGCCCCCTCGCGAGCCTCGCCCAGAAGCGCGCGCCCCTTCTTCTCTCGGTCGTTTCCCTCTCGCCCAGAAGCGCGCGCCCCTTCTTCTATATATACAGAAACTCCCGATCAACCGCAGAGCGGCGGATGTTTACGGATGTAAACTTCTACCAGAACGGCGTCCGAGAGTATGACGTAGGATCATGTGTGTGGACGTTTATCATCCGTGGTAAAGTGTGCGTGCTTCTTAACCACCGCCTCACC
Source organism: Prorocentrum cordatum (assembly GCA_963575745.1). Taxonomy (NCBI): domain Eukaryota; class Dinophyceae; order Prorocentrales; family Prorocentraceae; genus Prorocentrum; species Prorocentrum cordatum. The sequence continues at coordinate 211,759 of CAUYUJ010017603.1, read as the reverse complement.
GAGCTGTGGCGTGCAGGTGGATCTAAAGTGGTGGTGAGGGGGCGGTGGGATCGGAAGGGGATTCGGGTGATGGGGGTGGTGCTACCTAGAGTCGGAAAAACGAGGGGTACGTCGTTTATTTCCTGCTATGCACCAGTATCAGGCACCGCCAATCAGGACGCCAGCGTGACATCTTCAACGAAGAGCTTCGGCACGTCGAGAGCCGCGTACGCGGCCACGACAATCTCGTTGTGGTTGGAGGCGACTTCAATGCGGAAGTAGGACGTCCAGGAGGGGAGGAGGAGGAGGGTTTGTCTCAAGAGCTCGGGTTTCATGGCCCGGTCCGCCGTAGCGCGACCGGCCGAGACCTCCTCGCTTTCTGCGCGTCTGTGCCATTCTTTGTATTGAGAACGGCGTACGAGCAGCGGGAGCCGGCTACGTGGTGGCACCCCCGTTTCCGATCTGCTCATCAATTGGACCATATACTGGTGAGACCACGAGACCGGCGCCACTTCACGGATTGTCGCGCACTACACTTTGGTCCTCGGGGGGGGGGTGCGCCACCCCAGCGGTCACAGAGACGGCGCCGCAGGCGCCAACTGGTAGTCGAGGAACGGCAAGTAAGGGAGGATGGAATTGAGGCTTGGGCCCCGTACACTGACCACGACCCCGTGGAGGTCGGGGTACGATTGGAGGGGGGCTGGCCAGCGAGCCGCCGGCCTACCCACAGTCGACCACCCACCCCCAACTATGCAGGCTTGGTGGGCCCTTCTGAGGGGGCAAAGGTCAGGAAGGAGCAGCTTGCCGCGAAAATCACCGACATGCTTCGCACCTTGGACAGCCAGGCCGATTGGAAAGCCATCTGTCGCGTTGCGCACGAAGCCGGCCTGGAGGTGTTAGGGCCCCGCGAGCGGCGCCACCAGGTACCCTGGTTGCAGGGGCACGAAGCTGAGAAACGAGCGCTCGATGATGCGGTGGCCGCAGCTGTCACGGCATGGCGAGCAGCTTCGGAGGAGACCAAGGCGGCGGCTGTTACGGCGAAGCGCACGGCGCTCCGGGACCGCAGGAGGCAGCTTCGACAATGGGAGCGCCACTTTTGGAAAGGGGTGGGGGAACGAGCCTCCGCGGCCTCTGGTTGTGGTGATCAGGGTGAACTTTTTCGTCTTTTTCGTGAACTGCGCCTCCGTAGAGGCGACAGGGGAGATTCTGGCCGATGGTCCTCCGAGCGGGCGGAACAGGAGCGGGAACTGTGGAAGGCACATTTCGCGGCCATCTCCGGGGACGTGGGTGTCGTTCCGGAGCATGTGTGGAGAAGTGTCCCGGAGGTCCCTGTATGGGCTCTGTGGCTGGATTCCCCTCCTACGATTACCGAGTTGGAAGCGTGCATCCGAAAAATGCAAACTGGCCGCCAGCCTGGGGATGACGGGTTCGTGGCGGAGGCCCGCAAGTACGGGGGCGAGGCCTTGCAGTCAGCAGTCTTTGAGATTGTCAGGACCATGTGGACACGTGCCACACAGGCGGATCCGGGGGAGGAGGGAGTTGCTTGGCCGGACGAGTGGCAGGTGGGCCTCGTCGTGCCACTGTGGAAAAATAAGGGCAACCGTAAGGACAAGAACACGTGGCGAGTCATCACGCTCTTGTCAGTTGGGTCCAAGTTGGTGGCACGTGTGGTCGCCTCCCGACTCTCCCAATGGTCTGAAGGCTTCCTGGGGGAGGAACAATCGGGGTTTCGCCGGGGTCAAGGTACCGACGATGCTCTCCAGGTGACTCGTCGCTTGATCGAGGAAGCAGCCACGTTGCGGACGGGGGAAATCGTCGCACTTACGTTCTTTGATATCGAGAAAGCGTACCCCAGAGTGTGTCGTCCTGCATTATGGCGGCTGTTGGAGAGGCGCGGGTGCCCCCCGGGATTCCTCCGGGTCTGCAAGGCCTTGCATGAACACACGGGATACCGCGTGCGTGTCCTGGGAGGGCTGTTCACTGCGTGGTTCCCTATGAGGGGCCTCAGGGAAGGATGCCCCTCTAGCCCTCCTCTTTTCAACATATCTCACGATGCTGTTCTTAAGGACTACCGTGGCCGAAGGAAGCGGGCGGCCGAAGCGATGGGGGCTACTCTGGGAGTGCCGTGGACCTATTTGGTAGACGGTCGATTGGGCAAAAGCGCCCGTACTCACTCGGTCCCAGGGAGGCGGTGAGGGAGGCTGGGCTTCCCGGCAAAAGCATACAGTGATTGGAGACGTTGGCTTTGCCGACGACACGGCGTTTGTGGGTTTTCTGGAAGAAATGCAAGCCGCTGAGCCGCTCCTGGAGAGGACCATGACGGACTGGGAGGAAAAGAGCAACCCCGGTAAGAAGGAGCGGCTTTTGATTATTGGCAAGGGGCGCGCGCCCTATGACGTCAGACGACAGTACGAGGTGGCGTCATTGAGACACCTTGGAGGGATACACCACGACACCGGCCGATGGGCGACGGATACCACGAAACGTGTCCAATTTGGCAACACTCTGGCCCGATCAATTGCCAAAGCGTGGGCGGTGGGCACGGCGCACGGCCGCGGCCGCGGCAGCGGAGTGTCCATTACGACCAGGCTTCAAGTGATGCACACTTGCATGGTGGCCGCAGTTACCTTTGGTTGTCGTTCACGCACGTGGACCAGGCAGGATTTTGGTCGGCTTCAGAGGGTTGTCAATTATGCGGTCCGCCGGTCGTTTGGCATGGACATCGTGATAACGAGGGAACATCACATATCGGATGCTGCCATGTAGAAGGCATCGCAGTGGCGCCCAGTGGAAGATATGATCACCCGCCTATCTCTGCAATGGCTTGGACATGTCGCCCGCATGCCCGTGTGGCGTATCCCCAAACAGGTGCTTTTTGGTGGGCTGGATGCCAGAAGAGGCGCCGAGGATCACAGTGGCCCCCACGCACAGTCCGCATTCCTTCGGCGCGGCTTGCGCCGCCTCGAAGTCCACGAGATGGACTGGTTCCGCTGGGCCGTGAAACGGCGGAAACGCACGATCGATAAGGAGGAGGACGAGGAGGAGGAGGAGGAGGACGACGACGACGAGGAGGAGGAGGAGGAAGGACGAGGAGGAGGAGGAGGAGGAGGAGGAGGAGGACGAGGAGGAGGAGGAGGAAGGGCTGGAAACGCACGATCGATAAGGCGTTTCCCCGGGCCGTGACCACAGCGGAACACAAACGTATAGTGTGGACCGCTGGACTCCTGGTTTGGCGCTCCCAGTGCCGCCCGCCGTGGCCGCCCCGGCCGTTCCTCCTCCCTTTCCTCCCCCTTTTTCCTCCCCCTCCCCCTCCGGCTCCCCCTTTTCCTCTCCCTTTTCCTCCCCCTCCCCCTGTTCCTCCCCCTCCCCCTCCTCCTCCCCCCTTTTCCTCCCCCTTTCCTCCCCCTCCCCCTTTTCCTCCCCCTCCCCCTCCCCCTTTTCCTCCCCCTTTTCCTCCCCCTCCCCCTTTTCCTCCCCCTCCCCCTTTGCCTCCCCCTCCCCCTCTGGCGGGCGGCAACGGGTATTGCTGCCCTGTGTGCCGTCGGGCGTTCTCAAAGGGCAACCAGATGCAGTACCATTACGACGAGGCGCATTCGGTCCGCGACCCCCACCTTGTCACGAGCATCTCCCATCAGTGCCCAGATTGCTAGGAGTTTTTGGGCTGCGACGTGCGTCGCCACAAGCGAACCTGTCCAGCTCGGCTCGAGCTCCGGGAGGCTCTACAGACACAGGCTGGTAGCTGGCTCCCTGTAGCAGTGGGTCCGCACCCCCCGGAGCCGTCCTCGTGGTGGGCGGCGACGGACCCAGACCCCCGACGTAATGAATTTTTCATTACGTCGACCCCAGAGTTCTCGACCCCTTCCCCAGGACCGGTTTGTCATCCGGAGTCGTTTGTCGACGCTCCCGAGGCCCGGTGCGGGCCCCCGGAGGCCAAAAATTGCGAAAACCCCCCCCTCATGATTTTTTCATTACTCGAGGGGGTCTGGGGATGGATCGGGCCAGGATGGGGAAGCGGGCTGGGGAGTCGTGCTGTGGCGGGTTACGGACCCGGGTCTGCCCGGGACGGTCCCGGACTACGTACTCCATGCTCCCGTGGTGAGCAGGGCGTGGGACCACGGGTGGTTGGGCGCCAGGTGCCAGACAAACAGCACCGCGGAGCTGTCAGCAGTAGGTGAGCTGATGCTTTGGCTGCTGGAGGAAGCCCCAGACGGCGGACGCGTAGCCGTGCACGCTCGGTGTGATTCCGAGCACGCGGCAAACGTAGCGCGAGGCCTGTGGGAGCCCAAGTCAAACGAGGAACCTGCAGAGTCGGTGCAGACGCTCACTGAGAAGGTGGCCGAAAAGCGCACAATCACGTGGGAGCACGTGTACGGGCACACGGGGGCTCACGACAACGAGCTTGCAGACCGAGCGGCGGACCTGGGCGCTCGAGGGTATGCGTCCGTGCAATCAGCCAGGTGGATGTCGGCTCCCCCTGCTATCGCTGAGTTGCATTGGAAGGATGTGGACTATTGCAAAAAGTGTGGTTTGAAGGTGCTCACCAAAGATCTGTATGGCCACATCCGTCGGTGCACAGTAGCCGGTTTCGCGATAACGGCCGGCATGGAGAGAGTGTCGGAAGTGCCTCACTTCTGTTAAGGAACAATGCCGCACCACACATGAGACCAAATGCAGGGGCAGCGACATTTTGAATCGTACGTGTCGTAAGTGTGGGCTCGTCGTTCCGCCCCCTCCGCCGGGGCAGCTTTGCTGGCCGCTGGGCAACCACGAGAAATGGTGCCAGGGGACTGCTGCTGCGAAGGCAAAGGCCAAGGCAGTTGCGGCGGCGGCGGCTGCCCCGGGGGCGGCCCCTGTGCCCCCCCCCGCCGGTGGTGGTAGGCGTCGCTAAACCAAAGGCGCAACCTCAGGCAAAACCGAAGGCGGGGGCGGGTGCGAAGGCGGGCCCCCGCGGGAAGGCGGGCGCAGCCCAGGCAGCTGGCAAAGCCCGGGGGGCGGACGCCGAGGCCAAGGCAGCTCAGAGGCTGGGCGGAGTGGTCCAGAGACGCCCGGCTGGCCCAGCCCGGCAGGAACCTGCGTTTGCTTGCTTTTTGTTGGGGGTGGGGAGGGGGGCTCGGGTGCAGGGCGTGTGGGTTGTGGGTGGTGCCCGGCCAAAGGTGGTTGTGCTGTGTTTCTGCGTTTCTCGCCTGCAGCTGTCGGCGGCGCCCCCGAGGCGATCCGTCACGAGCTGATGCAGGCCCCGTGCCTTGCATCGGGGGCGGCTCGGGTAGGGTTCGCCCTGCCCTCTCTGTGCCAAGCGAGCCTCGGGCTCGCCGTAGCCGCCCCCGGCCCCACTGCAGGGGGGCCAACCAACGGTCGGTGTGCCGCCTGCCGCCTGCATGCCCAGCGCCCGCTGTTGTTTTCTTTTGCTGGTCTTTGTGCTGCGCCTGCTCGTGCCCCTGCGCTTATGCGATGTTTTTGTTTGTCCTTGGACCGCTACTCTCGGACCGTCGTTCGCAGCCAAAAAAAAGGAGGAGGAAGGGCTCCACCTCCCCCCCCTGCCTGCCCTGTCCCCCTTCCCCCTCCCCCTCCTCTTCCCTCCCTCCTCCCCCTCCTTCCTCTCCCCCCCTCCCGCTCCGCCCTCCCTCTCCCCTCCTCGGATCCCTTCCTCGCGTGCACGCGATGCTCGGCGCTCGCCGATCCCGACGGCTGCTCACGGCTGCCCCCCTCCCAGCGCACCAGATAGCGCCCGAAGGCCGTTCGACGCCCCGTGTCTCGGGGTCCCTGCGGGGTGGTTTTGGGGGGGCGGGGGGGGGGGGCGGGGCTAGAAACCGTCGCTTGGGGGTGGGGTGGGGTGGGGGCGGCGGGGACCCTCGTGGGCAGGGTGTGTCGGGAGGTCATCGGGCAGGCCCTCCGTTGGTCCACCGACGGTCCTGCAGTGTGTCTGTCTGTGGTGATTATGGCCGCTGCGCGCAGGGCCGAGACCGACCGCCGCCTTCAGAGCCTGGAGGAGCGCCAGGCGATCACGGAGGATCGTCTGGCGCGGGTGGCCGGCCAGGTCGAGGAGATCGCGCGGTCCACGAGCTGAGTGCTCGAAGGCTTCCCTTCGGTGGAAGAGGCCCGGCTGGCGCACGGAGAGGCGGCGCAGTACCGCGAGTTGCGGGAGGCGGTGCCGGACGCGATCGGGAAGGACCTGGCCACGCACCTGTCGGTGCCCTGGCCCTTGCCTGCCCTGGACGCCGCGGTGCCCGCCGGTGGGTTCTCGGCGGAGACGTCGTGGGTGCGGTCTGTGTTGGAGGAGCTCAGGCAGCAGGGCACGGTCAAGGCGGTGTACTCGCAGAGCAGGTGGGATGACGCTGCCCAGAACAGGGTCAGGATCCCAGGTGTCTTCCGTGTGAAGCTCCGCTTCGGGGCGTCCTCCCTGGGCGTGCAGCAGGCCGTGGCGGCCCTGGACCACCCCCTGCGCAGGGCGTCCGGCCTGCCAGTCGTCGGCGTGGCCCCGATGGCGGTGGACCCCCCGCCCGCGCGCAGGCTCCTGTACTTGGAGCGGACGGAGCAGGAGCGCCAGCGGGCCTGGCAGGCCAAGGGGAAGGCCCAGGGCAAGGCGCAGAGCAAGGCGCAGGGCAAGGGCAAGGGCCGGAAGGGCAAGGGCTGGAAGGGCAAGGGCCAGAAGGGCAAGGGCGTCGGCGGGTCCGGTGTCCTGCAGGCCGGCAGGGGCGGCCAGGGCGGCAAGGGCGCCCCGGGGGCGGCGCCCCCGGCGGGTGGGGCCCCCCCGGCCGCCGCCCCGGCTGCTGCCGCTGCCGCAGCAGGGGGGGCGGCGGCCGCGCCGGCCGGGGCGCTCGCGCCTGGCGCGGCAGCGGCGGGGGCGCCCCCCGCGCCCTGGAGGCGGCCGGCGGCCGCGTCCGCCGCGGACGCCTAGTGGCGACGGCCTGTGCCCGCCCCTGGATACAGGGGCCCCGCGGGGGCGGGTAGGCTAGCGGGGGGGCCATGCATGTCAGCTGGAATTCGCGGCTTGGCCGCTCAGGACCAGCGCCTCTCTGTTTGTGTCGTGGTGATCCATATCTGTCATCCTTTAAGGAGGACTGAGGGGAGGGAAGGAGGGAGGATGTTGTTTTTTCTCCTGTGCTTTGTGTTGACATTAAAAACGGAAGCCTCCATCGTCCCCACCATGCCCATCCTCTCACACATCGCTGGCTGGTTGCTTGGTGATGCATTGTCCGCCTGTCATTGCGGATGAAGATGGGGGAGGGAAGAGGGGTAGGTGTTCCTTTTGTTTGTCTTCCCCCGGGAGGGAAAACGGAGGCCTCCACCGCCCCCTCCACGCCCTCTCACAGGTGGTGGTGCGATCTGCTGCGAGATCACTACCCCTTCCCGGCCTCATCGTTCCTCCCCCTTTCCTCTCCTCCCCCCCCGGCCTCCGGCGACACCCCCGGAAGTGCCCCCTCCTCGCCCGTCGTCGTCGTCCTCCCCCTCCGGCTTAGGATTTTTTGAAGGTCTACCAGCCCGCCCCGCGGTCGCTCGTGGCGGCCAACACGCGGGAGACGGAGACGGAGACGGAAAGAGGAGGCGGGGAAGGAGGATGAGGAGGATCAGGAGGAGGAGGAGGAGGAGGATCAGGAGGAGGAGGAGGAGGAGGAGGAGGAGGAGGAGGAGGAGGAGGGAGGGTGGCAGCGTCCGTACCACTTTCATGCCATCAGTGTCTCAGTGTCTCAGGAGGAAGGAGAGGGGGATGGGAGAGAAGGAGGAGGGAAAAACATGAGGGAAGAGAAAGAGGATGAAGGATGGGAGGCAAGAGACGGGGAGGATGGGGAAGGGAAGACGTCGTCGCACTTTTCCTCCAACTCCATCGGTATCATCCACCCCCAACTCCTAAGTAATCTGAAGAGAAGGATCAGCAGAGCACCGGGCTGTTCCCCCTGACTTTGTCGGGATCGCCTCTCGCCGCAAGGACCTCAGACATGCCGACTGTGACGAACCCCAGTTCGACGGCTCGTATCGGACATATCAAATCCTTTGGGCCCCGGGTCTCAGAGCGACTTCGACGCCGCTGATGAGCAGACGGCCGAGCGGACTCTCGGCTCACCTGTGCGAGTCCCTCCTCCCCTCCTGCCCCGCCCCCCGCCCCTTCACCCCCCCGTCGCTCACGCCCTGGGCGCCCACAGACGAGCAGGCGGCGAAGTGGGCGTTCGGTCCTTCCGCCCTGCCCCCTCCCCGCCCCCACTAGGAAGGCACCAACTATACACCAACACCGATCCTGGCCAGGATCACCCTGGGCCCAGGATCGGTGTGTACGCCCTCCTGCCTTGCGCAAGAAGGCATATACACCGATCATGGGCCCAGGGCGATCCTGGGCCAGGATCGGTGTTGGTGTATACTTGGTGCCCTCCGACGCACGTGGCCGACTCCAAAAGCCTTGGATCCAAAAGTGCCGACGCCTCACTCCTCGCTCCTGCCTCGGCGCCGAGTGCCGCCGAGCATCCGCCGGATCGGAGGAGGAGGAGGAGGAGGAGGAGGAGGAGGAGGAGGAGGAGATCCGTAGCCATTTTGGCTCAAGTCCGTAGCGTTTCGCTCAGGGACCGAAGCCTTTTTGGCGTGGGGGAGGCGCGCCCCTGCCAGTGATCCTGCGATCTTTCTCTTTCACTCACAGCCACACTTCTGGCTACGGTAAGCTCTGCGGCCGTCAGTTCCCATGGGGCGCAATGGCGGCAGCAGGCAGCAGGCGTTCAGCACCACCTGGACGTGCTGTAACAAGAAATGCGGTTTCGACAACAACTTTCCTTGGCGTACAACGTGCTGGGCGTGTGGCAAGGCCAAAGGTGCGGGCCCCGCACCTTCGGTGCCGCGCCCTCCTGCTGGCGCTTGGGTGCGTCCTCCTCGGCTGCAGCCACAGGGAGGCTCACCTAGTGCTGGACAAGGGCCTGGTGCAGTCGGCGGCAAGCTCACCCCTGAGCGCAGGGACGCCATGCTCGCCATGTCTGCCGAGCATTTCGAGGCCTGCAGCATTTGGCTCTCGCCTGGTCAGAAGGCGCACCTGCTGGGGCTGCGAGCTGTGCAGACGGGCGACCCGCTGGCCCTCAGTCGCCAGGCCAAGCAGCAGCACGACACGCTCAAGGATCAGGTCGCCAAGGCCAAGAACGCCTGGGAGAAGTCTCAGGAGGTGCTGGCCAAGCAGCTGCAGAAGACCGCGGAGCTCAAGGCGAAGTTCGTGGAGCTCGAGGCCAAGGAGCTCGAGGCGGCCCGCGCCGCCGCCAGCGCCTTCACCGAGCTTGGGCGTGCCGCCAGGCCTCAGCCTGCTGACCATGCTGCGCACCTTGTGGAGCAGCTGCGGGAGCTGGGGGTCGAGGCGAGCGTGGTCGACTCGATCAAGCAGGTCGCGGAGGCACGCCAGAAGGCTAAGAAGGACGAGGAGGAAGCGGCTGCTGCAAAAGCCCGTGCTGAGGCGGCAGATCGTGCTCATGAACGTACTGCTGCTGATGGCGCTGCTGCTGCTCCCAGTGATGCTGCAGGCGATCACGACCTGGACATGGACGCGGCCATCGGCAACCTCAAGCAGGGCGACTGGATGGACAAGCTCGTCAGCTCTGCAGGTGAGAGCGGCATCACCCGATCGCAGCTGGAGGCTGCGCTCGATGAGGCCGGTGCTGATTACAAACGGAAGCGCGTTTAGCTGTGCGGCTAGATGCGCCCTGGGGCCTAAGGCCCCGAAGTTTTGGAATATTATCTCTGCCAATGTCACTGATCGCTCTGGGCTTGACATTTTCCTCTCCTCCCCTTCTGTGCTCCAGGCTCAGCTTGTCGGTGTGCAGGAAACGCGGGTGTTGGAGGTTGAAGCTTGTGAGCATAAACTCAGGCGGCAAGGGTGGAGAGCTAAACTTTCGCCAGCCCGTCAGACGGCTGGAGGCGGTATTTCTGCTGGCACGATGCTCGCTGTGCCAAAGCATATCGGCCTGGCGCCGATTGAGAGCTTTCCGATCGACGTGCAGGTGGGGAGGATGATGGTGATGCATGTGGGAGGTCTCGTACCAGGGGGTTTCCTTGCGTGCACGCTTTATCTGCATCATTCTGTCGGACTTGCGCCAGCCAACTGGGATCTTCTCTGCAGGCTAGGTGCGTTGCTGAAAATGGCCAACATGCCTTTCCTCATCTTCGGGGACTTTAATCTCGAGCCTGACGTGCTCCAGCATTCAGGCTGGGTTGATGCTATTGACGGTGTTGCCATATACACGGATGCTGGAACATGTGCGCCAGCACACAGGACCATCGATTTCTTCGTTGTCTCCCAGGCGTTTGCGGTGAACGCCTCGGTTTCATTGCTGGCAGAAGTGGCGATCACCCCGCATATTCCAGTAAATTTGAAGCTACCCACCTTGGACACCGTACCCTCGGTGCGCATGGCTATGGTTCCCCGCAGGTTCCCCAGGGAGTTGCCCACTGGTTGCCGTGGAGAGCCCAACGTAGCCAGGTGGGAGGTGGCGTCGGAGATGATGAGCAATGACAGCATATCTAAGTCGTGGCAAGTTTTTGTTTCGGCTGCTGAGCTTGAATGGTTAGAGGTGTTTCAGATTCCTCCTGAACTTTCGAAGCCTTACCTTGGGCGCGGTGGTGATGTTCGAACTGGGTGGTGTCGACCGAGCCGGCCTGCTCCAGTCCCTTTTCCGCGTCTGAGCCCTCGAGCCGTGTGGTGGAGAGCCTTGGCACAGGTCCTCAAGACCCTCACGAGGCCCATCAGCACTGCCCAGACTAAGCAGGTACTTTGCAGGATCCGTCATCTTCAGAGTTCGCCTGATGTTCCAGATTCGAAGCTCGCGGTTTGTTTCCTGGAGGCCCTGGATCGTTTTCGCGTCTTCGATTACGTAGTTATGGACTATTTCGCCACCGTCGCCAGCGACACTGCCGAGCGCCTGCACAAGCAGGCGACCCAGCTGAAGATAGTCAACTGGGACCGATGGGTAAAAACGCACTCGGTAGGTGGGGCGGCGGCGCTCTTCAAATATGTGCAGCTGCCAGACCCTTGGCAGCCGTCCACCCTTGACTCTTTCACCCTCCGACCCAACACCAGCATGGGGGAAATGGAAGAGCTTGAAAGGGAGTGGAGCAAGTGGTGGCAGGTGGGGGTCGCGCAGCCCCCTGTGCACTGGCCTGAGGATCTCGGAGAGCGCCCGCCTCCCCCCACGGTCCCAGAGCTCAAGAAAGTGTTGATGTCCTTCCCGCTAGGCACTGGTTGTGGATACGACCAGGTCCCGCCTAGGAGTTTTCTGCACTTGCCCGACATTGCGCTCGAGCTTTTGTGCGGCCTCATCGGGATGATTGAGGAGCAGGCGGACTGGCCCCCCCTCACGAACAAGATTGGTTTTATTCTCAAAAGACTGGGAGGGGTCCGACCCCTGGGGCTGTTACACGTTCTCTGTCGGGTGCAATCCAGGTTGAGAAGGCCTTTGATCAGGCAATGGCAAGACAAGAACTATCGGAGTTTCTGGTGGGGCACCAAAGGGAAAAGCGCTGACATGTGTGTGTACATTCAGGCCGCGTGGGCGGAGAATTATCAGTCCAAGGGCCTGTCGTCTGCTACGTTGCTGCTCGATTTAAAGAAAGCGTTTGAATTGGTCAAGCATCACCATCTTGTCCAGGCGGCCTCTCGCACTGGATTTCCGTTGTGGCAACTGCGCCTGCTCGTGCAAGTCTATCGGTCGCCCCGCCTGCTTGATCTCCAAGGGACTGTTAGTAATCACATCACAGCGGAAACCACGATTATCCCTGGGTGTGGTTTTGCTACTGTTTTGCTGCAACTAATTTTGCTGGGCCCCCTGGATGTTGTTCAGAAGGAGTTTCGGGCCATCTGTTTATCCGTGGTCGTCGACGATTTTGCTTTGCAGAGATCGGGGGAACACGGCCGTGTCGTTGCTGATGTAGCTGGCGCTGGAGTGAAGCTTCAGCGCGAGCTTCAGCGAGTGGATCTACGACTCGCTCTTGACAAGACGCGTGTTCTTGCTAGTGACTCTGACTTACGTGACCAGCTGTCCAGGAGGCTAGTATCGCTTAGGGCCCAAGGCGTGAACCACGAGCGCAACTTGGGGGTTGACTACAGTTCAGGACGGTTTCTCAGGAGGACCACCAGGACGGGCAGAATTAAAGTCGCCAAACCCAAGCTCAAGAGAATGAAACATCTCCAGGGTGGTACGGCCAGGCGAAAAACCATGGCCATCATGGCTAGGGCGGCGTTGGAGACTTCGGTTGCTTTTGGGACCTCTGTTCAGGGTACTGCCTCTAAGGAGCTGGACGTGTTACGTTCCCAGGCCGCTGCGGCGCTCGACGCCAAGACCAGCGGCAAGAGCCGCACTCTCGCTCTCGCGCTCGCGCCGCAGGCCAACTACGACCCGATCTGGAGGGCTACGCTGGAGCCTATCAAAGCATTCAGCTCCGTTCTTTGGGCGTCGCGGGTGCCATGTCATGTCTTAGAGCATGGCCTTGAGGCTGCTAGATTGGCGCTGTCTGGGAAGGACCAAATGTGGCCGCAGGTTCGGGGTCCCTTGGGAGCCCTTTATGCTACGCTCACCAGAGTCGGGATCGTCGTCGTCGAGCCCCTGGTTTGGAAGCTGCCTGATGGTCTGGAGCTGAAACTCACCGACATCTGCCCCAGGGTCCTCCTTCACTGTTGTGCGCATGCGGTGCGCCACTGGGTCAACCTGCAGATTTCGGAGCACCTTCAGATGCCTGAGTTCCGTACTGGTTTTTGGGATGGGCCTCTGAAGTACCTCCTGAGCGCCAAGGGGAACCTCACTTGGCAGCAGCGTGGTTACCTCAGGAGTGCTATCATTGGAGCTCAGTGGCCCCAAGATCGGCAATTTCAACAAGGTTGGATTGACTCCCCGAGTTGCCTTGCATGCCATGAGGCCCCTGGTACCCTCGTGCACCGGCACGCTGTGTGTAAGAGCATGCTCGAGGCAATAGGAGAGCCACTCCCCGATGCAATCAGACTCATGCTCCCGCATGCGGACCAGAATGACCTGGTGCGCCTGATGCTGGAGCGTGTGCTTGTCCCGCTCCCCAAGGCCCCTCAGGCAGTGTCGCAGATGCCGTTGGAGCCTTGTGTGGAATGGCACGGGGATGCGCATCAGCTCACAGGGGATCTGTATCTTGATGGTTCCTTGTTCATTGATTATCCACATCGCGGGATTGCTGCCTGGGCAGTAGTCGCGCTGGCAGCCGACAGTGACATTGCCGTCTGCACCATCACTGGTCTCCTGCCCTACCCGCTGCAGGACATAGACGGTGCTGAACTTTACGCCCTGCTTGCAGTGCTCAGGTTTGCTGTGCCACCAGTTGTCTTGCACACGGATTCTGATTTTGTTTGGAAAGGCTACAATTTCCGCGGACCTGCCGACACCACGTCGTCGTCGGCGGCCTGGGCGTGTCTTTGGAAGCTTGTTTGGCACAAAATCGACGATTGGGGGGGAACCCCCCCTGAGGTCAAAAAAGTGAAAGCCCACGTGACCGACACCATGATAGCGGAGGGGAGGTATAAGCTTCGGGATAAACTTGGAAATGATGCCGCTGACGGTGCTGCGAGAAGTCGTGCTCGTGACCTGCGGCCCTATCCCCAGTTTCTGAAGCTTACTATGATGCAGTGGAAGATGGTCAGTCTTACGGGGAAATGGGCCGCCAGGGCGGGTGAGGCCATTGCTTCTGTTGACTGTCTGCACCGTCAGCGTTCTGCGCGTTCAGCCCCCTCCCTAATCATTGTCAAGCCAGAGCCCCCCACCCTAGAGCAAAGGATCCAGCAGTCTCAGGCGTCTCTGAAGGCCGCTGGGTCCAAGCATCATCGGGTGGCGTCTTTCTTTGTGGGTGAAACCCAGATTTTCTGTTGCACTCACTGCGCTGCATGCACCACCCAGCGCGTGGTGTCTCTTGCGAGTGAGTGCCTGCCCCGTCATCTCTCGAAGGATCGTCGCCTTATCCTCGATCGATTGAGACGGGGAGAGTACTGTTTGGCCAAGAGGGTTCAGAGGTACGCAGGCTATCGCCTGCTCCCAGAGCCCTAATCCTTAGCCTGATGTCCGATGGGTGTGGCTAATGGCGGTTGCAAGGTGCGCCCCTAGCCACACTGTTGGTCCTGCTGAAGTGCCATAGACTCTGTGGCGCCTCAGGCTGTGCCCAGGAGGAGGAGGAGGAGGGGGAGGAGGAGGAGGAGGAGGAGGAGGAGGAGGAGGAGGAGGAGGAGGAGGAGGGGGAGGGGGGAGGAGGGGAGGAGGAGGAGGAGGAGGAGGAGGAGGAGGAGGAGGAGGAGGTGAGCCGCCGCCGAGGCACTTCGAGATGGGCGAGAGCGGCTTCGGCTGGGCGGGAGCGCACGGAGAGCGGGCGGAAGTGCGGACGCCGCCGCGCCGTTCGTGCTCGACGCGCGCCCCAGCGGACGACGCCGACACCGCGGCAGATCGACGGCAAACCCTGCTCCTGCTCCTCCTCGTCCTCCTCTCCTCCTCCTCCTCCTCCTCCTCCTCCTCCTCCTCTCCTCCTCCTCTCCTCCTCCCTCTCCTCCTCCTCCTCCTCCTCCTCCTCCTCCTCCTCCTCCTCCCCCTCCTCCTCGTCCCGCGCCCCAGGTGGACGAGGCCGGCGCCGCGGCAAAGCCCACGGCGAGCCCACCGCGCCCGAGGCGGCGTTTGCCCTGGCGCCCGAGGCGCCCTCCCCAAGACGTGAGGCCGCGCGCTGGAACACACGGCGAGGCGACATGTGCTGCCCTCGCTTTGCGAGAACCGCCAAAGGCCGTGATGGCATGAGTAGGCAAGCCTGCGCGGTGAATCGTACCGGTGTGACCCCTCAGGCTCCGCCAGCCAACGAGCCCCAGGAGCCACTCACGGACCCGAGCGTCCAAGGGGCCAAGAGGCCGCTGGAGCTCACGCGGACCAGGCCAGCTCGGTCCGACCCAGGATGGAGCCCTCTCCCGCCCCCTCCCCCTTGGACCTCCCTGCCTCTGCTGACGCGCCGCCTCCGCCTCTGCCTCCCCCTCAGACCAAGAACCTGGCCAGGCCCCTGGAGGAGTTGGCGGAGCCTTCCGTCAGGCGGGTGCAACCTCGGGTCAGGTTCGAGTCCCGACCTCAAGGGGTCGTCCGCGACACTGCCAGGGCGGTGGGGACCGCGGCGATTGGCTCGGAGAAGCGCCCCAGACTGGCGGCCAGCGAGCAGGGCCACCGCCGTCCCCAGCACGGTGCTCCCGTCCGAGGGCGCCGTGCCGCCCCGAGGCCACCAGGGGTCGCATTCTGTATGGAGCTGGTGGGGTTGGCGCGCTCTCTAAGAGAGCGGCCAGGTCTCGACTTTTCTCGCAGCGTAATCCCTCGTGCTTGAAGGACAACCCTCAGCGCAAGTGGCGCCGAGATAACTTCGCCTTTGGCCGCCATCCTAAGGAAGCCCGAAAACACCCCATACCCCTGCCCTGCCGTCTTTTGGTCTTTGGACCCCGCGGCGCAGTGGTTGCGTTTATACATACAAGTTTCTGGGAACTGGTTCGCGCTTCTTGTAAACTGTGTGCGCTCGTATATGTGATCGGACCCACCGGCCTCTAGCGTGCGTGGGGCTGCGACCCAGGCCCTGGCTTGTCTGTCTCCCTGGTCACGTCTGACCAGGGTGGAGAGTGTGCCCACAGCCGTGATGCCTTGCTGGGCTTGAGTCGAGCATGCTCTCGATGTTCCTGTTTCTCGCCGCGTCGCCTCGCCGCGTCGCCTCGCCGCATCGCCTCATGTGCTCGCTCCTCATTATCCTGCTCCTGCTCCTGCTCCTGCTCCTGCTCCTGCTCCTGCTCCTGCTCCTGCTCCTGCTCCTCCTCCTCCTCCTCCTCCTCCTCCTCCTCCTCCTCCTCCTCCTCCTCCTCCTCCTCCTCCCCGCCCTACTCTTTAAACCCCCGCGGACAGCGGGGATGGTTGCGTCCAGGCCCCCGACGACGACGGCACGACGACGACGACGACGACGACGCCGACGCCGACTCGGACGACGACGACTCGGACGACGACGACGACGACGACGACGACGAAGAAGACGAAGATGACGACCACGACGACCACGACGACGACATCGACGACGACGACGACGACGACGACGACGACGACAACGACGACGACGACGACGGCGGCGACGACGACGACGACGACGGCTGCAGCGGCGGCAGCGGCAGCGGCGGCGGCGACGGTGGCGGAGGCGGTCACGACGAAGACGACGACACGGACGACGGACGACGGACGACGGACGGCGGGCGGACAACGGACGACGGACGACGGACGACGGACGATGGACGACGACCGACGACGACGACGACGACGACGACGACGACGACAACGCTGACGACGACGACGACGACGACGACGACGACGACGACGACGACGACGACGACGACGACGACGACGACGACGACGACGACGGCTGCAGCGGCGGCGGCGGCGGCAGCGGCGGCGGCGACGGTGGCGGAGGCGGTCACGACGAAGACGACGACACGGACGACGACGACGGACGACGGACGGCGGACGACGGACGACGGACGGACAACGGACGACGGACGACGGACGACGGACGACGGACGATGGACGACGAACGATGACGACGACGACAACGCTGACGACGATGACGACGACGACGACGACGACGACGACGACGACGACGACGACTCACGACGACAACGACGACGACCACGACGACGACGACCACGACGACGACGACTACGACGACGACGACGACGACGACGACGACGACGACGACGACGACGGGTCATGTCGGCGCCGACGGCGACGGGCGACGGCCCCGCCGTGACGGCGGCGGCGGCAGCGACGTCGGCGGCAACCCCAGCGGCAGCGAGCTTCACCGACACCACGCTCGCGTCCCACGGCTCCCCGTCGCCGGGCGCCACCGCGCCACCGGGCCCTGGCACGGTCCGCGGCGTCCTCGGGGGGGCGATAGGGCTTCCCCGCCCCCCCCACCTCCCCCTGCTTGGCGGCTCCTGCTCCTCCTGCTCCTCCTCCCCCTCCTCCTCCTCCTCCTCCTCCTCCTCCTCCTCCTCCTCATTATCCTCCTCCTCCTCCTCCTCCTCCTCTTCCTCCTCCTCCTCCTCCTCTCCTCCTCCTCCTCCTCCCCCTCCTCCTCCCACCTACTCCGCCTCCTCCACATCCTCCTCCACCCCTCTTGCTTAAAGATATGAATAACTCCTCCCTGTCGCGCCCAGAGACGGGTCGGTAGGGCGGGCCGTGCGGTTCGCCTGAGACTTCCTCACCACTCACGATCCTGAAGCTTAGAACTTGAAACGGTTTCACGGATGGAGGGCGGGTGGTTTCAAAATGTGGTTCTCGCCTTAGCGCCGCACACATGTGTCCGAAAAGCGTGCAAGAGGTTATCAGATGAAGGGGGGCTCGTTCTCAAAATGGTCTTAGCGCCGCGCACCTTCGTCTCTAAAGTTTGCAAGAGGTTCTCGGATGGAGGGCGTACATCAAACTGTGACGGCGGTCTTCCAGCATATATGCGCCGTCCAGCGGGAGGAAGAATAGGATCAGATGCATCTGCGGACGGCGACTCAATTTTTTCGGGCGCAGCGGGCGGCAGAATCGCACATTCGAATTTGTCCTCCGAGGCGGGATCTTGGAGAATCGTCACTGCGCACATGACGCAAGGGGGGACTCCCGACAGTGGATATGACGGGGTGTTGGCGGCTTTGGCCGACACAATATCAGCAGATAGAGGGACAAGGTTTACGCTGATTTGAACAGATACAAATGCACAAATTGGAAACACACATTGATATTGTTCCCCCCTGCTGTCTGGGCAAGTTTGGATACGGGATTTGGGAATGATAGTGGACAGACTTTGTAAATTGGTCTCGTGAACATCTCTTCTCAATTGTCAATAGATGTTTCTTTAAACCTGCGGACTATACGTGGACCCAACGAATGTGGAGTTCGGGGAACCTGAGACAAATTGATTACATGTTGGTGGATATGAAGCTTAATCATGGTATGAAGAAGTCGCGTGTCGTGGACGACTTCTCCCAAAAACTGACCACAGAACAGTTTGGGCGAACACTGGGGTTGGCGTTCGAAAGCGAAGGAAATGGCAGCCTGCAGCAAGCAACCGGGGTTGGAAGCTAAAAGGATGCTAAGATGAATGCCACGAGGCACAGTGCAAAGCGATCGGGGAGTTGCAGGAGAAATCACGAATCGCTCACTGAGGCCATCGTTCAAGTGGCTACGGACTTGGGGAGAATTGCAAACATTGCAAAACAATCGGAAAACCGAGCAGCAAGATGTGGAAGACCTCCGGATGGTGCGAAAGCAAGCTTCCACCAAAGAAGAACGGCGAGATTTGTCATTGAAATTGTTTCGTAGAGCTCGGCACCACAGACGCAAAAAAGCTGATCAACTAATGGATTGTTGAATTGAGACAGGAAGCGCAAAAAGGTTTGAGCCACGTCGAAACAACCCCAAAATTGAAGAGACAAAAAAAGAGAGAAGACGCAGATAGCAACTGTAAAGACAAACTGGAAGGACATCGCGGAGGTGTTCGCCGCTTACTACGAGAGTCTGTACGATGATCCGCGCGCAGGCGAAACTCCAGAACCAGACCTGGGCGAGATGCGACCAGAGGAGCTGGTGGCAGACGTCCTGGACACGATCAAAGCAATGAAGCCAAACAAGACTTGCTCAGACGACGGCGCCGTTGCAGAGATGCTCAAAGCAAGCGGGGAACCTTCATGATAGATTATTGCGCATGTGTTTTCTGACTTGATAAATGGTTCCACTTCCATGCTGGCAGCGTGGGCACGGTCAAGATTGCTCATACTGTTCGAAGCAAACCTGTACAGACCCATCGCTATAATCCCTGATGACGCAATATCGGCCGCGAAGTCCAGACAGGCGCTGGGAAGAAATGCTAGCTGGCATTACCGACGCACTTGCATGCACTTGTTAGAGTGGGTCTTCACATGAACGAAAGCAAATCCAGCATCCAATGCGCAAGCATGAGCGTTCAAGTGGGCAAAACATAGAAATCAGGTGATCGCCGGTTTCATCAATGAAGCTGTTCCGACAGCTTCGAAGTCTTTGGCACGATTGTTACAATGAATGGGTACACGCACGCAGAGTTCGCGAACAGCTTAAGAGCTGCTTGGGCAAAGTACCATTCCCTTCGTCCGCTCCTGCAAAGGCGCACGGCTTCAGAAAGGAAAAGGTTGATACTGCTCGACTCCACAATGTCGAATGTGGCATTATGGTGCGCAGAGCCCTGCAAACTCACGGTAGCGCAGATAAGGAAGTTCAGGTCCACGCAGAGGCGGATGCTTCGAGCGACGATGGGTCATCGTCGAAGGCCAGACGATGACTACGTCTCCTGGATAATTGCGACAGCCAATGAGGACAGGCAAGCGCGGAGCGCCAGAGTCCTATGCTGGGCGAAAGCCTGTCCGCAAAATGAAGCTGGGCAGGCGCGCTGGAAAACGTGGAGAATGCTAGACGGGCAGAAAAAACTACGAGTGGAGGGATCACGAGTAGTGGACCAACCAAAAGAAATCCTCACGACACCGGCTACATCGGTCGAGACAGGAGCGCTTTGCTAAAGGAAGGATGTTTTATGCAGACTCGCCGTATCCAATGGGTGGCATTCTTGGAACACCGCTGCATGCAACTCTACGACATGGAGAGACTGAGTTGATGAACATGTCGATTCTTGCTGGAGGTAGCACGGGGAAAAAGAACATTCACACCTTTGATCTGTGCATCGTCACCCTGCGTCATCATCTATCCATCGTCATCACCTTGCGGTGGAGCGTTTGGCTCCTTCGAAGCAGCGTTTGGCTGTATCTCGCCAACATGAACTGCCGCCGATCTCGTCGCTTGCCTCTCACATGTTGTCCTTCACAGTAGCTTCGCCGGTCATTTTCGAAAGGCCAGCGTGCTAAGCACGCCTGTCGCCCGTCTTCGGGTCGCCCCCTCGGGCGTGGACAGCTCTCCTGCTCTGTTCGGTCAACGGACGGAGGGCGGGTGGTTTTCAAAATGTGGTCGCCGTCGTGGTCGTCGTCGTCGCCGTCGCCGTCGTCGTCATCGTCGTCGTCGTTGCGGTCATCGTCGTCGTCGTCGTTGTCGTCGTCGTCGTAGTCGTCAGCGCCGCCGCCACCGCCGTCGCCGTCGCCGCCGTCGTCGCTTACGCCGTCGTCCCCCGAGCTGCACTGGTCGCCGACAGCCCCCCCCCCCAACGCCCTCGCCGCCGCCGCCGCCGCCACCGCCGCCACCTTCGTCGCCCTCGTCGTCGCCCTCGTCGTCGCCCCCGCCATCGCTGCCCTCTCGCCGCCAGCGCCGCCGTGGCGCCCGACTCCGCCGGGTCGGTCCGCGGCCCGTGCGCCGCCGCCGCCGCCTGCGCCGCCTCGACCGCCTCGACGGCGTCCGCCGCGGCCTCCGGCATCTGCGCCAGGCAGCGCCGCACCGCGATCGCGGCCGCCACCTCGCTGGGCCAGAGGAGATGGCGAGCGAGGGTCCGAAGATCAAGGGCCTCGCACGTCCTCGCACCCCCTCCTCTTGGCCCCCCCCTCCTCCTGCCTCCTCATCCACTCCTCCCCCTCCTCCTCCTCCTCCTCCTCCTCCTCCTCCTCCTCCTCCTCCTCCTCCTCGTCCTCGTCCACCTCCTTTCTTGGACGTGCTGTCGGGCCGATCAGGCCCGTAGCGTCAGTAGCGCGGCTCGCGACCTGCGGCAAGACCGCGCCATGCAAGATCAGGAAAACGACCCTGGCGAAATCCCAGGCACGTCGCGAGGCAGTTCGAGGAGACGATGTGCCGAGAACTCCAACAAAAAAGAATGCCGCGGCCTGGCCCAAGGTGGGGATCCCGAGGTACTCCAGATTTCGTAATAAATGGAGGGGGGTCTCATTTCGGGGGGGGGTCTCTTCCAATCTATCTTGGAGGGCCTGGGGGGGTCTGGAGACGATGTTTTGGAGGGTTCTCCCACGGGGGAGGTCTGAAATGGCTTGTCTTGGAGGGTCCAGGCCCCCTCCCTTTTATTACGAAATCTGGAGTAGCCTCCGAAGGCCTTCACCAAGAGACTTGCGAGGAGGAACCAGACGGGCGGGACCAGGTCGCTGCTTCAGGGCCCCCCCTTGGCCGCGCGGCTGGGCCAGGGCCCACGGACAGGACAGCACGGCGTGCGTCACAAGGAGCTTCGGGAGTTGGCAAGGAGGATGCAATGGCCACGATGAGAGGAGAAGGTGGGGGGCGACTATGGCCAGGGGGTCCGCTACGGGGTGGCGCTCGGCAACCACTTCCACCACCCTGGCGGCCCCCCCTCAATCCGCCCCCGCGCTAAGCAGCAGCAAGCGAACATGCAGCGACCGCTTTTGGGGAAGGATTTCCAGTAAAGTGGTCGCCACGCCCTGCCACGATACAAAGCAGCACACCCTCCCCATCAAGCAACCTCCCAATCAAAAGGCAGACAGAAGCAAAGCATGCAAGATGGGAAGAAGGCCCGCTGCTGCTGCGAGCCCCTCTACCACCCTGAGTAGGTGCAGTCCAGTGCGCCTCCGAGCTGCGTCTCGAAGGCATCAACCGTGCAGGTCGCGAGGCGGTGGCCGAGGTCCATGGGTGCCAACGAACTCGATCTCGGCTGGGTGAGTAGTCCACCCAGCCTCTGCACCGCGTCACGGTGCAGCTCGAACGCTGGTAGAATCGAAATACGAAGCGACATAAAACAATTATCCCCGCAAAGCAACCTAACAGCGATGTGTAGGAGCATATCTGGAAGATGTTGTAGAATTCTCGCAAGTCGCAATGACAGTCGCAGTGCAGTGCGAGCCCCTCTCCACCCTGAGTAGGTGCAGTCCAGTGCGCCTCCGAGCTGCGTCTCGAAGGCATCAACCGTGCAGGTCGCGAGGCGGTGGCCGAGGTCCATGGGTGCCAACGAACTCGATCTCGGCTGGGTGAGTAGTCCACCCAGCCTCTGCACCGCGTCACGGTGCAGCTCGAACGCTGGTAGAATCGAAATACGAAGCGACATAAAACAATTATCCCCGCAAAGCAACCTAACAGCGATGTGTAGGAGCATATCTGGAAGCATTCCCCTTAAGATTCGGATGATAATCCAGTTGTAGAATTCTGCTGTTCTCGCAGTCGTAGTCGCATTCGCGATGACAGTCGCAGTGGCAACGGCAGTCGCAGTCAGCCTCAGCCTCAGCCTGCCTCAGCCTCAGCCTGCCTCAGCCTCAGCCTCGCCTCAGCCTGCTTCAGCCTCAGTCAGTCTGCCTTCAGCCTCGGCCTCAGCCTGCCTCAGCCTCAGCCTGCATCAGCCTCAGCCTCAGCCTCAGCCTGCCTCAGCCTCAGCCTGCCTCAGCCTCAGCCTCAGCCTGCCTCAGCCTCAGCCTGCCTCAGCCTCAGCCTCTCTGCTTCAGCCTCAGCCTCAGTCTGCATTCAGCCTCGGCCTCAGCCTCAGCCTGCAGCCTCAGCCTGCATCAGCCTCAGCCTCAGCCTCAGCCTGCCTCAGCATCAGCCTGCCTCAGCCTCAGCCTCAGCCTGCCTCAGCCTCAGCCTCAGCTGCTTCAGCCTCAGCCTCAGCCTGCCTTCAGCCTCGGCCTCCGCCTCAGCCTGCCTCAGCCTCAGCCTGCATCAGCCTCAGCCTCAGCCTCAGCCTCAGCCTCAGCCTGCCTCAGCATCAGCCTGCCTCAGCCTCAGCCTCAGCCTGCCTGCCTCAGCCTCAGCCTCAGCCTCAGCCTCAGCCTGCTTCAGCTTCAGCCTCAGTCTGCCTTCAGCCTCGGCCTCAGCCTGCCTCAGCCTGCCTCAGCCTCAGCCCTGCCTCAGCCTCAGCCCTCAGCCTCAGCCTCAGCCTGCCTCAGCATTCAAAATGTGGCCCGGGAATGGAGTTCTGGGAACTCGAAGAACACGAAGTGGCCTACAGTTGGCTCCGGGCATTCAAAATCATGCCCAGGAATGGAGTTCTGGGAAGTCGAAGAGCACGAAGTGGCCTACAGTTGGCTCCGGGCATCCAAAATGTGGCCCGGGAATGGAGTTCTGGGAAGTCGAAGAGCACGAAGTGGCCTACAGTTGGCTCCGGTTATTCAAAATGTGGCCCGGGAATGGAGTTCTGGGAGGTCGAAGAGCACGAAGTGTGTGACTGTTGGCTTAAAACGAGCCCGGCTCTGTTCCCGGCCCTCCTCCCTGGCACCCGCCCAGACCCCCCTGTGGAGTCCAGATGCTCTCTTTTGACCCCACTAGAAACCTATCAGCAAAAGCTGTTAGGTAATCATCAAATAGACCAGGATCGAGCTCCTCCTCCTCCTCCCCCCGTCATCCTCCTCCTCCTCCTCATCCTCCTCCTCCGCCTCCCCATCCTCCTGTGAGAGAATGGCCATGCGACTGGGTGAGCAACGCAGTTTAGGATTCCGGTGGTGCATTTTATTTGTGGGCCGCAACCGTTTGGCTCCAGTGCCATCTTGCCCTCTAAGTTTGAGAAATAACAAAGACAAAACTCCCACCAGATGCTCATGGCAGCGGAGCCCGTGGCTCGCCCCGTGGGTTCTAAAGCAAAGGTGGCTGCAGCGACCCCAGCGGGCCCCCGAAGCCACGACCCGGGTCACAGTGTGACGTCACCTGACGTCCGAGGGGCCTGGCACAGCCTGAGCACGAACCGGTTCGCAGAGCCGTGCAACGCCGGGCACGAGACAGGAGATTTCAGGCAGAAGCCGATCACGAAGGGATGCGACGATTCTTCAAGTTCAGCGTCACACTGGGCACTAGGACGGTTGACGACGATGAGGCGTTGACAGTGCTACAAATGAACTACACGATGAACGCCAGTCTGATCTCGGTCATCAGCCTCAACTTGTACTGCATGCACGCTCCATGTCAGCCCCGACCCAAAGTGCATGGAAAAGCCTCGTGAAGCTGGGCAAGTATCGCAAGAACCACAACAGGTGTGGATATGAGCACTTGTACCAGGAGCGCCCTCAGGAGTTAACAGTGTGGGTCGACACTGACTGTGTCGAAAGCAAGAGGACACGTTAATCAACAAGTGGAGGAACAGCTAGGTGAGGATTGCATGTGATAAAGTCTTGGACCTTGACTCAGAATGTAGCGGCGTTATCATCTGGAGAAGGCCAAACCAGCAGCGTCAAGACTACAAGCAGTTCTCAAAGATTTCGATGTTGATTGCAGTATCGTGTTCGAGAACGATGCTAGTGCGGTCATTGCTATTGCGAGCTGGCGAAGACTGGGAACTAGGACAATTCAGACATATGGAGGTTTGCCACCTTTGGTTACAAGAGAAGGTACAACGAGGATACATCAGAGTGATCACAGTAGGAGCACGTGGAAAACTTGCAGACGCTTCACCAAAATATGTTAGCAGTGACTAGACTTCCATGAACATGCGAGTCAACAATCAACACATTGAAAGTGGACGACACGGGTTGGCGCCCGCTACAGCGTGTTAGCTGAACAATTGTTACGGTTACTGTTACATGTAACTTGGCCGGTACACTTGAGCTCACGATCAGTTCCAAGTGCTCGTCTACACTCACCACAGCACGGTTTAATCATTCTGCATAACCTGGTGCATTGCGACACTCACAAATAGTGTATCGCGTGCCAGGAGGCCCCTGCACGTTTACGCCCATAGTATACTCGCTCTGTGCCTACGCCAGTGATGCCTTCAATTACTTTGAGAGAGCGTGATCCACCGCCGCTTTACCGTGGAAAATTGCCCCCCTCTTCCTCCGGAACCCGGGATTCCCCCCCCCCTCCGAAAATCACCCCCCTTGGAACCCCCCGCCCCCCCCACTCTCCCCTCCCCCCGGCAAACCCCCCCCTCCCCTAACCCCTCCCCCCCCCCTCCCCCTCGAAAACCGGGGGGGTCACTACAGGTTCGAACCCCCCCCCCCTCGAAAACCGGAGGGGGGGTCACTACCGGTTCGAACCCCTCCCCACCCCCCCACTCACCGCCAGCAAACGACTCCCGGTCCCTACCACCGTCCGCGCCACATCCCCCACTGTTGTTCCCAGCACCACTGTCCTCACCACCACCACTGTCGCACTGTCCCCACTGTCCCCACCACTGTTCCCACCACGGTTCCACTCTCCCCACTTTCTCCACGGCCCCAACCACTGCCCGACTATCCCCACTGTCCCCACTGTCCCACTGACTCCTCCGCTGTCCCACTGAGCTGTCCCACTGTTCCCACCACTGTCCCCACTGTCCCCACCACTGTCCCACTGTACCTCTGTCCCATTGTCCCACCGCCGTCCTCGCCACCGCCTTCACCACTGTCCCCACCACCACTGTACCCTCCACTGTCCCACTGTTTCCACCTCATTCCCACTGTCCCCACACCACTGTCCCCACCACCACCGTCCCCACCACTGTCCACTGTCCCCACTGTTCCCACCATTGTCCTCACCACTGTCCCCACCACTACCGTCCCCACCACTGTCCCGCTGTCCCAACCAGTGTCCCGCTGTCCCCTCACCACTGTCCCCACCACCACCGTCCCCACCACTGTCCGCACCCCCACTCGGTTTTCGAGGGGGGGGGGGGGTCGAACAGGTAGTGACCCCCCCCGGTTTTCGAGGGGGGGGGCGGGGGGGGGTTCGAACCGGTAGTGACCCCCCACCCTTTTCATGATGAACTGGGGGGGTGGGGGGGAGGGGTTCGAACCAGTAGTGACCCCCCCTCGGTTTTCCAGAGGGGTGGGGGGGGAGGGGTTCGAACCGGTAGTGACCCCCCCCGGTTTTCCGGCAGCAGCGGTAGAACACGCTCTTTCATTACTTTACATGTTTAAAGTCGCCACAGTGCGTCTTTTAGCTTCTGGTTCACAGTCACCATCTTCTCCTGTCTTACCTTTTCCACATGCTTTTTATCAATGTAGTTGGCCTCTTTTACAATTCGCTTTATATAAGTTCTTCACCCGTCTCCTCATTCGGCCAAACATTGGCCGAGGGGGACGTTAGAACATGGCCATGCGACTGGGTGGGCAACGCGGTTTAGGAATTCCAGTGGTGCATGTTAGGTGTGGGCCGCAACCGCTTGACTCAAGTGCCATTTTGCCTTCTCGATTGTTTTTCCAACAAAGAACTCCCGCCAGACTTCCACTTCCTGCTCCTCCTCCTCCTTCTCCTCCTCCTCCTCCTCCTCCCTCCGCCCCCCTCCTCCCCCCTCCTCCTCCCCCCTCCCCCTCCTCCTCCTCCTCCTACTCGTCCTCCTACTCCTCCTCCTCCTCCTCCTTCTCCCCATTCTCCAGACCGAGGTCGGCCCAGGCGCTCGACAAGTGGGTGCCAGCGCGCCCCTCTGCCTCTAACCCCCCCCCGTCCCCCCTCTCCGAGACGGAGGGCCTCGACCGCACTCCGAGGCTGGCGATCCGCCGAGAAGCGACGTGGATCGGAGAAGGGCGAGGTGAGACAACGGCAGCTCAGAATCGGTCCCAGGCCCTCCCAGGGTCCAAACGCACAAATTTTCCGAGCTGCGCTCAACCCTGGCGACAAGGAGCCCCCCCGAAGGCCAACTGCCGGTGTCTCAACTCGCCCTCCGCTGAGGAACCGACGTGAAACCCCCTCTTGGAGGACTCCTGGGCCGGCTTGAGGCCGCCTTAGGCCGCCTTGGGGCCGTACGGGCCATCTTCTTGGGGCCACTTTGGAGGTACCTTGTGCCGTCTGGGGAGCAAATTGGGGTCATCAAGGAAAACTGGCATGACCATAAACTTTCGGAGGTCCACGCGGATTTCTTGGATCCGCACTGGACCCCGCCGCCAGAGGGGGCCCAGCGCCGACCTCAGGAAAATCTGCGCAGAGCTCCGAAAATCCATGCTCCTGCCGTTTTCTCTCTCCTTCCCTTCGCCTCCTTCGGGCTGTCTCGACCGTGCATCGGAGGCCACTCTCGGGGCTCGGCGCCGACGTGGCCCGCCAGGCCTCGGCCTCCGCGCCGCCCTCGATCGGCACCTCCGCCAGGCAGTCCCGCAGCGCCGCCTCGCCCGCGGCCGCGCGCGCGCCGTCGCCGAGCAGCGTGCGCCCGAGGACGTACAGGCCTCGGGGGCCGCGCGGCCCCTCGCCAGGGCCGAGCCGCCGGGGCCGGCCGTCGCCCGCCGCCGGCGTTGCCGCCGGCCGCCGCGGGTCGCCCGTCGCTGCCGCCGACGCTGCTGCTGCTTCCGCCACCGCCGTCCGCGGCCAGGGCTGTCGAGGGAAGGGGAGGAGGGGGAGGGGGAGGGGGAGGGGGGGCGGGAGGAGGAGGAGGAGGGGGAGGGCCTGGGAGGAGGAGAGGAGGGAGGAGGAGGAGGGAGGAGGAGGAGGAGGAGGAGGAGGAGGAGGAGGAGGAGGAGGAGGAGGAGGAAGAGGAGGGCCAGTGTAAGCCCAAGGCTCATCAACGATGTTGCAGTTGGTCCTCTGTACAGGCTCCTGCAAGAATTCATTTCCACTTACGGGAGTACCCCGTTGGAAAACAACCGTTTGAAAATACTGAACTGTACCAAAATACCATTCCTGGGATTTCAACGCCGCGACTCACCGCTACTGTTGTGTCTTGACGATCCTGAGTAGTGCCAAAACACCATTTCTGGGACTTCATCACCACGAATCAACTGTTGTGCCCTGACACTCCAACATCGTGCCAAAGGGACATTGGCAATGAGAATCCTGGGAACTGCTGTAGACTCTTGAAAATGAATGCGCGCGGCGCTAAAGCGAGAACCACATTTTGAAAACGACCCGCCCTCCATCCGTGAAACTCTTCCACTTGTATAAACGAATGCGCGCGGCGCTAAAGCGAGAACCATATCTTGAAAATGACCTGTCCTCAATCCGTGAAGCTCTTGCGAATGTTTAAAGCGGATGTTCGCGCCGCTGAGGCGAACACCACAGTTTGAAAACGACCCACCCTCAAGCCGTGAAACTCTATCAAATGTTTAAGACGGATGTGTGTGTGGCGCTCAAGCGAGAGCCACATTCTGAAAACGACCCGCCCTCCATCCGTGAAACTGTTCCACATTCAGTGTTTCAGGATCATGAGTGGTGAGGAAACATCGGGCGAAACGCCCGACCCGCCCTTCCGACCGGCCTCGGGGTGCGACAGGGAGGAGTTGTTCATGAGGGAAAGGAGCGAATACGACGCAACCGAAGAAGGGAGGAGAAGGAGGAGGGCCCATTGGCGGGTGGGGGAATGGGCGCAGGTGCTGGCCATCCGTTGGAGGGTTGGGCCCTGCTCTCACGAAAGGACGTCCTCGAGGTGGGTCCTTGCCTCCACCTCGGGAGGTTGGGGCCTATGCTCGGGCCACAAAGACACACACACACACACACACACACACACACACACACACACACACACACACACACACACACACACACACACACACACACACACACACACACACACACACACACACATTACGTGTCCCCCCCCTTCCCCCCGCCCCCAGTGCCCACCTCAGCGTCTGGAGGGGGGGGGGGAGAGAGGAAGAGGAGGAGGAGGGGAGGAGGAGGAGGAGGAGGAGGAAGGGAGGAGAGAGAAGGAGGAGGGAGGGAGGGAGGAGGGGAGGAGGGGGAGGGAGAGGAAGAGGAAGGAGGAGGAGGAGGAGGAGGAGAGAGGAGGGAGGAGGAGGAGGAGGAGGAGGACCCCCCCGCCTCCGCGCAAGCTCCGCTCGGACGGGGCGCTCCTGGAGAGCGGCCTGCCCCCCCCCCCCCCCCCGCCCTCTCGGTGCCCACCTACGGCGCTTTGGACCCCCTCGAGGGCATGCCGCTTCGCTCGCCTGCCTCCCTCCCCCCCCTCCACTTCAGCTCAAGCGCTTCGGCCGCCTGCCTCCCCTCCACGCAGGCTTCGCTCTGCCTGCCGCCCCCCCCCCCTCCCCATCGACGCATGCACCGTCTGGACCGGGGGCGCCCTGGGAGAGCGGCCTAAGGTCGCAGCAGCGCACTGGCGATAGCACCAGCGGTGACCTCCTCCCCTTCCTCGCCGTCTCCAGGATGTGATGTCATGGGTTCTCTCTCCCTCTCTCCCTCTCCCCCTCTGTCGCTTCTCTGAGTCATCTTCTCCACTTTTACCCACCCAGGGCTGCTAGGGGGGGGTATGATTGACTCTGATCTAAACCCGGAAGCCACCAGCAAGCCAGAAGGAGCAGCAATAGGAAGACGTGCACGCCCCGAGGCCTGGCCCAAGAAGGCGAGCATGCCGTGGCTGTCACCGCGATCGCCGGCGTTGCCGCCATCGCCGTCGATGTCGTCGTTGCCGCAGCCGTCGTCGTCGTGGTGAAAATCGTCGTCTCCACCGCCGTCGCCGTCGCCGTCGCCATCGTCGTCGTCCAGGGGGGGGGGATGGAGAGAATGAGGAAGAGGAGGAGGAGGAGGAGGAAGAAGAGGAGGGGGAGGTAAAAGGGTGAAGACGATCTGGAGGCAGCCCCGAACGAGCTCTGAAACCGTCTCAACAGCCTCTGGACATTCCCACCCCTCAAGTGAATATGGATGTAGGGCCAGCTCATACTCGTACTGGCCTGCATGGAGCACCGCCATCGTCGCCGTGGCGCCGTCGACGCCGCCGCCGCCGTCGCCGCCGACGTCGCCGCATCCGTCGGCCTCCTCATCACCCCCTCTGCCCTCCGACGCCATCGTTGCCCTCGTCTTCGTCGTCATCGCCCTCGGCGCCCCCGTCGCCCCGTCGCCGCTGCCGCCCTCACCGCCGCCGCCAACGCCGCTGTCGAGGCCACCGCCGCCGCCGCCGCCATCGCGGTCGCCGCCGACGTCGCCGCATCCGTCGTCGCCGTCGCCGCCGCCGCCACCGTCACTGCCGCCGCCGCCGTCGCGGTCGCCGCACCCGCCGACGCCGCCGCCTGCAAGAGGGCCGACCAATAACGAGGCGAGCTGGACGTGCTTGTCGTTGTGGCCGTCGGCGCCGCCGCCGCCGCCGCCGCCGCCATGGCCGTCGCCGCGGCGGGGACCGCCGTCGCCGTCGCCGCCGGAGCCGGCCGCGCTGACACTGCCGAGGCGGGGGGCCCGCCGCGCTGCTCTGGCGGCGAGGACGCGATCGGCGGCGGCCGCGGCCAGTGTGCGCGGGGAGCTCTCGGGCTCGTGGCGCGGGGCTGCTGGAAATGGGCGGGGCGGGGAGAGGGAGGGAGGGAAAAGAGGGAGGGAGGGAGGGAGGGAGGGAGGCAAGCTAGGTGCGCTCGCGTCATATCTGACATCCTGCCCCTCCCTCCCAGCCCTTACCATGGCGTAGATCCCCCCTCTACTCGCACAGTCGGATGTCGAGCAGGGCAATGATCCCGAAAGGGTACGCGACGCATTGTAGAGCACGGCATGGCATGGCGTAGAAGAGCACCGCAAAGCGTAGTATGTCACAGCATGGCGTGGCGTGGCGTAGTGAAGAATTGCATCACAACGCTTTGCATGCATCGCACAGACGCCCCGAACATAACATTGCATAGCATGGCGTTGCAGATCGTTGCATGGCATAGCACGACGTGGCACTGAAGCACTGCATATCACAGCTTCAGCTGGAGGCATGGCATCGCGAAGCGGAACGCAACCTAGCATTGCATTGCACGCCGTGGCATGGCACGGGAAATGACGCCAGCGCTGCAGCGGGAGCACGATTCGGAACGAGCGGAAGCGCGGAAATGAGGCCAGCGCTGCAGCGGGAGCACGATTCGGAACGAGCGGAAACACGGAAATGAGGCCAGCGCTGCAGCGGGAGCACGATTCGGAACGAGCGGGGCCCGAAAATGAGGCCGGCGCCTCAGCGAGAGCAGCATTTTGGAAAACTCTGTCTGGGCCAGCTGTTGCGGAAAGGTTAAAACGTTTAAAGCGAGCACGGGTGCAGGGGGTGGACACGATGGGTGCAGGAAGGGGGCCACCCCAGCCGACAGGACCCGCACACATGCCCCCCTCTCAACTGGAACACAATGAGAATGGATATACGAAGAGGAAGAGGAATGAGAGTACCTGCGGGAAGGGGAACAAGGGTACACTAATGAATACCTGCGGCCCTTCCCATTCCCTTTCCCCCCATCACAACCGAAGCTTGTATGGTAAGGAAAAAATGCAGGCGAAAACCCAACTCAGGGGAATCCTGTGTAAAACAATACGCGGGGGGGGGGGCGAACACTCCCAACCCGTCATTAGGGGAAGGAGGAGAGTGGTATTCATATTGAGTAATTGTGGAGGGAGGGGGGGAGGGAGGAGGAGGAGGAGGAGGAGGAGGAGGAGGAGGAGGACACAGCCCAGGGGGACGACCGACGACAGAGGACGACGGTCAGCTCCCGATGGCGGCAAGCTGGGCGGCGGGGGCCTGCCTTTGGACTTGTGCAAGTCGGGCACGAGCAAAGTTCCGCAACCGCGCCCGCTCTCTCGGCGGGGCGACGCGCGGCCACTGCTTCAATTCGTGACGCGAAGTGTAGCAAACATCATGGCACATGGCGGGAGAAACGAAGGCAGCAGACGAGAGGGGCAGAAGAGAGAACAAAGACGCGCGAGACGAGGCAGGGGAAAGAGCAAACGAAGGGGGGAGCCAAGGAAGCAGGGAAGAGAC
The DNA here is from genome assembly GCA_963575745.1 of Prorocentrum cordatum. Taxonomy (NCBI): domain Eukaryota; class Dinophyceae; order Prorocentrales; family Prorocentraceae; genus Prorocentrum; species Prorocentrum cordatum. The sequence goes on along the minus strand of CAUYUJ010017603.1, from coordinate 180,310 downwards.
AAAAGAAAAGCAGGGGCAAACAAGGAAATTTATCATACTGGCACCGCCCTCCTCACAACAAAATATGCAGGACTCGGTTGGCCCGCGGAATCGACCTGTCGCGCACCACGCATCGCAAATAGTTTTGCGAACACAAGAAAACGCGCAGGAGGCCGTGAGCCTCCCAAGACGATTCAAAGCTAAGTACATACATCAGGTCGAGTTGGTGCGAGGAGGGAGCGGTGCCGAATTTGGCAAGACGTCCAGAGAGGGACTGGCGGAGCGAGAAGGGGGCGAGCTCACGAAGGGCAGCTTCAGTAGAGGCCTGGAATCTGGAGGTTCCGAACGACGGGGTAGTTGGGATGGCGACGGGCAGGTTGCAATTCCCGATCATCTGATGGATCGATGAACACTTCCACACACGGTTGTTCCTCCACGCCAGGAGTCTGCCATCATCAAATTCCGTGGGCTCGAACAACTTTTTGGCTGCAAAGAAAGCTAGCGACGTAATGGGCGCGCGGAACATCGCCGCCCGTCCTGCAGAAATAATGGCCTTGATCTGGACGGGATACCCCCATTCTTTGCGGTTATCCAGGATCCCTTGGGCGAGGCTGTCATTGGGCGCATTCGTGATCACCTGCCGGGCCCTCCGCACAGCCCTTATCGCCACAGGAGTCGGGGGGTAAAACTGCAAGATGTGGGAAAGAACCGAGAAGGCCACAAGGTTAAACACCGCGATGAATTTGCAGAGACCCAATCCCAACCCCTTAACCTCAAACGCCCGAGACAAACATTTTACCGCGGGAGTCTTCCAACTGAGATCTTACCCGTGGAGCACGTGCGCGATCCCAAGATGCGCGCCTGCAGGCATGAAGACTCGATTCTCATCTATTCCATGCCTCCGCGCGAGTGCCCTGCACTCGTCACGGGTGAAGTTATTGAGCGGAACGAGCGCGGTTTTCTCGGCATGCACGCGAAGGCCGGCGGCGCGCCCTGCCACCTGCCACGCAGGAAGAAGAGCTGCAAAAGACTCGAAGATGTCGTGCGAGGCCACGCCGACGTCGTCAGCAAACGCGCCTAGTTCACTTAAACGCGGTGGGATCCGCGTCAACATGCATCTCAAGATAGGGTCCATTGCCAAACAAAAGATCTTGCCAGGCAGCGGGAATCCCTGTTTTGTCCCTCTGGAGGCCGAATAGGAAGCCGAGCGGAGACCACAAAAATTGATAGACACCTCAACGTCAGAGTACAACTTACGGATCGCGAGGATGATATTTGGCGGGATCTGCATTACGGACAGGGCCCAGAAAATCATACAGCGCAGGAAGCTCGGGAACGCAGCCTTAACATCGCAATAGATCGCGCCAGCGCGTTTATGCCCGCATTGTGCAAAGCAAGACACGGCCCAACTTTCCATGTTTTTTACCTAACAGCGAAGACTGATAGGTTTCTAGTTGACTCAAAAGAGCTCACAGATCACTCCACAGGGGGGTCCGGGCAGGCGTTGGGAGTTGCCGGCCGGGCCTGTGCCGGGCTCGTTTTTCATCAACAGTCACACACTTCGTGCTCGTCGACCTCTCAGAACCCAATTCCCAAACCACATTCTGAATAACCGGATGCAACAGTCACACACTTGGTGCTCCTTGACCTCCCAGAACGCCATTCCCGGGCCACATTCGGAATGCCCGGAGCCAACTGTAGGCCACTTCGTGGTCTTCGAGTTCCCAGAACTCCATTCCCGGGCGTACATTTTGGATGCCCGGAGCCAACTGTAGGCCACTTCGTGGTCTTCGAGTTCCCAGAACTCCATTCCCGGGCCACATTTTGGATGCCCGGAGCCAACTGTAGGCCACTTCGTGGTCTTCGAGTTCCCAGAACTCCATTCCCGGGCCACATTTTGGATGCCCGGAGCCAACTGTAGGCCACTTCGTGCTCTTGGACTTCCCAGAACTCCATTCCTGGGTATGATTTTGAATGCCCGGAGCAAACTGTAGGCCACTTCGTGTTCTTCGAGTTCCCAGAATTCCATTCCCTGGCCACATTTTGAATGCTGAGGCAGGCTGATGCTGAGGCTGAGGCAGGCTGAGGCAGGCTGAGGCTGAGGCCGAAGCTGAAGGCAGACTCAGGCTGAGGCTGATGCAGGCTGAGGCTGAGGCTGAAGCAGGCTGAGGCTGATGCAGGCTGAGGCTGAGGCAGGCTGAGGCTGAGGCTGAGGCTGATGCAGGCTGAGGCTGAGGCAGGCTGAGACTGAAGCCGAGGCTGAAGGCAGATTGAGGCTGAGGCTGAAGCAGGCCGAGGCTGAGGCTGAGGCTGAGGCAGGCTGAGGCTGAGGCTGAGGCAGGCTGATGCTGAGGCAGGCTGAGGCTGAGGCTGATGCAGGCTGAGGCTGAGGCAGGCTGAGGCTGAGGCCGAGGCTGAAGGCAGACTGAGGCTGAGGCTGAAGCAGCTGAGGCTGAGGCTGAGGCTGAGGCAGGCTGAGGCTGAGGCTGAGGCAGGCTGATGCTGAGGCAGGCTGAGGCTGAGGCTGAGGCTGATGCAGGCTGAGGCTGAGGCAGGCTGAGGCTGAGGCCGAGGCTGAAGGCACTGAGGCTGAGGCTGCAGGCTGAGGCTGAGGCTGAGGCAGGCTGAGGCTGAGGCTGAGGCAGGCTGATGCTGAGGCAGGCTGAGGCTGAGGCTGAGGCTGATGCAGGCTGAGGCTGAGGCAGGCTGAGGCTGAGGCCGAGGCTGAAGGCAGACTGAGGCTGAGGCTGAAGCAGGCTGAGGCTGAGGCTGAGGCAGGCTGAGGCTGAGGCTGAGGCAGGCTGAGGCTGAGGCTGAGGCAGGCTGGCTGAGGCTGAGGCTGAGGCTGAGGCGGAGGCTGAGGCCGAGGCCGAGGCCGAGGCTGAAGGCAGACTGATGCTGAGGCTGAAGCAGGCTGAGGCTGAGGCTGAGGCAGGCTGAGGCTGAGGCTGAGGCAGGCTGGCTGAGGCTGAGGCTGAGGCTGATGCAGGCTGAGGCTGAGCAGGCCGAGGCTGAGGCCGAGGCTGAAGGCAGACTGAGGCTGAGGCTGCAGGCTGAGGCTGAGGCTGAGGCTGAGGCAGGCTGAGGCTGAGGCTGAGGCAGGCTGATGCTGAGGCAGGCTGAGGCTGAGGCTGAGGCTGATGCAGGCTGAGGCTGAGGCCTGAGGCTGAAGGCAGACTGAGGCTGAGGCTGAAGCAGGCTGAGGCTGAGGCTGAGGCAGGCTGAGGCTGAGGCTGAGGCAGGCTGAGGCTGAGGCTGAGGCTGAGGCTGCAGGCTGAGGCTGAGGCTGACTGGCTGAGGCTGAAGCAGGCTGAGGCTGAGGCTGCAGGCTGAGGCTGAGGCTGAGGCAGGCTGAGGCTGAGGCTGAGGCTGAGGCTGAGGAGGCCGAGGCTGAGGCTGAGGCAGACTGAGGCTGAGGCTGAAGCAGGCTGAGCTGAGGCTGAGGCTGAGGCTGAGGCTGAGGCTGAGGCTGAGGCTGAGGCTGGCTGATGCTGAGGCAGGCTGAGGCTGAGGCTGAGGCTGAGGCAGGCTCAGGCTGAGGCAGGCTGAGGCTGAGGCCGAGGCTGCAGGCAGACTGAGGCTGATGCAGGAGCAGGCTGAGGCTGAGGCTGAGGCAGGCTGAAGCTGAGGCTGAGGCTGATGCTGAGGCAGGCTGAGGCTGAGGCTGAGGCTAATGCAGGCCACTGCGACTGTCATCGCGAATGCGACTACGACTGCGAGAACAGCAGAACTCTACAACTGGATTCTCATCTGAATCTTAAGGGGGATGCGTCCAGATATGCTCCTACACATCGCTGTTAGGTTGCTTTGCCGGGATAATTTTTATTTTATTTTTATTATTAAAAAAAATCTCGTTCATATAACGGCCAGCAATAAAGCCTCGTTGGTTTCCTGACACCGTCTGGGCAGCAACCGCGGAGAGATAACGGTTGATGGCGAGGGCTATGAGCTTGTTATCGGAATTACTGAGCGCGATAGGCCGGGTCGTCTCGGGTTTTCTCAGGACGGAGAGGGAGGTATCATTCGGGTCGCTGCCCCCGGCGAGGCAAACTGCCATGCCATGGTTAGAACCGACAGGGGAGATGCCCTCGTCGATGAGGGCGTCGTAAATGCCATAAACCGCATCGACGACTGCTGGCCCACCACGAGCGCAACAATTGCATGGGGATGCCGTCGGGGCCAGGGGCCGAATCCGAGGCCGCAGAGGTCAGAACCCGAAGCTCCAGGGGCTCCAGTTTCCAGAAAATTCCAGGAGGACACGGCTGTGCAAAATCTTGGAGCAGTCGACGATCCGGGTCAGAGCTCGGCGCGAAACTGTGGATCTTGCCCTAGTGGTCAGCAAGCTTCTCGGCGACTAAATCAGGATCGGCGATGGCCTGGCCAGTCGGATCCGACATGCCCGAGAGCGAGATCTCGCGGTGCCTCCTCCCCCAAGCGGACTGGTATTTGCACGGCTGCATTTTGACGTTGACTTCCTTTGCGTTAGAGATGGGCTGCTGCTCGAAATCGTTCATATGCTTCTGAATGTGCTCGCTTTTCATCTCGCTTAGGTGGGGGTGGAAGGCGCGCGCGTCGATCCACATCGCTGACTCGGGGTCGAGAAACATAGACGGGGTCGGGCATGCACGCATCACCTTGCGAACCAGCCAAAGCTGTCCGCGTAGAGTACCACGCAGAGCAGTGAGACACCGGGCAATCTTCTCGGCTAGAGATTTGTCCGCCTGCATGGCGCTCAAGTTGAGAACTTTCCTGGCCGCGCGGACGATGATATCTCTGAACTGCGCGCGCCGCTCAAGCGGGTCGGAGTCAAACGGGCCAATTGCCTGCAAGAGATCATCGACTGCAGCTGGATAAGCAGAATGACGAGTCACCCAATCCGGCACTCTGAACCCAACCTTGGCCCCGGACGCGAGGGCAAGACAAACAAGTGCATGGTCCGGAAGACGGCCGACTTTGACCATGGGCTCGAGGGCAAGGGATCTGGGGTGGTACTCGATGAGAACAGAACTGAACATGTTGGTGTAGATACGATCGATGCGACCGAAGCTGACAATCACCCAGACACCGTTTTCTTCACGCGTGACCCGACGCGCGAACGATGGCTGATCAACCTCGCAGAGGTCTCCAAACGTGCGGAAGAAAAAAGACGAGACGTCGTTCGACGAGAAATAAATGCTGCCATCGGTGCGAAAGCTGCCTTCGCCTTCAGCGGGAAAGCTGAAATCGCCCAATGCAAAACTGGCGGCCGCCGAGGGCGGCGGGAGAGCGCGACGCTAGAGGGAGAGCTGACGTTTTTTGGTCGGCAAGGGGAAGACATGGATCGAGATGGACGTTCGCTAACTGCAGCGATCCGCGAGCACCGCCGAGGGTGATCGCGTGAATGTTGCCTGGCACCAGCTCTATGCATCTGCAATAGCTGCAGAGCGGGCGGAGGCTAGGACGCAGAAAAATATATGCACCTCCAACGGACCTATTTTGGAAGAAAGACCCAATACCCCAAGAGTCATGCACTTCGGACGCGAGCCTCTGGAGATCCAAATAAGAGCCACGAGCCTCTTGAATGCAAACCACCTTGAACTTTTGGCGATAGGATATTAAGCATGAAACTCTGCGGTTGGTGATCTCCAAGGACGAGGTGAGGCCTCCGAAGAGCGACCGAGCGTTCTAAGAAACCATACTCAAATGTTCCTTCCAGATAAACGGATAGCGCGTCCAACCCCCAGGAAACTGAGAGAGAACAGAAGATGAAACTATCTGTATAAAAAAGACGACCCAGAAGAGGGCGGCAGACGGGGCCCACCCGAAGACGTCGCACCAGAAAAGAAGACGAGGACCCAGAGGAACCCGAAGAAGAGGCCGAGGAACTAGAAGAAGAGCTCACAAAGACCACAGAGCCCCTTGAATAATCATGCGGCATCCCCATACCTGTTCGGCTCGGCTGAGACGCCGATGCACTCGGTGGAAATGCCCCATGCGGCTTAGCGGCTGCAAGCATAGCAGCGGCCTGGTCCTGCAAGATGCCGAAGTGAGCGATGCCGTCGGAGTTGGCGACGAGATCGTAGCTGTTGTTGTTGGAGTCGTGCCTGGCGACGGTGAAGATCTCATAGATGACGCCCGACACTGAGCAGAGCAGGATGCCACGGAAACCGTTGACCCCCAGCTTGTGCGCGCGATCATCCCATCGGCTTGTCTGCCTCAAGTGCGCGTTCACCTGCTGCCATATCTGTCCGAGAATTCGATTATTCTGGCGGACGCTGGACGGTGCATCTCTGCGGCATCGAAGCTTAAGCTGTGCGTTGCTGCGGGCATCATTCCACAAGGGTGAGTGGGCGCGAGCGTGATCGAGGAATGAGGCGGCATCGGCATTGTTGGTGAGCGTGATCGAGTAGGACTTCGCTAGATTCTGGCCCTTGGCATCAATGCCACTCTGCCGAATGCGAGACGGAAGATTGGCAACTAGTTCACGACCATGAGCTTCGAGCGAGGTCTTCAACATCGGGCGAGCGATACCACCAATCCAAACCTTCAGCGGAAAGCGATCGTCCTCCCCATGCGTAGAACCCGCGTATGAGGAGGGTGGCTGCGACAACCGACGGCGCGAAGTGGGTGGGCCTGATGCGATTGACGGAGAAGACGTGCTGCTTGGAGACCGAGACCCGATCGCGACCATGCGGGACCCGAGCTGCGTGCGCAACACCGCGTAGGCAGCGTCGCCACCCGAGGACTGCATGTTCGTCTTGAGGGTCGTGAGCCTGCTGTTGATGGTGACGAGCGACGCATCGTGGTTCTCGATGGTCTGCTTCAGCGGGTCGAACGAGCCGATGGAGGACTCGACTGCGGTGAGGCGGGCTGTGACCGTCGTGAGGGAGGCGAGGATGTCGCGAATGCCCTGCTCCACGGCAAAGGCGGCGGCCATGGCGAGAGAGGAAGGGGGCAACTGGAGGTGTCCGCCCGAGCTTGACGCCCGCGATGGCTCCGAACTGGAGCTGCCCACTCAAAGTCGCGGATTGCCCTGCAGCCTTGAGCCAAAATGGCAACGGAGGAGGACGAGGAGGAGGAGGAGGAGGAAGAGGGAAGGACGAGAGAGGAGGGAGGAGAGGAGCCCAGATCGGATCGGAAACGCTGGGGACGGTCTCAGCGGAGGACGAGGGGAAGAGGAGGAGAAGGAGGACCAGAAAAAACCCAAGATGCACCAACGGCGCTGAAATACACACTCCCGTCCCAAGTCCCCTCCACACAAGTTCCTATAGTCATTCTGCTTCTTCGCTCCAAGAAGCCCCCCCTCGAAACACCCGCAACCGATGGGCCCGTCATTCAGGCAAGAGCCACGTTTAGAGAAGGAATTCATTTGCCTCAGATTAGCAACTATTACGTGGCGTGACAAGGTATGATCTCAACAGCTCATCAACGTGTAACTGTTGCACACGTTCACTATTGTTGCTATGACCTTCGAGAGTGTCTCAAGCGAGAGCCCGATTCTGAAGGATCTGCCATCCATCCACACACCTGTTACCAATGTTCGAGCTTCTGGTCTTGTCATTTGAAGGCTGTGCCAGCAAAACACATGTTTGAAAACGCCCCGTCCTCCGTCCCAGTAACTGATGCAAACTTCTCATACGAACGTGCGCGGCTCCAGGGCGAGATCCCCAACGGTTCGCTCTCCATTCTCGAAACGGTGACAACCTTTGATGGCGAAAGTGCATAGCGCCAAGGTGAGTGATCCAGTTTAAAGAAGAGCCGCCCTCCATCCCTGAAGCTCTTGCTTTCTTGTTTGGCACGACCGTCGGCGTCGCGACGGGGAGAGCTCCATGTTTTTCGTTTGATAGCGGACAACATGAACGGACTCGGTGCGCGGGCGAGTTTCGCCACTGCTTACGAGAACGCTCTCCCAACAAAATGTGGCTGTTTTCCCGCCGACGGAGGTGCAGAGAAGCGGAGGAGGAGGAGGACAAGGAGAAAGAAGGTGTTGGCGTTGCGCGTGCATCTCCCATGGCCCATCCGACCATTCATAGATAAGACAGCGCGGCACAGCGACGTTCAAAGAGCAGTGAGACAGCGCATGTCAACTAAGATCGCGTGCAAGGTACAAATGATGGCAAAAGCGCCCGGAATTCTATATCACGCTGGCAGGTTCCTGTCATGCCCAGCGCTGCCCCGCGTGCGCAGGCACCTTCAAGCCAGAAGGGTGCGATCTATTTTTGCCCGCGCCACACCCGCAGGCTTGTCCTCCCCTCGCCTCCTCTAGTTGCCCCCGACGGCGAGAGCTCCAATTTGAAGAGAAACCGCCCTCCGAGCTGGCGCAAGCGCTCAACACGAGTGTGGGCGAAGCGCCAACGAGAGCCCCCTTTTGGGGGATTGAACCGCCCTCCATCTCTGAGACCCAAGCTTTTAGAACAAATGTGCGCGACGCTGAAGCAAGTGTCACATGTTTGAAAAGGAGCCGCCCTCCATCTCTGAAAGTGCCGCAACCATGTTAAGACACTTGTGCGCGGCTCTGAACCCATAGCCAAACTTTCGAAAAGGAACCACTCTCCGTGGTTGAAACAGTTGGAGCTTCTGAAAACAAAGGAGGGTGGCGATGAGGCGAGTGCCCTATGAAGAACACGGTCCATCCTTGAAACTGCGGCAATGTGTTAAGACGAACGTGCGCAAAGCTAAGGCGAGAGCCCCAGTTTGACGACGAGCCGCCCTCCATCCTTGAAACTGCTGCAGTTTTGAATTCTTGAGCAACTACTGTGCGCGGCGCTACGGCGAGAGCTCCTTTTTGAAAAAGACCCCCCTCCACGCTTGGAATTGTTACAGCTTTCGAGCTTCAGGATCATAAGTGGTTTGGAGGTCTCAGGCGAAGCGCCCAACCCGCCCTACCAACATGCCTCAGAGTGCGATGGGGAGGAGCTACCTGGAAGGAAAACGGATGGCTAAAGGAAGAGGGACGAGGCCGGAGTACTGAAGGGAGGCGGACGCGGGCGACAAGGAGAAGGAGCAGGGGGAGGAGGAGGAGGAGGAGGAGGAGGAGGAGGAGGAGGAGGAGGACGACGACGACGACAGGGAGGAGAGCGCAGAAATGAGAACGAGGAGGACAACGACGACGCTCTATTCCTACCAATACGATACCAGCGTTGTTGCCAGCATGCGCAGTGCATCTTTTTCCGACACAGACAATAAGCTGTGTGCTCGACACGTCAGTAGACTGTCGAGCTACTGTGCAGCCTGTGGGACGAGAGGGGGGGGGGGTCAGCAGCAGCAAGAGGACGCCGAGCCCAAGGCCCTCCTGGGGCTGCGCGATCGCGGCCTGCATGGCCAGACACTTGCCAGAGATCGCCTTGCCGGGGATGTGCACGGGCATCGCGGCCGCCAGGTGCACCTCGAGCGCCAATTCCTCCTTCACCTCCTCCTCCGCCTCCTCCTCCGCCTCCTCCTCTTCTTCCTCCTCGTGCTTCTATTCCTGCCGTTCCTCGTCCTCGTCGGCGTTCTCCTCATTTTCCCTGCCCTCGTCGTCACGGTCCTCGTCGTCGTCCTGGTCCTTGCCCTGGTCATCATCCTCGTGCTCGTCGTTCTCCCCGTCGTTCTTCTCCAAGTTGTCCTCCTCATGCCGGGAGCAAGCCAAGATAGGCCAGCTGACTTGCGAGCTGAAAGCAAGCTGCCAGAAAAGCGGGAGGCAAGGAAAAAGTGGCCAGGCAACTCTCTAGCACTAGAACCACGGGCACGCTTCGCGCTCAGGTTCTAGCACAGGAAAACGCAACGTCACAACACAATGGGTGCATGAACGAAATTCCGCAATGACCATGTGGCAGAAGGATATCGGCACACCTGCAGCAAGATGAAGTTCTGGAGCTCGAGCCCACATATTCAGTGGGGACGATGAAGAAAGCGATGACGAGGATGCGGCAGGGAGATGTGTGCGGAGGTGATTATGGAAGAGCCCGCAAGGACGCTGGACATTCCACCAGTGCCCCGCGAACCGTCGGGCCGAAGTCGAACAAGCCCTTGTCCTCCTCCCCGCCGCCAATTTCGGCACACCCATCACACGCTTCGGCCCCACAGGGAAGCTCCACCGAGGACCCCAGTGGCAGCGTTCGCGTTATTCCCCCCGCCCATTTCGGCGCACCCCTCACACGCTTGTGGCCCCATAGTGAGCTCCACCGAAGACGATGCGAACAACTTCGTTGCTCACAACTGCATATCGTTGGGTTCTTCGCCAGGCTAATTTCGCGCCTCGGGTGGCCTATACCATGGCTTCTCGTGGTCTGTTTTCCAGTCTTGTGGGGCCTGCCGACCAGTCTTGAAGGATTCTGGCTATTCGAGACGCGGGGGGGGGGGCGCTTGAGGGCTGCTGTTGGGCTGTCTTCGGGCTACCTTGAGTCAGTTTGCACTCCACCGAAGTCCTCCTGACCCGTCCTGGGGTCTTTGCGGGCCTCTTGATATATCCTATTGGGCATCCCTGGAGCTCCCCGAAGCTGAATTGAAGTCATGTTTGAGCCAAGGAGGCGAGACACCCTCGCATGTTGAAAATCCCAAGGGGGGGTGGTTACGTTGGCTGACTGGGACCGCATATGGGGCCCACCTCGCGGCGCCGCTCGTGTGCTTCGTCCAGCCTGCCGAGGCCTGCTGAGCAATGTCGGAACATGTTGATGGCTCGGGACCCTGTAGGGCCCATCGGGCGCTCTCCTGCAATCCCGGGGGCCAGCTTGGGGTGTCCAAGGGGCCGCCAGGGGCTCCTGCGGGGCTCCTATGGGGCAAGCATCTCATCTTGGCACCTCCCTCGTGCTGCATCCAGCCAGGCGCATGTCGGCCGCTGTCGGAGCGCGTGGAGTGGTCGGGACAGCAATGCCGCCTGGGCGCTCCCCTGGCTCCTCTCGGGCTGGCTTGGGATGCCCCACGGGCCTCTTTGGTGCCTTTGGGGAGCCTCGGGGGGCTGTCCTGCAGCTCCTGTGGGCCGTCCTTGGGGGCGCTGGGGGCCACCCGGGGGGCCGCGGCGCCTCTGAAGCCGCCACGGGGCGCACTCGGCCGCTTGGGCCTGGGGGATCCCTAGGGCCGCCCCGCGGCCTCCTCCAGAGGCTCCTGTGGGTCGCGCTGGCGTCACACTGGCGGCGATCGTTTCTGATCGCGGCGGCGGCGACTCCTCCTCCTCCTCCTCCTCCTCCTCCTCCTCCTCCTCCTCCTCCTCCTCCTCCTCTCCCTCCTCCTCCTCCTCCTCCTCCTCCTCCTCCTCCTCCTCCTCCTCCTCCTCCTCCTCCTCCTCCTCCTCCTCCTCCCTCCTCCTCCTCCTCCTCCCTCCTCCTCCTCCTCCTCCTCCTCCTCCTCCTCCTCCTCCTCCTCCTCCTCCTCCTCCTCCTCCTCCTCCTCCTCCTCCTCCTCCTCCTCCTCCTCCTCCTCCTCCCTCCTCCTCCTCCTCCTCCTCCTCCTCCTCCTCCTCCTCCTCCTCCTCCTCCTCCTCCTCCTCCTCCTCCTCCTCCTCCTCCTCCTCCTCTCCTCCTCCTCCTCCTCCTCCTCCTCCTCCCTCCTCCTCTCCTTGAGGTGCCCCCGAAGCAGGCCCTCCGGAGATAGCCTGCTCCCGTCGACCCGCTGCCGGCCCTTGCAGGGCCTCCAGAGCCAGGGCGAAAAATGTCGGCTGCTGCACGGGCACCCCCCGAAGACACGGCGCAGACGTCGTGCACGGTGCCCGAGCGCTTCTTAGGGGGCCACATTTGAACCCTACCCCCTACACCCCACGATTTCTGAGGGGGAGGATGGGGTCCACTTCGCTCGGGAGCTCCCGAGCGAGGTGGACCCCACCCTCCCCCTTCAGAAATCGTGGGGGGTGGGGGGTAGGGTTCTAATGTGGTCTCCCACTGCTGCTGACAGTGCGACACGGGCCCCGAGAAGGAGGGGAGGTTACGGCAACGATGGGCAGCAAAGAGCAAGATGATGCTGGTGCTCGGGAAAGCTGTCTTGATACAGAATGCACGGAGCAGGTCTCGACGGCACTGCCTTGAAACAAAAAGCACACGCTGTCACGCCGGCTGGCGGAGCACGTCCGAGAGGAACGAGGAAATGACAGATGACGGAGAAGGCAGGATGCATGAGGATGGGTGAGGATCAAGAACTCTGGGGCCAGGTTCGAGGGGGCAGGTTTGAGAGAGGACAGAAGGAGGAGAATGAGGCCATGCTGAGGCCGTCTGCGGGCTCCCTTGGGGGCCATGGGGCTCGTGGGGCTCTTGGGGCCTTGTGGGGCCATCTTGGTATCCGTTGGGGGGTTTGGGCCGGGGCGTGTTTGTCCGTCTTGGGACGTGGCGGTGTCTTGAGAGCCGCCAGGAAGGTTCGGGGGCCATCTGGAAGGCCGAGCCGTCAAGGCGGGAGGCGCCACAGGGGCGGTCTTGCGCGCCCTCTCGGCAGCCTCTGGGGCCCACGCCCAGCCATTCCGAGACCGCACGGAGAGGAGTCACCAACGCATGCGAGAGCTCGAAGGAAAGAAGGCGCTCCGATGAGCCATCGTGGATCATCTTGGAGCCTCGTCATAAAGAGTGGGACGGTCCTGGAGCGTCTGGGCTCGCCGAAACCGCTCTTTCAACCATCCTGGATCTCTCTTTGAATGCCTCGGAACGCTTGGGCCCCAGTTCGGCCGCAATGGGGCTATCTGCGGGCCTGCTGGAATGCGACCCCGCATCCCTGGACACTGGTGTCCCCCCCATAGTGGTTGCAGGTTGGGCCCTTCTGGGGCTCCCTGTGGGCCCTTTCGAGTAAGTCGAGGCTGGCTTGGGGCACTTAGGAACGCTACGCGGCTCCTCCCAAGTCCTTCTGGTACCACCCAGAGCCGAAAGGTCAGCAACCAAACAAGCACACAAAACATTGTAGAACCACTTGGGCCAAGAGAGATCGAAATGCAATATTCCAAGAAGTCGAAAGGAAGGCCTGAAGGTAAACACGCCAAATCCAGTTAAAATAAGGCCAGAGGCATGCGGAAGGCGAGCATGACGCGAGCTCAAAGCTGCCAGACGCAAGCCCAAGACAAGCTGAACGCAAGGTACATGTTTTGATGTGCTGTTTGGCTGCTCCCGTGTCTCTTTGGTTGACGCCATGAAGCATCCCATCGACTCCTTACCGTGTCCGCGCAGCGGAGAAGGAGAAGGTTGCTCTCCGGGAGTGCGAAGGCGGCCAGAGCGCGTCGACGATCCCCGCAATCGGAGACGTCTGCCCGTGCCTCGCCAACGCAAACAGAATGCATACTCAAAATGTCCTCCTCCTCCTCCTCCTCCTCCTCCTCCTCCTCCTCCTCCTCCAGAGGATGCCACGGACCACTCCTCACCCCACCCCGCCACGTTTCGCTGGACAGGCGGGCGCGCGGCGTCACGCCCGAGAGCTTGCCGCGGCCGCGGCCGACTAAGACTAGCCCGGGAGCCCCCAAGCAGCTATTCTTCGCTCCCCGCACTCACCACCACCCGCCCCTTGAGCACAAATGCAGGATCAGCTGCAGCTGGTTACACTACCATCATGCTCAACAGCTCGTGACCACAAGCTGGTAGGTCGAGCGTTCGCCGAAGCATCCAGCCCCCTCTGATGGTCTTTGGAAAGAGGCAGAGAATAGTAGATGCGGCCTCGACTTCATAAAGGAAAAGAAACTGTAATTAGTGTGAAGAGCACCGCTCGAGGTCGTGATTGCCACGGAGCTGCGCACTCGTGGCGCTAGCTGCAACGTTGTCTGGCAATGCCCAACCAAGAATGTGTACACGACGTTGGCGAGTCGAGCCTGCCCCAACTCAAACCAGAGCCCATCCTGAACACAAAGTGGTCCTTACTTCAGAGTCTTCTCTGCCGTTAGGATCAGGAAATATGGGCGCAGACACAGTGCCCGCCAAGTCGGGGTGTCGCGCAAACGTGCGCCGAGTCGGCGACGACTCTTCGATTCCGCCATCTTCCACGCTCCACAGCTCCACAGAGAGCCGAGAGGGTCCAAGACCTGGTCATCAAGGCTGCTTTTGAAACTAGAACTGCTACATTGCACCTAAAACCATCTGACGGCCTCTAACAAGAGGCAGAGAATGGCGGATGCCGTGCGGATCTTACGAAGACAAGGAAACTCCGAATGTGAAGGATACGGTTCGAGATCGTGATTGCGACGGAGCTTCGCACTCGTGACGCTAGCTGCAACGCCTGGCAATGCACACAAACAAACGCCTGATGTAGACGCCGTTGACAAGGCGAGGCCTCCCCCACATCTGCTGCGTGATGGTCGGCTGGGACACCACTCGAGGTCTTGACTGAGACGGAGCTGGGCACTTGTGTCGACAGCTGCGACGTCCTCTGGTCGTGCCCAACAGAAACTGTGCACAAGAAGTTGGCGTGTCGAGCCCCTCTCCCCCACGAGGTCAAGAGAGCTGATGTTTTAGCTCGATTGCCACATGGCCGAACCACCTCTGCTGATACAGCGCGCTATCTGCACTCGTGACTGTGCACAGTCGTGCTCATGGTTGCACAGGCTGGACATGATGCACATGATGCACTACAGCGCGGCGCGAACAAAAACGCGCAGTTGTTGTTAATTCGCCACCGTGCCGTAGGCACTGCATGGAATGTGCTGAATGCTGTAAACGCTCAGTAAGGGGCCCAGACCCCACGTTTCACGGCCAGCCCAGAAACTCCTCGCTCCTGGGCACTCCTGGTCGCCCTTCTGATTCGCCGCTTGGCCTTTTCCGAAGCCCTCGAAACGCTTTGGGGGCCCAACTTCTTACGTGCCATAAGATGGTCCCTGGGGCCCGAGTTGGAGCCGTCTTGAGGGTCTCTTGAGCCTCCTTGAAAGCCCTGGGGGCTGGTCCAAGAAGCCAAGCTCATTGAACAGCACGCGGCTACTCGGTCTTGAGGGCGTCAAGAGAAGCCATAAAAATACCTCAGCCTTCTACTCCACTTCCTCCGTATCCTCCTCTCTTCGGTATCCTCTTTCTCCTTCATCTCTTCATCCTCCTCCTCCTCCTCCTCCTCGTCACCCTCCACCTTATTATCATCATCATCATCCTCTCTCAGGTGTTCTCCTAAGAGTTTCCACAACGGCTGGGGAGAAAACATAGTCCAGTAGCTTGGCCAAAATGTGACGTAGGTTTGGCCACACGGGCATTTCCGAAAGGCAGGGGGCGGCGGTGGTTCGCCGCAAGCAACTTCGATCATGAGTGCGACGGCCCACAGAAGTGACTGCACAGGTGCGCAGCGCATGATTGGAAAACAACCTTCGCCTGCCCAACTGCCGCGCCGGGACCAGCGCGTGCACCTCCTGGGCGGGGCTGCAGCTGCTGGTCGGTCGGACAGAAAAAAACGCCCAGGGCCCTCCGCCGAGAGAGCGGGCTGATGCTCGAAAGGAGCACCGATAATGCCTCTCATAGCCAAGGTCAATGACAAGCCGACGTAGAGGACCCATCAGCGTGTTTAGGTTTAGAGGCCTCCCAGATAGGGTCGGAGTAGATCGGGTCGGAGGATCGCGCCGCATCGTCCGTGCATCGGCGACAGCGGCGACGAGCAAATCGGGCCCCACATCGAGACGCATCGTCGATGCATCGCCGATGCGGCGCGATCCTCCGACACCATCTGCTCCGATCCCATCTGGGAGGCCTCGATGCCGCTGCAGAAGCGCCCAGGCCTTCGGACACAAACCAGGGGGCAACACGCCGACGGACTCCCAACGGCGGCATGCCACTTGCGGTGGGGGCATTGGGTAAGGAACCCTTCGATCAGGAATCCAGGGTCTGGAGGCCGGTGGGACCCCTATCGAGGCATGGCCGCGGACACATCACCGCCGCCTCCACCGTAGAGAAGGAACCCTCCGGGGCCTGAGAGAAGCCCCCTGGGCACGTTCCGGAACGAACGCCCCCACCGCCCACGCCTTCCCAGACATGCGGCGTCCTGATTTTTTCCAGGACGGCCTCCCTGGAAGTCCAGACCCTTTCCCCGGGGCCGGTTTCTCGTCCTGCCTCGCTTTCTGACGGCCCCGAGGCCCCGCGAGGGCCCCCCGGGGCCGAAAATAGCGAAAAACCTCCCGCCCTGATTTTTTTACGACGCCATCCCAGACCCCCGACGTAATGACTTTTTCATTACGTCGACCCCCAGAGGTCCCGACCCTTCCCCCATGACCAGCTTCGCATCCTGAGCCGTTTTTTGACGCTCCCGAGGCCCGGTGAGGGCCCTCGGAGGCCGAAAATTAGGAAAAAAAACCGCCCTGATTTTTGTTACGACGCCGTCCTGTCGGGGTGTTGCCCCCCGCCGACCTCCTCCTCCCTCCTCCTCCTCCTCCTCCTCCCTCCTCCTCCTCCTCCTCCTCCTCCTCCTCCTCCTCCTCCTCCTCCTCCTCCTCCTCCTCCTCCTCCTCCTGGGTTATTGCCCCCCGCCGACCCTCACGGAGCCCCCACGGCTCCCGGCAGGCCCGCGGCGCCGGCGCCCCCCGGCGCCGCGCGCGGCGGCGCGGGCGCCGGCGACGCGCAGCGGGCGCTGGCCTGGAGCGAGGCCCGGCCCGGGGCCCGCGCGCCGACCTCGGCCGCCGCGGCGAGCTCCCGGAGGAGGGAGGACCCAGACATGATGGCGTCGTAAAAAAATCAGGACGGGAGGTTTTTCGCTAGTTTCGGCCCCAGGGGGCCCTCGCCGGGCCTCGGGGCCGTCAGAAAACGAGGCAGGGCGAAAAACCGGCCCCGGGGAAAGGGTCGGGACTTCTGGGGGCGCCGTCCTGAAAAAATCAGGACGTCGCATGTCTGGGGACACGCCGGGCAGCGGCTGGCCGAAGAAGGTGTCGAGGGAGCAGGAGCACGTCGGGGAGGACCTCGAGCGCCCCCTCGCCTTGGGGCTCTCGCACGAGCGCGCGGAGACCACGGTGTTCACGCGCTGGATCGGGGCCCGGAACACGCGGATGGGCCGGGGCGGGCCGAGGCGCGCGTGGAGCTCCTCCGACGGCAGGCTCTGGCACCGCACGAGCGCCGCTCCAGCGCAGGCGATCAGGACGGCAAAGCTGGCACCACACAGCACGTAGGTCAGGACGGTCTCGACATCACCGCTTCCCGCGCTCGACGTGTCCAGCGCCGCGTTGCTGACAGCGTTCGCTCCTGTGGTGCTGCCTCTGCTGGAGGCTACCGTGGTGGTGGTACTGGCGTGCGTTGCGCTGACTGAGCTCGCTGTGTTTATGGGTGCTGAAGTGGTCGACGTCGTGGGAGGCACCGTGGCCGTGGCGTGGGAGGACGTCGTGGTATGGATCGTCGTCGTCGTCGTCGCATCTGAAACTGCTGTCAACGTCATTGACGCCGTCACTGTCGCTTCTCCCGTGAAGATCGTCACCGTGGTTGTTGTCGCTGTCACTGTTGACCGTGTGGTCGTCAAAGACGTGAGCGTGGGCTCTGGGGTCAGAGCGAGCTGGAAGGCCTGCTGGATGGTATCCAGCTTGGCCTGGGTCAGCGAAACTCCTCCCAACGAAGCGTCTGCGTCCTTGTTCAACGTAAGCTTGCTCAACAGCGTTCCCGGAGTCCACGACTGAAAAAAGGCACTCACCAGCGCGTTCGCTTCGCTTGCGTCGTCTGGCAGCAGCAGAAACGTATACTCCAACATACCCGGCCCCTGAAGGGTCGTCTCGAACAGGAGCCCCGGGAGGCCGGACATCTGCATGACCATATCCGTCAGGTGGCCGGTCAAAGAGGACGCCTGGGAGGCGGAGAAGGTGCCCGTGACGGAGATCATTCCCCTGACGACCGACTCGATGGCCACGCCGGTGGTGTCGTGCCACGCGACGTCCTGGAACGAACGAACGAGCGAACGACCACCGCTGCGGACAAGCGTCCGCTCTTAGCCCAGACATGTACAAACTTAGGATGAGAGGCGGAGGAGGATGAGGACTAGCGTAAACCCAAACCGCATCAACTATGTTGCAATGACCCCATCCTCCAAGTTCCCTCTTCGTGGGTCAGAACAAGAAAATACTTAACTTACGGGAAGTGCCCCAATGGAAGACAACCGTCGGAAACTCCACTATCGCACCAAAACACAATTCCTGGGACTTCCAACGCCGCGAATCAACGTGACTGTTGCGTCCTGACGGTCCCAGATCGTACCAGAAGCCATTCCTGGGACTTGAGCACCACAAAGCAACGTGACTGTTGCGTCCTGATAACCCTAAATCGTGCCAGAACACGATTTGTGGGAGTCAGCCATACGAACCGTTGAAATTGCTGCAAACTTTCAAAGCGAATCTGCGCGACGCTCACGCGAGAGCCACAGTTTGAAAACGATTCGCCCTCCATCCTTGAATCCGCTGCAAGCTTATAAAGCGAGTGAGCGCGGCGCGAAGGCGAGAGCCGCGAGTGTGCGCGGCACGAAGGCGAGAGCCACATCTTGAAAACGACCCGCCCTCCATCTATGAAACTGCTGGAACCTCTAAGAACGAATGAGAGCGGCGCTAGGGCTAGAGCCACATGTTAAAAAAAGACCTGTCCTCCATCCTTGAAGCTGTTGCAAATTCCCAGATTCGGAAGGGTGAAGGAAACGCCCGACCCGCCATGCCGACACGTCTAAGGGTGCGACAGGTGGGAGTTACTTATAAGGAGTAGGTATGCGGAAAGAGGAGGAGGACCAGTGCAAACTCGAGACTAAACATCAATGTTGGAATACAACTTCCCTCCAAGCTCCCTCTTCATAGGCCCCTACACGAGTTCATCTCCACTGCGGCAAGTGCCCCGTAGGGACACATTTTTCAAGAGTCTAATGCCACGAGCCAATCTAAATAGCACGTCTTGGAGATCCATAATCGTGCCAGAACACCGTTCCTGGAACTTCAATACCGCGAATCAGCGTCATTGTTGCGCCCTGACAGTCCTGAACCGTTCCACATCAATCATTCTGGCACGTTAACTACGAGAATCGATGAAACTCGTCCGATTGCTTGAAAAAGAATGTGCGCGGCACTACGGCGAGAACCACATGTTGAAAACGAATCGCCCTTAATCCGTGAACCTCTCGCAATGTGTTGTAACGAAATTGCGCGGCGCTAGCGCGAGAACCACAGTCTGAATACCACCCGCCCTCAATCCGCGAAACTCCTGGACATGTTTAAAAACAAGTGTGCGCGGCGCGAAGGCGAGAACCACATGTTGAAAACCGCCCGCCCTCAATCCATGAAGCTCTTGCAAACAGTTTAAACGGGTGCGCGCGGCGCTAAGGCGAAAGCCACATTTTGAAAACGGCCCGCCACTAATCTGTCAACGGTTGCGAATTTCTATGCTTCAAGATTCCGAATGGTGAGGAAATCTCAGGCGAAACGCCCGGCCCGCCCTTTCGACGAAACCTCGGGGTGCGACAGGAGATAGTTAGTGAGAAGGAAAAGTAGTGGAGGAGGAGGAGGAGGAGCGATCTGGGGGCTCTGATAAGACAACGGGTCTTTCCGCCCTTGGACGCAGCCCGATTGGGCTCAGCCATTCGCCGACACGGTGGCCGAAGGGCTTCAAGACCCCCAGCCGCGGCCAGGAGGAGGAGGACGAGGAGGATGAGGAGGAGAATGGGGGGAGGAGAAAGAGGAGGAGGATGATGATGATGAGGAGGAGGAGGAGGAGGAAGAGGAGGAGGAGGAGGAGGAGGGATCTGAGGGCTCTGATGAGACGACGGTTCTTTCCGCCCGGGGACGCAGCCCGATTGGGCTCAGCCGTTCGCCGCCAAGGTGGCCGAAGGGTTTCAAGGCCACTGGCCGCAGCCAAAAGGAGGAAGGGAAGGAGAAGGAGGAGGAGCAGGAGGAGGAAGGGGGAGGAGGAGGAGGAGGAAAACAATAAGAAAAGGGGGATGATGATGCGAATGATGCTGATGATGTCGATGATGCTGCTGATGATGATGATGTTGGTGCTGATGATGATGGTGATGATAAGTATTATGACGATTATGACGATGACGATGGTGATGACGATGATGGTGATACCGATGACGATGATGACGATGATGACCATGATGACGGCAAGGATGCTGATGGTGATGATGATGAGGATGATGGTGACGATGCTGATGATGCTGCTGATGACGACGGTGATGATCTGGACTCACGTTGAAGACAAGGGACGAGACGAGGGCAAGCGGGCAACAGGCGAGAAGAGGGCAAACGCAAAGAGGGCTAGCGGACAAGAAGCGAGACGAGGGCAAAAAGTCCGTCCCTGGGCGGCAAGCTATGGTCGAAGACAGGCAACCCCAACTCCGCTCCTGGGAAGAGGCTCAAACGGGCACAGCCAGGACAAAATATTGGGAACAGGAGGCGCACAGTGAGCACTACGACCACTATAACACGAGCTAGACAGCGGCAGTGAACAGGGGCGATCGGAATATTCGAGATGACAGAGACAAAACACCGTCGACGGCGCACCAGCTGACGTGCACGAGCATGCATAAGATGGAGGAAAAGGACAGGGCAGTAAGATTCAGGCGCACGCATTCTATGATACATTGAGTGTGCGAGCTCGATACCAATGACGATACTACTGAGCTCCTCGGGGGTTCCCCAGTCGAAGAGGTACGGCAAGAATCGCTTCCTAGGATCACCGAAGAAATAGGAGACAGGAATACAGGGCAGCAGATGAGACAGTACATTGACAAAGAGCGGGCAGGAACAATAGCGGGGGATGGCATCACAAGCGCTGGCCTTGTATCCAGATCGGCATATCTCCAGCGGCAGACGATATCGGGCAGCGCTGGCACAATTACAGACAGTTTTGGAAACACTGGCGAGCACGAAGCGTGGCATCTGAGAAGCTGAACATCACCGTCAAGTCTTGTCGATCCATGCGTCGGTCCTTCACCCAATACTCCATTCTCGGATGCAGATACAAGGGCACAGGGCCTTCACGCCTTTAAAAATCTGTGAGCCAAGGGTCCTCTGGAATACGAGGGATACAGCTCATCATCCTCCAGTTATCATGTAATTGGTAGAACATGCTATTCGTGGACATGGGATTGTACTCGTGAGCAACCAACCAATTACTGTCGCCCACAAATGCATAGCATTCATCAACGAGCCGTTGAAATATACCTGAACGCCGAACCAGTCGATACTGAGCAGCCGCAGCATAGCGAGCAAGACCAACAGCTTGCACAGGAAACCCAATCTCTTTTAAACGATAAAGAAGATCAGGATGCAGAAAGTGGCGCGGCCAGCCAATCACCGCTTGGAGCCCTTCACGTTGACAACGTCGCACAGCAGCTGCAGGCGCGAAGACTTGCGCGATGTACGTGAGGGCGCTCATCGCCAGAACATTGTAGCTGATCAAAGTCTGAGTGAAGCCCACATTCAAGTTACGACAAAAAGATAATCGACGGCAGTACTTTTCAAGCGACAACGCCCACGATTCAACGAAATCGTCCAATCCAATACGCATGCCAAGATATGCGCCCATATCGAGAAACTTGAAATTGGTGGCGCTCAGGCCAGCGCGTTTGAGACGCTCCAAGATCTGGGGTCGATCGCGAGGAAAGTAGAATATGATCAAAGTGTTCAGCGTATTGATCCAAAGGCCAGTCGCATACCCACAAGGAATCAATAGCCGAAAAAAGCGCACGGAGTGTGCGATACATGTCCCTCGATACATGAGCCAAATCGTCTGCGAAGCAATTGATGAACGAGAACGACCGAGAAAGACGAAAACCCATCCGACGAACCACGGGATCTAGCGCAAGAACGAAAATCGATCCCGACATCGGGCAGCCCTGCTTAACCCCAGAAAGGACGACGAACCCCGTGAAGGCAGGCCCAGAACATACAACACAAGTGCGGGTATTCTTGTACAGCGAACGGATACTATGGGTAACAGATGCAAGCAATCCCATAACCGTGAGCACCCAGAAGATCCAGGGGTGGGCAAGGCTGGGGAACGCCGTTTTGAAGTCCACCAAGGTGGCCCCACAATCACGATTGCCCTCAACATCTCCCCACGACGTGAGAGACGACGATACCTCCAAGATATTGCCAGCCATCTGCCTGCCCTTCACGAACCCCGTCTGAGCCCAATACGCCGTGCACTGCGCCTGGCGTGCTAGACCCGAACCGATGGCATGCGAAATCAACTTGTTCGAAGTGCTCGATAACGAGAGCGGCCGAGTGGTGGCAGGTGTGCGCGCATTAGCCATAGCTTCACTAGGGAGAATAGTCCGAGGCAGAAACATCATGCAGCAATGGTTGAAATCCTCCGGCAACTCCTCTCCCCCCAGAACACACTGATAAACATCATAGAGAATCTGACTAGCCCCATCTCGCCCATAGTGATAGCACGAGAACGGAATGCCATCAGGACCATGGGCAAGACCGATCAATGTTCCAAGCATTGCACGAAACGAGCCAGGGAGATCTGCCAGCGAACGTCTTTAGAAGCGGCCTGCACGAAAGGACGATCGAGCTCGCACTCCTTCTCCCTCACTTCCTTAGCCTCATGCACCTTCCCCAAGTACGAAGCGAGCATAGCAGCGCCCGAAGCTTTATCAGGTGCCTCCTGCCCAGCAGGGCCAATGACAGCGCACAAGGAAAGCCGACGACTCCGATCAGCCCAAGCAGCATGCAATCGATGAAGCTCATCTTTCTGCTGGTTTTTGAAAGATGTGCTGAGCGTCTCATTGTTGTCAATCTCAGACTCTTGCGCACGAAGGTGAGCAAGCGTAGCAGAGCGCATGAAATAATGGAAACCAACAAGATCAGTCCATTCCAAATCTTCTGACATAAACTGCTTGAACTCAGGAACAGCATGGCGGGCTTTCCGAATAAGACGAGCTTGGGAACATTCCACAGCGCGCATAACTGCAAAGCACCGACTGACCTTCACCTCTGGTGTCTCAAGACCGTGATAAAAGGTAATTGCTCCTTAGTGAGGTCGGCAGCATAATGCATCGCACCCATGAGAAACTTCAACTTGCCAAATGGGTGCCAAGACTGCGAATGTCCATCAAATTCGCAGTTAGATTCTCAACGAAAATAAGCTTGCGAACGACCCAAGATGGAATGCGACGTGTTACTTTATCTCCGGGTGCCCGTCCTGGGCGAAGCTGCAAATAGAGAGGGGCATGATCACTTGGTTCGTGTAAAGATGTCGCTTTCCACTGGACCCCACAAACGGATGCCAGTCACATACAGTACCCGTGGGTGCATTCACATAGATCATATCTTATATGATGATGATGATAAGATGATGATGATGATGGTGATGACGATGATGGCGATGATGACGATGATGACGATGACGATGACGATGACGATGACGATGATGATGATGATGATGAATGGTGGTGGCGGTGGCGATGACGATGATAATGATGGCGATGATGGCAAAGAGGATGATGACGACGAGGAGGAGGAGGAGGAGGAGGAGGAGGACGAGGAGGAGGAGAAAGGGGGTGGAGGAGGAAAAGGAGGAGGAGGAGGAGAGGAGGAGGAGGAGCGATCTGAAGGGCTCTGATGAGACGACGGGTCTTTCCGCCCTGGGACGCAGCCCGATTGGGCTCAGCCCTTCGCCGCCATGGTAGCCGAAGGGCGTCGAGGCCTCTGACCGCAGCCAGGGGGGGGGGGGGGGGGGGGGAGGACGAGGAGGAGGAGGGGGAAGAGGAAGAGGAAGAGGAGGAGGGGGAGGAAGAGGAGGAGGAAGAGGAGGACCTCTCCGTGGCGCGTCGTAAACAGAAATCCAGGGCGGTGCACAGGTTGTTTCCTGAATGCCCCCTCCCCCCCCCAGCATAAGAAGGGTGGGCCATCGGAGAGCCCCGCCCAGCCTCGCCGTTCGAGTCTTTCCTCTGAGAATCGGGGTAAGATGACAAAGGAATTAAGATCTCATGTTCACTCTGCTCAGGGAGAGCGGAGGCGGGATGAGACATCGATAAGACAGATATCCGTTAAGCTAAACCACACTATCAGGAATAGGAAGGGAGGGGGAAGGCCGAGGACGGACGACGACGAATCGCCCGCGCGCCCAGCGCGCTCCTTTTCTCTCCTGCCAGCCGAGGTCGGCTGGTTTGAGCAATTACAGCTGCAGAAACGCAGCATCAGTTCACGCGGACAGTTCATTGCATGCAAACTAAGTTAAGTTCTAATTGAGCATGAGGCGGAGAGGAGCATATTTACTCCCCCCGCGGCGGGCCGCGTAGAGCCCATCCAGCCACAGCACCTCCGGCCTGCACATTTGCACAACCACCGGGGCCAACCCGAAAAAGCTTTCACGGCTCAACGGTGGCTGCCAGGGGGCCAAGGGCCGAAGAGGCTCGACGTTTCCCACCATGGTTATAAATAGTTTCTCTCCGCTGGACCGGCTTAGCCGACCAGTAGAGAGGTCCGCGCCCAGCACGCTTAGCGCGCGGGTAAAGTGTTTGGTGCGCGCATGCCGCAGGCGGAGTCGCGCGGGCCGCGCTCAGCTGAGCTCCCCCCACGGATTCCACGAACTCTCTCGCCTGGGCGGCGCCGGAGGCGGCGGGTTTGAAGTCGCCGATCCTCCCGTCTGTACGTCCATACCACGAGGCGTGCGAGATCGCCCTCTCTCTCTGTCAGTATTTCCAACCTGTGCCGCCTCTCTCGGCGGGAAATGATGATCATGCCCCCACTTTGACAGCCAGGTCCAGTAAGGCAAATTGTGCCATTCATCGTTAGTAAGCCACGTGATCCTGTTCCGATGGAGGTGATATCCAACAAGGATTCCATTCGCGTGGGTCGGGTAGGACTAATCGGGGTCGCGCGTGGAGCCGTGCCCTGCGGCGCTGCCGGCAGCATCCGAGGCAGCGCCTGTGGCAGCGCCCACCGCCGCGGGCAGCGCAAGGCCGGCGGCATCATCGGCGGCCGCGGCAGAGGCATCATCCATGGCAGCATCGCGCGCGCGTCGCAAATCCGACCGGCCCCTCGCGTTGGGATCTTGTAAGTTAGCGTCTCTGGTCGGCACGGCTGAGCCGGCGACAGAACGCGGGGAACCAGTAGCCTCCTCAGACGCCCGAGCATCTGAGATGCCAGGTCGAAGAGACGGCGTGCGAGACAAAGGTCTTGCCTTTGGTCCAGCAGGTACATGTGGCCCCACGATCTCGGCTTCGCCGTCGTGCTCAGGGCCATTATCCCGACCGTTCATAAATTGCAATATACTTCTGGCGGCAGTTGCTGCAGCGACACCGTATAGACCGCATGCAGTGCGGAAAGGATCATCTTCCTTGTCCTGAAGATCGGTACCGGGGTCAGGATACTTATCCTGTAGCCAAGTTATGGCCTCTTGTATTATAGCACCGTGGCGACGGACGTCATTATGTATTTTCCTGCCCATCTCTTGGGCCCATGTTTCTATGATGTCGTCTGTCTCAACAGCCGCCCGAATTCGGCAGTCCAAAGCATATGCGTCGGTTCGTTTCTTTGATTCGATATCATCCGTGCTCGTCATTTCGGGACGAATGATTCGCCCCGGGTAACCAATAAAGTGGTCCTCCGATAATAAAATAGCTGATTATCTCACGAATAATTGCGCAAATCCTTATGGGTCGAAGGCCCAGTTCCATGTTTTGCGTTGTTACTAACCAATTTTCGTCCACTATTTTCTTGATGATCGCTGGGATTGCGTCGTCTGCCGTTCCAGTCAGGGTAACCCTGCCGGATGTAGTAGGGTTTATTCCCGTGTGTTCAAATATGTAATGAGCGGCGACCTCTCGAACTTCGTCCCCGAACAATCTTATTTTAATTAGACGGTCCTCATGATGAAAGTATACGTGTCCATCAGGCGCATCAAGTGTGAGGATTCCGTCAGTTATCGACGCAGCCTTAGGCCCGCTGATCACTTTGAGGTCCAGATCCATTTGTGTCTGTTCACGTGCCCTCGCGGCTGAGCCGGAGGCATGTAGTAACACGGGAACTATGAGACGATGGTCTCGACACATGCTGACCCATCTTGCAACGGAGTGAGAACTGCGAGTCGGTCGCGCTCTCAAGTTGTTCTCCCGGGCGACCGGTAACCTCGCAGGAGGGTTGTCGTAGTTGGCGTTGTTTCCAGTATCTTCAGGAAATACGCCGAACCGTGACATGTCAAAATGTATGGCATCATCTACTGTGGCAAGTGTAGGAACAAAGAGGTTTGCTCTCCTCATGTTGTTGAACCTTTGTGCAGAGCCAATCCTAGGTGTGATCAAGTCATCTGGTTCATCAGGCTATTGAAATGCTAGTAGTGCTGGGCAGGATCTGGGGCGAGCGTACTGATCAAAACCTGTCGCCCATAATTTTGGCCACCATTTGTTGATAGGCGGGGTTCGCCTGTGTCCATTTTTGGCCGAGTATTCTAGCCACGATATAAACCTCTTGACCAAAGGCCTTAAGTATTCAAAGGAAGGAGCATGTCGCGCCGGAGGCTGAGCCTCGGCGTTCTCTGGGATCCAAGCTGGAAAGTTTCCCTGCTGGCCGTTGCCAAATATTGTGCCAGCAGCCGCCATTGTGACAAAGCTGGTTTCCCATTTTCGCTCCTGCTGATTGCTCTTGGCGACGTGTTTCGCAACGTTAGCAGAAGCTCTCCCTTGTCTCCTTATCCACGCCTCCATGTATACGCGACAATCCCATGACAGAGATCCTTCGTCCTCCACCATTATCCAAATACCATGTGCCGCAAGGGATTGCGGGATAGTTTTGTACTTCCATGTCTGGGTCATGTAATCATGTGAGACCCTATATTTATATCGGATTGGGCAATTACAGACGGGACAGTTGGCAAAACCCGTCCTCGCCCAGTGGTAACGGAAGCAAAGGAATCTCCCATCGTCATCCCATGGGGTAGATATAATTCGATCTTGAATCGAAGTTTCCAATCTTGGCTCGTGGTCCCAATTAATAATCAGTCTCTCGTCTGTATTAACCCAAGCAATAATCGACGCGTCGTCGAAAGTGACCTCGTACGAAGATACTTCGCGGTTAAAGAGCACCGCCCAGCGCATCTGATTCATCTGCCTCACGAGCGAGACGGCTCTGTCGATGTCGGTGAACCTCGGTACCTCCCGGGACACCAATGTCCCGTCTGGGTATACTCTGTACGAGAAGCGGGTGAGTACTCTGCCGGTGAAAACGAGGATAATATCCTATTGTTCATGATGCTTGAGGTCGGGCAGACATGGCCAGAGGTGGCGCATGTCTTCCACGTTCAAAGTGCCCACCTTTGGCGGCTCCCCATCCCGAGCCTGATTACACATAGATGCTACAGTTTTTATGGTGGGCGCTTGTCCATATCTCCTTTGGCTTAGCCACGGAGGAAAATCCGAGGGGCCAGGCATAGTTGGGCAGTTGTGTGCCGGAAGTAAACGCAATAAATCGTAATCTGCGGCGTGACATAGCCCAGAGTTGCCCTTTGGAAAGCAAATATTTCCACTCGTAGACTCCAAAAATGCCTGTAGGCTCGTAATATGTAGGAGAGATCCGTGACTCCTGACTCGGCCAGGGTCGCACGGGACATACATTCTTTCAATCGAAGCGGTAAACGTTGAATGTCCCTGACATGCCCTATAGGATATCGGTATGGGCATTTCACTTCCATTGATATCTTGCAGAGGTCTTTTGTTGTGTTTGTCCCACAGAGCGTGGATTAGTGTTCCAGCAATCTCGGGGCTGTCTTTGGGGGAAATCCCCAGAACATCAAGTGCCCCCGCCGGCAACACAGCTGAGCTGTGTGCAGCCGAGGCGTACGATTGGAAAGTAAAACCGTCATCATATAACTTCTGCACCAGGTCCCCAAAATAGACCCAGCCTCCTGACGACCTAGCATAGTCCGAACAGTGCCTCGCGATGTATACAGCACATTGGCTTATTATTTTGGCCAAATCATCCGCTCGGAAACTCAGGCCGCTCCAGGTGTCCGAACTGCCTAAGGCAGCCGGGTTTTCATCGTCATCTTCTCCAACTATAAGTGGCCGCAAGCACGCATAGGCGCCCGGAGAAAAACCATCAGGACAGTCATCGGAATGAAACTCGGCTCTCATATAATCCTTTGCATACGCGAAAGATCCGTCGTCTTGGTTGAGACCTGCCAATAGTGCAAAGATTGGATCTTCCACAAATTCTGCCATGCACCGAAGCGTAATTCCCGTTTGCTTACGGATGGCTTCGACGTTGGGTGGCACAGGGCCCGTGATATGGGCGTCCTGGAGCATCTGCTTTAGAGGCTCAGGCGTATCCTGAAGTATGCGATGGCGTTCCTCTGTTGTCACGTACAATCGTTTCTCTTTAAATTCGGCGGCATGCCCCACCGTTACATCTCGGTCCCCATCGTAGGGGTCCCAGTACTGCGGCCGTCCCTGCCTTTTATCTGGAGTAGGCGGAAGGCACAATCTTCGGAACATAACCGTAGACGCCTGTCCATGTGGAAAAGTTTCATCATCCATTGACTCCAGAAATTGAGGATCTTTCTCGCACGGATACTTTGAGCAAGAGTCCTCCGATTCTACGTCCATTTCTTGTACTTCCGGGTGGCCTGAGGCCCCCGGTGGCGACGGGGCTCGGTCTTTAGGAACATGTTTTGTCCCATCATCATTAATATGTGATGCTCCCTCGTCCGACGGCACTTGTGTCGGACACGATTGTTCATCTCGTGCATCACGGCGGCTCTCTCGTTCCGCTCCGGCTGAGCCGGGCGGAGGGGCAGGAGGGGTAGGCACTCTGTCCATACCCCCAGAACCTTCTGCCTTTCTGCGTCTCGACCATCGAGGTCCGTCCGCTATCATAGGAGTGCGCACAATTTTTCTGTCCACCTTCAAGATTTGTTCGACGACAGCATTAGCAAAGTCATTCCACGCGGGGGAATATGTGTTTAGCTACTCCAGCTCGTCTGGTATACTTATTTCGTACATGTTTTTCGCTGCCTTGATGTACGTTGCAGCAGCAACTCTGAACTTTTTCATCAGAGCAGTGTTGTCCTGGGCGTCATCTGCTCTCGATTGTAATCCTCGCAAGTGATATAAGAAGTCCTTTTCATTTCTCAACGCTGAACTGGATTCTGGGTATTCAAAATGAAAACACGAGACATCATTAATCGTCATTATGATGGTAGTAAAATCATCATCTCCTTCCAAGTCAGGTGAACGCAGAGATGAATGACCCCCGTCCGACTGAGCCGTGGGGCTAACGTCGCGCACGTTCGGTATATCGTCGTTTCCATCTCTTTCATGAACACCAGCATCGTCAGAGGCCGCCTTCGCCCCTGAAGGTGTAGCACGCGCGGACCGAGATCGTTCACCCGCGGGACCGCCATCGCCACGAGGCGGGTCGTCCCGGTGTCTGGTCCAACTGGGTGCCTGCTTGGAAGGTGCTTGCTTAGAGCGAGGCTCACTTGTCTGATGGCTCCGTGTAACAGGCGAGGAGCCAGAAACGTTGGCCCCGGCGAATATATTTAATCTGACGGAGGATCAGGAACGCCCGGCCTCCAAGGTCTGCTACCAACTGCACCTGAGCCACTCGACTTAGCCGGTGGCTGTGCAGCCATAGAAGTACCGGGGTCTCCATCAGATCGAGGCATCTTCACTGGCGGTTGACCTAAGTTCTCCGACCTGGGATCGGTCCTCGGAGGAGGAGCCTCCTTGGAAGAAACCTCTTTCGCAGGCGGAACATGCGCCTGCCTAGTAACATTCGGCCGATGGCCCGGAGGACTCGATGGAGTACGAATCGCTGGCGGAGCCTTCTTGGCGGGAATTTCTTTCGGCCCACCAGGAGGGGGAGGAACAGGGGGCCGAGTGGCAGCCCTCGGGGGCGGCGCCTTGTAGGCCCTATCGGGCTTCGCAGGCGCCCTTCCAAGATCAGGGAAGTCCTTCTTATCCATCGAATACGGAACGCCGGGCGGCTTAGCCGCCGGCAGCTCCTTTTCGCCCCCTTCAGCTGCCCTCTCTTTGTCCTTTGCATTCTGCTCAATTAACTGAACTGCTCTATCCGAAGCCTCATCCCGATGTATAGGGTGGATTTTAGTCAGTCTGACTCCTTTGTCCTGAAGCCACGGCCAAATATCATCGTATTTTTCTTCGTCTGTTTCGCCTTCTCCCCTCAAATAGGGGCGCGCCTCCTTTTGCCGTTCGAAAGAGGTCAAGCCAGGGACCCAAGCCTTTTGAGCATCCCGGACCTTGTTCGTGTGCCCAGTCCGTTCTGGGTCTCGATATCTCTCAAACTCGAAGTCCACTTCGAGATTCCATCCTTGATCCCTGGCAACATGCAGCAAATGTGCCCATGCTTGTGTAACCCACACGGCTGCTGCAGTCCAATGGTAGAGTCGCAATTCGAATAAAACATCCGTCTCTGGGTTACTCACGTACTGCGTCGGTGATCCTCTAATAGACTTGGTCGTCTTGGCATAGTAGACAATCTCGGCCGTAACCCAAATACCATCTCCAAAGGTCTCCTCCGCAATGGAGTAAGTGGTGTGAGTGCTGGGATTGTCAGTACATGGGAATGAGCACACCCCAACCACATTTGTTGTCACGCTTCCGCCGTATTGAGGATTTGAAGGAAGCAATTGATGCCCCTCAAAAAAAGCATGAAGTGTTGATTCTGATGTACCATGCGACTGCTTTGTCCAGCTGGTGGATGGGTCTGAGACCTCCGCAAGCTTATCTTTTGTCAGGAAGAAAGGCAATGCTAATTCGACGCCATGGGCTTTGCCCACTTTGTAGGATGTCAATCTCAAGTCTGCCCAATTCAAGCGGTCGGCCACGGTGGCATTCAGCGTTCGTACCGACCTGTCTGCTATAATCCTGAAGAAACGAGCCCACTTCGGCACTAGATAATTCTTTGCCATCGGTGGAATTCTCGTCGTTGGCTGGAGCATCTGGCGGGCAAGCCGCACCGGGCTACTCGCATCTTTTAGGATCGTTTTCCGTTCTGAGCTTTGAGGGGGATCTCTGCCCTCAGCGACCTCAGCAGCTCGCCCCTCTTCGCCTGGGTATGCATGAAACGGCATCATGCCCCAGTGAAGATTGCCGCTGGCGACCGTGAATGGGCAAAGAACATCATGACAAGTAACCTCACCCGTCTTTGCATCTTTTATCAGCAGATTCTCTATCTGCTGATACTCCTTATGGATCGGCCACAAACATTCTTCTTCTCCAGGGCATCCTTCTTTCGGTCTCCTTGGAAACTTGCTCTTTTGCCTCTTACTAATCAAAGTCAGTTTACCCTCGGGGCAATTCTCACGAATAGTCCTTTCAGCTGTCTCCCTGGGGGTTTCGATATCCTTGATATTGGTCGCAGGAGCCAACGGAGGGGCGCGTGGCGACTGAGCCGTCATTGCGCTAGAACCAGAGCCCGTTCCGGCTGAGCCGACGGGTTTGGCCTTATCAGTTGCGGCAGCATCGCCGGGCTGGCCGGTCAAAACTTTAGTAAACACAGGGGCCGCAATGTCACCTGGCGTTGCGCTACTTGCCGCAACGGCTAAGCCGCTCGGCATCGCCGCCGGTGCTGCTTTGTGGAGTTCCTTGAGTACGGCACGCATTGTCTCATCATTCTGGGCTCCCTCGGTCGCTGGTCTCTGGGTCTCCCCCCTCGGTGGCAGTCCAGGACAGAAAACTTCTCCTCGAGGCAAAAAGTAAGCATCATCTTTCCATGGGAAGAAGTCCTCATAGACACCTCCCCTTTTAAGGAAGTCTTTAAATTCGTCTGAATAGAACGAATATCTAGCACTGCCTCCAGTTCCGTTTGAAACGACAGGGAAGCGTTCGTCGGTCAGTCTTTCCTTAAATGGGAGCGCGCCTAGTATCGACCTGGGAATGTTACCTTCTGTGGGGGACCAGTCCTGCCAATACATGACAAGATCTTGGACTTTCGCCTCCTGTTGGGAGTTCTTGTCCTCCCTCACCGGGCAGGTTATGCGGCCTTCCCCGACGGCTGAGCCGCCGGCAGGTTGACGGAAAAATAGCACCGCCAACTTGTCCGATTTAATCATGTTTTCGACACATAATTCCGCGGCAAGGACCTTCCGGGATTTTCCCCCGTCAAGCACTTGGTAGTCATCATGGGAAGCACAGAAATGGAAAGCATCCTCATTGCGGTGCCTAAGCTGGCGGTATAGGCTGACACCGTCGAGGATCATTATTCTGGGGAATAGTCCTATCGTTTTAAAGTGTTCAATCCGACGGTTCATACTGGCTCGGACCATAGTGGCAACATCGTCCCGCATCGGGCCGACGCCGTCATCATCTATTTGCCAACACGTCGAGTCCCCGCCGACATACATTATGTCTATAATCCCTTGTTGGGACCGTTTCATTAGATCGTCAATCAAATCCACGGCGTCCTTAATCATCTGCCTGAAACTCCCTGCGAAAGTAAACGGATTCTCAATTCTTTTGCCTCCACTGCCGACTCCGTTCAATTTGCCCGATTGGTCAACAATGTCGTTGAGATTCCAGAAAGTGATGCGAATTGGGGCGTGAGTCCCTTCATTGTAATACCACTGTTTGCCCCACTGAAAGTTCGCAGAGTCGGCGGCAATGCCGTTGAGAAGTGCTCCACTCTTAGCCGATTGTGCGCTTCCAAATACCGAATTTCGCAAGTAATACTCAGGCATAAGGCTCGGCTTCGGCGCTCCTGATGCGTCCTTGAACGTAATTGTGGAGTCAGACACGATATGAACAGAACATGACCAACTACGACAAGACCCATTCTTCATCTGGGTCAGCGGTCGGAAGAAGTCCGCCCCAGACTTCCCCGTGGACGACATAGTGGCGAGGTCTTCTCCGGTGAATGGAATCCATGAGTGACCGTGAACCTCGGCGATCTTTGTGATCGCCTGACACTTCTCGGCAAAATCCAGGTTACCTGACCAGAATCTCAATTTTGGGTCCGCGACTTCCATATAAAGGTCCAGGATTTCATCCACTATTACTCGCCATTCATCCTGGGGGGGCGAAACACGCCCAAAGCTCCCTTTCATACGAAGATACTCAAGGACGTTCCATGGGCCGCGACCGATGTAAGGTTTGTCTTCGGGCTCGGGTTCTGACGCTGCGGGTCCCGAGTCCGGCGGCGCACCTCCCCCCCCCCCCCTGAGGGGGGGTCGTCGCGCGAGGGGAACCCGCCAGATGGTGGTTGATCCCCACCATCGCCGGCTGAGCCGTGGGGGGGAGCGCCACCGCTGCCTCCACTGGCTAAGCCAGGAGGATTCTCAACGTAGGGAGGCTGGCCGGCTGGTGGTTCGCCAGCCGCCTGTTTCGCATTCCCATGGTCATCCAATGATGGCTGATATTGGCCCACAACTGCTGGTTGGCAAGTCTCGGCGATCGAGTCGTCGGGCGCCTCCGTCGCAGTCTTCGGCTTCTTTTGCGGCGAGTCCTCATCGGCATCGGGGTTGAGCCCGTCTTCGGCAAGCCATTCCTCAAAGTCCTGCGGCCTCTTCCAGGGGCGTTGTCTTTTCCTCCAGTGCACTGCCTGCTCAGGTGCGTCCTCGAAGTACGCCGCCTCGGCGGCGGCAGTAAGGGCTTCCTCGACCACGTGCACGGGTACACTGTATTTTCCTTTGACCACTGGAAAAGCGAACATCGTTCCCCACCCTTCCCCGACGGCTGAGCCGCGGGGAGGCTTCCGAGAGGAAGGCCTCCAAATATCAATCCAGACCTTTTGAAAGCCTTTTTCCCTGTGATGCGCCAGCGGAACACTCACATGAGTGCCCCAGTGGGTCTCGCAGTGAACGGCTGGGCCGACAGTGGGACCAAATACTTCTCCCAGTTCGAGCGTTCGGATTATACCACGAAAGCTCTCTTCTGGGGGTTCCGTGCACACCCCGCTGATCATCTTCGTCTTCTCGTCAGGATACGTTTGGAGGAACGCCCCCACAAGGGATTTTGTCGACGTCAGGAGGGGCGCAATCGAAACGGCAAGTATCCTTCCGCTCAAACATAGTCCAATGTACGGTCCATGGGTCTTGGGAGATCTGGGAGTACAAACGCTGGAATATCGTCTGAGACGTTGTTTCCAGGTCCGCCCTCAATGCAGTCACGACGGCGTCATTTCTCGTGTAAAGTATGTCGTTCTTCCACACTGTGTAGCGCCAACCCCGGCCCTTTGACGGCACAAACTTGATGGTTCCGTCTTTGGGTCCCGCACGGGACCACCCCCTCAGTTTATCAGGGGGGCACTTGAAGACTTCTTTATTCCTCCATGCTTCGACGTCTTCTGCATCGGGGTGAGTCACTTTCTTTGAGCGAGAATTGTCCTGGGGGGCAGTTTCTATTTCAGCATCATTTTCTGATATAATGTCATTTGGACTGAAGTGTTCATGTCCTGCCCCATCCGGCTGAGCCGGTGGGCAAGCCATCCCGCTCGGCCGAGCCGGCGTCGAGGCTTTTCGAATTGTGGCGAGGAGAGCATTATTGTAATCCTCTTCCTCTCTGCCCTTGTCAACAACAACGTCGGAATCAATTTCATCCACGATGTCGTCAGAATGGAATGAGATCGCGTCATCACCCAGTGATCCGTCCGCCTTCTTCCCCAGCGGACGACGCATGGGTTCAGTCGTCGGTGTCTCTGGCACGCGGAAATCGCGGCAAGCGAGATTCGAGCAGTCGCGGCAAGGCAACCGCTCGCCTCTATGGGGGGCCGGTCGCGGGGCAACCCGCGCAAGCTGTTGAGCCGAAACGGCAGCGGCGCATATAGGATTGGGAAAGGAGGTAGGACGACGACGAGACGACCCACCTCTCTCTGCGGCGTTGGCGACGGCGAAATGAACTTGCTTGGCAAAATCATCGGTGTAATCTTCAGCGCTCTTACACTCTCGTCCCCTAGCCTCAACATGCTCATGTGTGCCATCACATCTACGCTCTAGCCCCTCCGCAACAATGGGAGAGGTGGCGGCTATCGCCCAGGGCTTTTTCATGAAATTGCCCTTGCTATCCTTCAATCCGCACGCGCACCCGCGCAACGCCGCCTTGGCAAATCCCAACTCTCGAAGAAAACTCTTTACCCGAGGGTCTCTCCAATAATTACATTGGGTAGGCCATTCAATACATGCAACGCCCCCCGCTTTCTGCACAGCGCGGGCAATCTCACGGAAATTCCAAAACAGATAACGGAAATCAGTTCTAATGCCCCGAAGTCTGCGCATAGCCCTGTGGTTTCCGGCACGGAAATAATGCGCCTCGTTCACGCACTGCCAAGGGGAGCCCCCTGTACACGGCATGGAGCCCCACAACGTGATATGTTTTCCCTTAAAACGCAGCTATGTCGTTTAGCGCTATTTTGAATCCCTCATCCGTCCTCATGTCTTCTTTCTCGGTGTATCGAATCACTTTACATGGGTTGTCAACGGAATTCTTCGGGTCTCCTATTCTACTTTGGGGGCAACAACAGTACTCTAATAAAAGTCTTTCCCCGGTCCACTGAGTGGCCGGGGCGCAATCTTTTCGGATTAAATTATGCGTATCCCGTCCATTTGCTGAGGCAATAATCACCGTCGCTAGAATCGCCATCTGAGTCATATTCAAATGGCTGATGATATCTGCTTTCTTCGTCACGCCAATTATCGATGCGATCTATCGTCAAACCTTGTTGGGAGTTGACAGCATATGTGCGACGTTTGTCATCAAGCTTATCAAGCTCGACGGGGCAATCCCCGATTGTCGGCATAAACGTGACAAGTCTCGGAACATAGTGATGTCGTATCAAATTCTGTCCTTGTCTCATCCATTCGTCCCTTTTATCGGAGAAGTTGGCAGCCACTGCAGAGGGCGGATTGCGAAGCGGGCGATCGTCGTTAGAAACGGCCTCCCTGTTTTCAGGTCTCTTGGAAGGCTCTGACTCGCTTTCGCTGTCCGATATTCCAAACATGGTTTTCATCTCACGATCGGAGCTTCTTTTTGTTGTGTATTCAATCGCTCTCGTTTTCTCGGAGCTTCTGCTGCAACACTCTCTGCCCATTCGAGGAGCGACATTACCTGCGACATCAGCTGAGCTGACTGCATTCTTCGTCTTTGATAATCCCTCGGCTTGGCCGGGGGCAGCCACAACGGGTTTGCCTTTGTTGGGGCGCTTTTTCTTTTTGTTTGACTTTTTGCTAGGCATGGCAGCTCCTCTCCGCAAGGCCGAACTAGGGCCCGGGCGGGGCTTGAGAATCCCCCCGGGTTTCAGGGGAAGTCCGTCAGAAAACATTGAATCAAGATAATCTTGGCACCGCTTAGCGGCCCAGAACTTAGGCGTCACTATGTTGACGAGGTATAGTACTTTGACCCATGCCATTGGGTCAACGAACCGCTTTGTTCCACTATCTGCAGACTCGTTTCGTGTTCTTTCGACAGTAATTGAACAAGGCCACGAGAAAATTGTTCGGACACAGCTGCTGCATCGATTCTCTGCGTTCTTGGTAGGTGCATCAGCTTCATTGACCTGCCTGCCTTGGTGACTTTTCAAACTGCTTGGTTATCTTCCAAGAATAAACATCGTACAGGTCTGTCCAGCAGGATCTCCCACTGCGGCAATGCCGCAAGCAGCTCCTTGCGTAACGCAATGTCAGCCGCAGCGGTCTCGGCCTCAAGTGTACTATGAGATACGCATGTTTGTCTTTGCGAACTCATCGATTGGCCTGCCCGTCTATATGGGCCCCATATTGCTTGGTAGCTAGCGCTCGTGCTCCTGTGTGTTCGGATGTCACTCGCCATATCTGCACAGTATTGTTTTAGCAGAACATCATCCTTTTTATCACCCACCCACGAGGTCATACGATAATGATATGTACATTTTATGTAACATATGAGGCGGAAGAGGTCCATGTCTTGCTGTTCTGTCCATTTTGTGATGCAACTGGCAGTTTGACACACGGCACGGAGTAAGTCGCATCTTGCCATTCTAGCCCCGTAAAGTACTTTCATCAACACTTTTGCTGCAACTGGCTGAAGCACTCCCGACTGAGTCGGTGGCTCAGGGTCATCAGGGCTAGCTGCTGCGGCATCGAGGCCAATCACCTCTATTTCTTGGTCAGGAGGGCCGGTATCAACGTTGATCTGTAACGCTGATGCTATAGCCTCCTCAGCTGGGGAGTAGATCTCTCCTCTGGGGCCGCCCTATCCGTCTTCTAAGTCAGTAAGTTCTGGACCGAACGGGGTACCCGCGGCCGGATATGCGGCCGGGTCTGCGTCCGTCAATTGAGCGTATAAGGTAACACAGGAATCGAAAAACTCGGTCATATCGTATACGATGACTTTTACTAATTTCGGTTCTCTCGGCTGGTATGGCTCGGTCATCTGAGATGCCGAGTCACCCCCCGTTTCCTCCTCGCTACTCTCGTCTGTGACGGAGGCGTTTTTCTTAACTTTTGGAGGAGGCGGGTGGAGTACCGTAGGTAACTTCCGTGCCACTCATTTGTCTGAGTTGATAATCTATGCTCGCATCCTAAGTATCGTCCAACAGCTGTTGGAGGATATGTTTCTATGCCTTTAAGGCAATTTCCCGAAGGTTCTTGAAGTAACTTCCATCCCTGGGCCAGCTTGTCGGCAGGTCCCGATAATTTGAAATCATCGACATAAACGATCAAGAAAATATGCAATTCTTTGTGGAAATAACAGCTGCGCCACGGACTACATGTCACAAAACCTTTCGCCATGACATGTCCCTCGCAATGCTGTTCCCAGTACCCGCCCGAATCAGGATGTCCGTACAGAGATAAGTACAGAGGACATACGGGGTTTCTCATGTTGGACCATGCTTTGGGCCATTCGTCGCGAGGCAAGAAAACCCAAGTAGGAGTGCCTCCCAACTTCGATTGCGTGTAAGCTTGTCGAGCGTCGGCTTGCTCGATGCTGTGGCCTTCAAACAGCCCGTAAGCATCGGCTGCTTTGCTGGCCTGCATTGTCGCGGGACTGCTGGAAAGTTCCTGAAATAGTGCCACGTCTTTGTTTTGATCTCTAACACTTGAACCGTCAAAGACCACCCGACCTTTGTACTTTTCGGTCTTTGTGTCCTAGTGGTAACTCTGAGTTCTTTTCAACCAGGATCGCAAACAAGCGGCCAATATGAGCCGTCTTCCCTCTGAGTTCGGCAACAACGTCGGAATATTCCCGAACACCATCTTCGATCCACGTGCCAATGTCTCGCAGTCTATCCCACTCCTTTCTCAAGGCAGCTTGAGCGTCTTTGTTTGCCTTCGCCTCGTCTTTCGAGACAGACCTGGCTACGGCGGCACCTATACGAGTGCATTGCCAGTCATTGGGAAGTTGGAAAGGCTCATCGACGACAGATATGATATCTGTAAATTGATTGTAGAGTATTGCAAATCAAATTTTTCTGGTTTTCTCGTAATGGCAGTCGAGGCACGCTTCGCCGCGACGCGGCGGCCGCCGGACTCGAGGTCAGGCTTGCCTCTTCGTTGTCCTCAGATTTTCCGTTGTCATCATCGGACAAGGGATCCCTGTCGGCTGAGCCGGAGGGTAGCCCGTCTCTCGCTATAGTGCCTCCATACCATGTTTGTGTCCACCAAGTGCCTTCGTCGTCTGACAGGTGTCCGTTAGGAACGTCTTCTTCTGATGAATCGTCAGTTTGGGGCGTGGTTTGACAGGCCTGGGCGTTTCGCGACGCCGCCCCTCGCCCCCTGCCAGGAGTGTAGCACAGGCTGCCGTTTTGTATTCGACGTAGCTGCTCAGCCACCTTAGGTGCGGTTAGCCTGGCTTCGGGGAGAGCCGCAAGTGGCTGAGCCACTGCGGGATCGGGCGGAGTCGGTGGGTCATCCACGTCCAGACCAATATCACGCAGAAGACCTAGGCAAGGACCGGGATCCTCTATACCGAAGAATCCTCTCTTTTCAGCCTTGCATTGTTCCACTGCCTGTCCACGCTGCGCTTGGGTCATGTTGAACCATCGTCCAGGATGTATCCCGGGATTGGTAGACTCAGGTAACTTCTTTAACCGTTGGGCACTGTGTTTTGGGTCTGGGTCTGCGACCCACACTCGTGTTATGGGCACGTAATCAGGGTCATAACAAAGAACAACTCGTATGCTACATGTCTTTCGACGACCTGTTAACGGGAGTTTCTGAGTCAATTCTTCTTTTGTAAGTCCAGCAACAATCCGTCTGTCTTCGAAATATTCCATTGTATCCAAAATTTGGGTTGTTCGGGCCAGAAGCTGCCATTTCCCTGGAAATTTCTCCCGCGGCTTAGCCGCTGAGAAGTTGGACTGTCTGTCCAAAAGATACTCGAGTTGTGCGAGTCCCAGTTTTTGATTTTTATCTGCAGGATGGGAGTCGCGCTGAGGGCCCCTGCCGTCAACTGCCAAAGGCACATCACCCACATACAAACCCCCAGGACCGTCGTCATCAAGATCGGCCTCAGAGTCAATACGCGGTGCGCCCTCGCCTTCCTGGGGAGGCGGTGGCACCATAATGGCAGGATCATCAACATTAAACATGTTGTCCGGTCTTATCCCTGTGGCTGGTTGCGGTCCGCCTGAGACGGCCGCACCCTCTCCTGTTTCTGTAGGGATTGTGACAGAACGTACCTCCGTCGCCGCTTTCTCGTGTGCTTGTCGCAAAGGAAACTGAGGCGATTGGTCGCCAGCAGTACCATCTAAGATGTTGCTGTACACTTGGTCAGACTTCTCGATCGTGGGTCGTTTTCCCTCTGGAGTGCGTCCTGACTCCATATCCAGTCCGTCCAACTGTCTCAGAGGTATGACATAACTATCGGGTCCAACCAATCCCCCCGCTTTGTGCACATACCCCAAGCATATCCCTGGAATCATCGTCGCACCAGTCTTGGCAGTGCGAAAACGGGATTCAGGCGGAGGCACATAACGGATAAGCGATCCCAAGGGAAGAAGCGGAGCATTGAACTGGCATCCGAAGCGTCTCTCCCAACTGGACTGCCCTTCAGCAGGGGTCCTTGCATTGTAACATAAGCAGAAATATCGAACTGCATAGGTCCAATATGGTGGTGGAAGACCAGCCTGCATGAGTAAGGCTCTTGCTCCCATCTGCACCACGCCGTTCGCACGCTCGGCGACAGCATTTTGTTTCTTGTTCCCTTGGATGGTAGGATCATGGGCAATATTGAGCTCGTAACATGCCCTGGCAAGCTCTCTTGCACCATCTGTAAAACAGTATTCTAACTTTTCTTCCGGGGCTCTAAGAATTACTAAAAAGTTACAAACGTGAACCGCAGACTTGTCGTGTACACCCTGAGCGGCGAGAAAATCTGTAGCTCGGTCGCGAAAAGTCACACACGCGGTCTCGTCGTGGAGCCCCCGCGAGAGTTCATCCATCGCAAACCAATGATCCATCGTCGTCAGTTGTCCGAACGAAGTGGGGATAGCGTATGGGCGAGGAACCTTTAGCCCTTTGTTCTGCGCTTTGCGCTGCTGCTTTCTGATAGCTTTGGCCCAATTGCACACTGGGCAATATGGGTTCTGAGGAGTATGAGTTGGAAGACGCGGTAGGGAGGCAGCAGCCTTTTTGAGCCGCTCGGCAAGGGTCTCCGACACCTCAACCTCCGCAACGTCTGGGTCTAAATCTGGCGGTGCGTCGACGTCGACCAAGTCGACACCGTCAGCGTCTCCAACTTCACCTTCCTCGGGTCCTGGGGCCACGTTGCACGCATCGGAGTCCAATCCTCTACTTGCTTCGTACGGGAGGTATCCTGAAACTCCACATCCAAAATGGCATCTATATGCGGCAGCGCAAGCCCCGGCTTTGCCGGGCTGCTCGTCGACTGAACCAACGGCTTGACCGTGGTCGAGCGAAGCTGAGAGACTTTTGGAGGCAGCAATACCAGTTGGCGTCCGATTCCAACCGCATTCGCTGGCCAACTGAGGCGAATAGTAGAAGTAGGTGATGGTATCCGCAGAGTCTATCGAAGACGGGAAAACGGGCGCGATCTCGGTCGGCCGCCCATCAGCGTAGCTGTGGGTACCAATCAGCTCATGTGCGCGCAGGTCTACGGTTACGCGAGTCTGGACAGCGCGGGGCGGAGGGCGCCCCGCAGATTCCACGTTGTCCAGGAATGCCTTGGCGCCCGGCGTCACGCAACACCACCGCTCGAGGGGCTCGCTCCTCCCGGCGGCAGCTGCACACATCCACTGACCCAGCGCCTCTTTGCCTGATAGGGTCAAGTACGGTACCTTGCCCTCAACGGCTAGGTCCACTCTTTGGCCGTTGGGCAACAGTAGGTAGGGCCTTTGGCCGCCGTGATCCATGCACCGCTCTCCTACCGAAATCACGCACGGGGTCTCCGGCATGACTAAAGCATTAAAACTACCACCCTTAAACTTGGGACACGCGATGCGAACTGAACCGAGGGCCTTAGATTCCCCCCCGGCAGTTATCAGAGTGATCGATTGCGGAAGCTTTCGTATCAATCTCGTTGCACATGCGCTCCTAATGTATTTCTCCGCAATTAGGTTGTACCCACACCCGGTGTCTATAATGAAGCTCAATGCCCCCAGATACGCAGCGTCTTTGTCTGTGCATCCTGCAGCGGCTGAGCCGTGCGGGCTTTCTCTTCCCTCTTCGTCCTTTAACCAGAGATGCCAGACGTGATCTTGCAGGTCTGACGCTCTGATTAAAGCCTCAGCGACAGACGCCCTCGACTGTATCGACATCTGTCGACGTATTTCTCCAGGGAACTTCCATCTGTCTTTGCTACTTGAAGGCAACTCTTTCATGTCGTGGCGACGCGCCTTCCTCCAAGTGATGGTCGGCTCCTCAGTAGAGGGGTGAAAACGGATGCGGAGATTGCATCGGTTGCTATCCCGATGTCGCATGCAACTCTTACTAGGGGGAACGCACCAGTACTTTTTGATCGCGCCCCGAGAAAGAGGATACAGAAAATTCGCAAGGACATTGACGAGGCTCTCGATATGTTTCTTGCCGTCCTGTTGAAACTCACCTTTGGAGGTATCCCAGTAGCCCCCTCCATCTGCACCAGAGGCAATTGCCAAAAATTTAGGGCTGTGTTGTTTTTGCCCTGGGAAGCCCCGGAATAATGGGGCGGGGCACGCGACGGCACCCAAGCTGATGGAATCAGTGGGTCTCTTCCAGCACCCCCGTTTTCTGCTCAACCGACGCAGGCTTCGCCACGTCTGCCGAACGAGGACGGCAAAAAAGAAGACCATAAACAAAAGTATGTCTGTCACCCCTCCAGCACTGACGGCTGAGCCGCCAGTGTGGAGCCATTGTCACGTAACTGGATGACCTGGGGTGGTCTTGGCGAACCAGCATTCTTTTCCGCGTGAGCACTTTCCCGTTTCTTTGTAAGAGCGACAGACCATGTCTTTGCCTTTGCTACACCTTTGTTTTTCCCTCCATCCTTTTTGCGTTTGTCGGAGTCAGCACTAGTGGCTCTGGAGCCACCATTACTTCCCGTCGAAGAGATATTTGCAGCAGCAGCAGCATTGGCCTGTTTGGATGTACGCTCATAGCCCAAAGATTGCCCAGCGTCAAGTTTCGCTTGTTCCCACTTGTCACGCTTTAGCTTCTCAGCATCGGTTAGCCTTCTATGGGCCTTGTGGCATCCGTCTTCGGATCCTCGACAATTCGTGGGATCTCGGGAGTATGCGCAACACGGAATATTACTGTCTTTCCCACGCGACTGACTTCTATTCTTCTGCTGTCCCCCTTATCCGCGATTTCCAGTCGGGGTCTGGGATCGGCCCTGCCCCTTTCGGCCTCTGTCCTTTGATCTACCTCTAGTGTTCTTATCCTGGCCAGGGGCGGCACTGGACTTTCGTCCCGCACTCGGCTGAGCTGGCGCGGCGTTCTTGGGCTTCTTGTGATTGAATGGACAGCCTTTTCCTGCGTACGGGCAAGTTTCGCCCTTGGTAACGTATCTGCACGTGGTTTCGCCCTTGGTTTTCCCGCTTTTCATGACATCCGAGGATTGTCCCAACTTAGCGGCAATCTCTGCCGGGGCGGCTTTATTGCCTGCATTCCTCCGATTGTCATGGCCTCCGCCTCCGCCGAATCGCGCTTGTCTGGCACGTTGGTTTCAGGTTCCCTCATGCGCGCTGATGTTCCACTCTTCTTTTTCTCGCAACATCATTTCTTCAATCTGCTCCATCAGCCACTCGCAAGTCTTGACACCTTGTCCCGGTCTGTCTTTTGACAAGTCATATAATTCACAAACAAAATCCAGTTTGTTCGGCTTTCTGCGTTGCTCAAGAAAGTGCGCATGAATCGAGGCCCTCATCTCATCGGACGGAGGCTTTGCGCCATAAAGCTGTTGATATACGTGTGTCCATTCATTGTAGAAATGGTACAGGTCAGCATCAGGCTTGCGCGGGTCTATCTTCACTTTGAAGAGATCACGCGAAATGCGACGTTGTCCCAACTCCGACCTTACCGAACACCAGTGACAAATCGCCCGCACTATCTCGCGTCCAGTCATGAGCCTTCCCTCGGCCTGGGCGCTGAATTCCATGCGAGTAACCTGAAGGAAATGAGTATGATGAGGAGGCTGATATCGACTCTTTCGCATCTGGTTGAACTTCTCGATAAGATTCGTTGCGATCAACAGGTCGAGACGCTGGAAACGTCCAGCATCTTTGAGTTGCTCATCCTCCACGGCTGGATCCATAGCCTCGGCAATCCAGTGCTGTGCTGCCTGGCTCTCTGGCGATGACCCAGCGATGGCGCGTATTGCGTGCATTTTCCACTCGCGCATGTTCGTAACATCGGGGATGTCCAACAAATCAATTTTCTGGTTGTGACCAACCTGTCTCCACTGATCTAACGGCGTGCTCTCGTCAATTACTATCGAGTCGCGCGGTCCGCCGGGGCCTTGAGGCCCCCTGCGCCCACCCCCACCATCAGAGGGGTCTGACCCCCGTGGACTTCCCGGAGGCGATCCTCGTGGTCCTCTACCTCGATCATCTCCGTGCGAAGATGCGATCTCAGTGTTGGGAGCGTCGCTCTTGTCGTCATCTTCTCCGCCCTGTCCTGCATTGCCCGACGACTTAGTCGCCGTCGTTCCCTTAGGACCATCTCCATAGGTTGTGCGGA
Source organism: Prorocentrum cordatum (assembly GCA_963575745.1). NCBI lineage: Eukaryota > Dinophyceae > Prorocentrales > Prorocentraceae > Prorocentrum > Prorocentrum cordatum. The sequence continues at coordinate 136,442 of CAUYUJ010017603.1, read as the reverse complement.
GATTGGCAAGGGCGTTATTTTCGTCAAGTCCAGTTAGCCTCATCCCTGCAGGGAGTCCACTTTCAGCGGCACTCGGCTTAGCCGGACCTTCAAGGGCAGGTCCTGGGACAGAATACTGTTGATGCCACAACGGCCTCAAGGGGGTTTCTTGCGAAAGCAGCGGAAATCCGAACGACTTCGATGTGAGTCCGACTTCACGTTTTGTTTCAGTATACGGATTTGGGTCGGCGATGATAGCCTTAAGCCTCATATTTCCCATCTCTCTCTGTTAACCGCGTTCGATGCAATCTCTTCTTCTCGCATGTTAGCCGCTGACCTTTCACTCTTCCACAGGTCGCATCTAGAGCATCTCCCCGTACTCGCATCGATATGCTCGTCACAAGCCGAGCTGCCACATCCGACGCAGTTGTCTGTCTTTGGTCGAAAACAAACGGCACAAAACTGGCCCACGGGAAGCGTGATTCCATTCCCACCAGGAGGAGGGCGCATGGCACCTCCTACCAGCATGGTCGATGCTCCCGCATTTGCCACGGTCGTCTGGTCGAATTGCGTAGGGGCAGATGCAATGCTCGACGACTGAGCCGTCGAAAGCTGGTGTATGTTCGACCCGAACGGCTTAGCCGGCGGGCATTTAGCGTCGCTCGACTTTATACGCTGAAGAGACGATCTGGCTTCCTCATGCGATTTAAGCTCTTCTAGATAGAGATTGTTCTGGTTGTTTATCTTCGCAGCTACAGCTTGGGTGTTGTCTGCTTTCAGCCTGGCGGCTTTGAGCTCTTCTTGTAATCCCTGCTTTTCTCGTTCCGCCACGGCTGTCGCGATTTGTTCTCCTTCTATCTTGGCCACCGCAGCGGCAGCGGCAACCGCATGGGCGTCCGCAGATTCTTCGTTCGCCATCATGACGGCCCGTCTCTCCGAAGTCAATAATTCCCTGTATGTTTCTTCTGCTTCCCTCTCCACTTGCCATTTCACGGCTTCAGTCTGATTGTGCAGATGTTCTATCAGCGCTTGTTCACGCTCTCTAGCGGCCATGGCTAGGGCGACCCGTTCAGCCTCAAACGTGCCCTTGGCTTCGATCACAGATTCAATTAATTCTTCTCTGTCCAATCGGGCCCTCTCAGCCAGATTCGCCTCGTTAGTCAGAAACTCTCTCTGAGTGTTAGCCTCTGCTAGCCTGGCCTGGTCTTGAATAGACTGCAAGAAGAGGTATGTGCAGTTGTGTTCGTCCAGTGGGTAGCACTCCGCGCATAGCCATTGCACGTTACACTTGTTACAAAACGTCCGAGCAATTCCTGCACACTGGGTTCCTACATGCGCCTTCGGGCTTGTTGGCCTTTCCTGGGCATCTGTTCTCCGCCCGAGGCGCGCGGCCAGGATTTGGATTCCAACATACCTCCATCATAGAAACTGTACTGTTGCTCCTAGAGGTAGACCTCGCCCCTGACCTTGGTATTTTGGGCCTTCCCCTGCTCGAAGCGTTCGGTCTGGGGCGAGCAAAAGTACTTTCTGGTGGTTTGGGCGCATTTAGTAGCTCCTCATCCTTCTCGTCTTGTTTAATTAGCTGAGAGTATATATCCTGCTGTCCGACCATTTCTTCGTCCTCAACAACAGCCGGAATGGTGGGTTGCCACTCACCTGAGGTGGTGGCGCTACGGAAGAAGCCTTCCTTTAATGGCGAGACGTTTAGCTCATAGTCCTCATTCTGTTGTTTCTTGAGGTTAGGCGCAGGGGTTCGCCCAGTGGACTCCCTCTCATGCTTCGTTTGAGTCTCCGTCCTGTTCGCCTGAGGCGCCAGGATACTAGCGTCTTCATCGGATCCATATGGAGACCAACTTTTGTCACGAGCAGGGATACCCTCATCCACCATCACGGACAACGCTCGGCTCAGGGAAATATCACTGTTGATACTATCAAAATTTTCTTCCATGGGATATATTTCGTGATCTTTGTCCATTGGATCATCGCTATCCTGACCGAGTTGTCCGTTGAGTGTTATAGGGGTTGGAGCAGCAACATGCATACCCACCCAGTCTACGGGGGATGTTAGGATACGCATTCGGATTCCCTTGGGCTTCTCCTGGCCGGCTGGCTTCGCCAGCGGCAATGGCAGTAACTAGTGGAGCATTCTGGATGGGACTTATCGACTCCGTCGAGTTGGCATTCAACCTGGAAGAGAATGCACCTCGTCTGGCCCTTGGCGTGACACCTTCTCGCCCGTGAGGGTCGGGGGTTTGCTCACGATCACCTATCGGAGCCTCTACTGTGGGTATGTCTACCGACATTTCGGTTATCCCATCAGTACTTCTCCCCCTCGTGACCCGATCGGCGATAGTTCAAGGAGGGATTTGATCTCGAATAGGACCGATTGTATCTGTTTCGTGTCCATCATGTTGTTCAACGCGCCAATCTGCGTTTCTCGAGATATTAGACACGATGTCAGTCTTATCGTAGCTCTCTCCCGCAGCGACTGAATCGCGGGGCACGACTTGAAGATCTTTTTTTATATCTAATGGCCCCGCGTCTACTGGGTCGCGCGTTTCGGCTGATAACCAGTCTTTCCTCTGAGAATCGGGGTAAGATGACAAAGGAATTAAGATCTCATGTTCACTCTGCTCAGGGAGAGCGGAGGCGGGATGAGACATCGATAAGACAGATATCCGTTAAGCTAAACCACTCTATCAGGAATAGGAAGGGAGGAGGAAGGCCGAGGACGGACGACGACGAATCGCCCGCGCGCCCAGCGCGCTCCTTTTCTCTCCTGCCAGCCGAGGCCGGCTGGTTTGAGCAGTTATACAGCTGCAGAAACGCAGCATCAGTTCACGCGGACAGTTCATTGCATGCAAACTAAGTTAAGTTCTAATTGAGTATGAGGCGGAGCGGAGCATATTTACTGTTCGACCTAGAGCTAGCTGCCCGTGCTACTGGCTCTCCTCTGCGTTCTCTCGACCTTGGAGCGGGGGAGTCGGGTGAGCCGGTGGGTGGTGGAGTCTGGGGGAGACGTGGACGGCCCAGCAGCTCGCATCGAGGTACGGCTTGACACTGCAGAGTGAGGATGCCTGGAGCCTCAAGCTTGATGAGCTCAGAATTTAGAAGCGTCAGAAGAGGCCTCCCACGAACTCTGAATTGGAGTGAATATTTTCCCTTATGTCATCCTCCAGATGGAGGGGCGGGTTTGCGGGCTGCCGAAAGTCACAGGCTTCGGCTGCACTGGGAGATAGAATTAGAGGAGAAAGAGGAGGAGCAGGAGGAAAAGGGAGAAGGAGGAGGAGGAGGAGGAGGAGGAGGAGGATAGGGTGAAAGGAGGAGGACGAGGAGGAGAAGGAGGAGGAGGACAAGGGAGAAGGAGGAGGAGGAGGAGGGTGATGATGGTGATGATGATGACGGTGATGGTGATGAGGAGGAGGAGGAGGAGGAGGAGGAGAACCGGGGACGAGGAGAAAGGGAGAGGAGGAGGAGGAGGAGGAGGAGGAGCGATCTGAGGGCTCTGATGAGACGACGGGTCTTTCCGCCCTGGGACGCGGCCCAATTGGGCTCAGCCGTTCGCCACCACGGTGGCCGAAGGGCTTCAAGGCCACTGGCCGCAGCCAGGAGGAGGAGGAGGAGGAGGAGGAGGAGGAGGAGGAGGAGGAGGAGGAGGAGGAGCAGGGCAGCGACGTGCCACGAGGTGTCCTCCATCTGCCCCGTGACGAAGTTGGCGACGAAGGTGCCGTCGAGCAGCCCCCGCACGGCCGCGCCGCCCCGCAGAGCACCCCCCGCGCCCGCGGCGCGCAGGAGGACACAGCCCGCCACCGCCGCGCGGCGGAGCGCGGCGGCGAGGCCAGCCATGGCGCGGAGCGGTGCGGGCGCGGAAGTGGCGGCAGTTGTTCTGGGTCGAGTCTCAAGCGAAAAAGGGAAGAGGCTAAGCGAAAAGAGCCTTTGACGGGACAGGCGAGGGAGATAGCCTGCTTCCCCCCTCTGTGCTGCGGCGGTGGTCTGCTTCTGCCGCTTTCACACGTGCTCCAGTACTCCAGTTGGGTGGCTGAACACTTCGAGCAGTTCTGCACTCTTGTACTCCAAGTTCCTGAGGCAGAGCAAACTTCTGAGGAGGGTCCGTTCTTACCTCTTCGGCTTCCCGTTCCGCACGAGAGCCCGTCTTAGGCCGCAATTGCTGCACCAGGCCTCAAGCAGCCTAACTCGTTTTGCTTTGTAAGAGGACAGGTAGCCCCTGTTCAGTTTCCTTTTGTTTCGCCCCCTAGGCGCTCTTCGGGCCAAATTGCCTACGGTGCAGCATCGAACGAGCATCGTCGACAATACGACCAGAGGCGGAGCGGGGGAGATGCGGGTTGAAGGCCTCTTGGGGCCCTCTTGGGGCCATCTTGAGCTGTCTGGGGCCGTCTGGGGCCGTCTTGGCGGGCTCGAGGGCCGTCTCGAGGCACTGAGGGGCCTTTTTGGGCCCATTGTGGAGGCACTCCGGCCTCCGGTCCTGCCATGACGATTCCAGGCACTGGTGTTGGCCTCCCGAGCGCCCAGGGCGTGTTATGTGTGCGCGAATATACATACATACATGCATGCATGCATGCAAACAGACATGCACGCATGCATGCACACATGCATATATACATATATATATATATATGTATAAATATGTGTGTGTGCATCGTGTCTGTATCAAAAGCATGTGCGCATACAAGCATAATCACATACATACAAACAGACATACATACATACATACATACATACATACATGAACGTATGCATACGTACATACATACATACCTACAGACATACATACACGCATACATACATGCATGCATGCATGCCTACATACACACATACCAACCATCCATCCATCCATCCGTCCGTACTTACGTGCGTACATACATATGTGTATACATACACCGAAGCATGCATGCAGGCGTGCATATTTCCATACATGCCGACATGCATGCACATACATGTGCAGTTATCTGTGTATATGAGTGCGCTTCAAGATACATATCCATATGCACATGCATACATACATATACATATACATGTACCTACACGTATGCATGTACATATGTACGTACATGTACATAAATATAAACATGTACACTTACATTTATATTACATATACATATGCATAAACATATACATATATAAATACACACATGTGCGGCGGGTACCAGACACCCTGGACCCAAAACGCTGCCATCTCTTGAGGGCGCATCTTGTACTTCCGCCGCTTTCCGCCGGCCTTCCGCCGGCGGAGGCGGCCTCGCTTTACTCCCGCGGGCTTCCGCCACGCTCCCGCCGCCTTCCGCCGAGGAAGACATGCAGACTCACTCGATCCTCGACAGCGAGACCCCCTCTGGAGCGCCCCACATATAAAAAGACACGCACAGACAGACGTAGATACATGTGTGCTCCCCCAAAGCACTGCTTACACTCAGTGGTTCTTACTTGCGCATCTAATAAAACGACGCGAAGATCGGGACAAAATCGGATCGGGATAACTCGAAATCTCTGAGAATCGGCGGGTTCGGAGGATGTATTGGGCGCCGCGGCCGCTCCAGAGCGCTCCGGAACGCCCTGAGAGCGCTCCGGAACGCTCTGGAGCGATTTATCCCGATCCTAGCCCTGTTTTATCTGAGCACTGTTTACACTCAGCGGTTTTGTCTGAGCACTGTTTAACACTCAGACAGACGCAGATACATGTGTGCTCCCCCAAAGCACTGCTTACACTCAGTGGTTCTTACTTGCGCACCTAAGGAAGCGGATGGGTGTCCCGAGGACTCGCCACGCTCCGGCCTGCTGCCATCCCGTTGTGCCCACCGCCCGTGCCGCCGCCTGCGGGGCGCCCCCGGGGCTCGCCGCGTCCCGGGCCCGTGGCCGCCCGCGGGGTTGCCCCAAGAGGCATCCTCCTCCTCCTCCTCCTCCTCCTCCTCCTCCTCCTCCTCCTCCTCCTCCTCCTCCCCCTCCTCCCCCTTCCCGTCTTTCTCCTCCTCCCCCTCCCCCACTCCCCCTCCCACTCCCACTCCCCCCCCCAGGCAGCCCTGCCCCTCGAGAAACGCCCGCTGAGACGCCTGTGCATCACGTGCGTTACTATCCAAGGCGCGCCAAGACCTTCTGACTCGGGGCCACGCAGGCATGGATGTAGGTGTAGATAGATAGATAGATAGATAGATAGATAGATAGATAGATAGATAGATAGATAGATAGATAGATAGATAGATATATAAATATATAGATAGATATATGGATATATAGATAGATAGATAGATAGATAGATAGATAGATAGATAGATAGATAGATAGATAGATAGATATAGATAGATATATATATAGATATATAGATAGATAGATATATATAGATAGATAGATAGATAGATAGATAGATAGATAGATAGATATATATAGATATATAGATATATAGATAGATAGATATATATATAGATAGATATATAGATATAGATAGCTAGAAAGATATCGATAGATAGATAGATAGATAGATAGATAGATAGATAGATATATAAGCAGATAGATAGATATACATATAGATAGATAGATAGATAGATATATAGATAGATGGATAGATGGATATATGGATAGATGGATATATAGATAGATAGATAGATAGATAGATAGATAGATAGATAGATAGATATATAGATAGATAGATATAGGTACACCTACGTACATGCATGCATCCACGGCCAGAACCCTCTGGCCAGGCAGCCAGCAGCGTCTGTTCGTAAGCATGCCTCGACGCACAGTCCACAGAGCGGCTCGGGCTCGAGAGGATCCAGAGGCCAGGAAATCCAGCGATCTCTGCGCAAAGCATCTTTACAAGGCCCACGGGTGGGAGGGCACGGTTGAGCCCATGAACCCACGGAAGCGACTTACATCGACGGCCAGATTCGAAGCCCGATGTGGAAAGACAGGCATGCAACATACGTCCACGACGCAAGCTTCATTTTCTGGTCAGGCAACCGACAGTCTGTTCGCAAGCATTGGCTAGCCTCGACGCACAGTGCACAAAGCGGGTCGGGATCGAGGGGATCCAGAGACCAGGAAATCCAGCGATCTCGAAACAGATTTCCAAACAAGAAGGCGCCCTGGCTTTCAGGCCGCATATGGCAACAAACTGTTATGAGCCGATGCCAGTCTTGACTTCCGATGCGCTTTCGAAAGCATGGTGCACAGCTTGAGCAGGCACCCACCCGTTTCAGGTTCCAGAAACACCCTGGTACCGTTCCGGGGTGATATGTGGAACCTGAAAAGGATGATTTTCCACCTGGGCCGCTCTCAGGAGCCTTCTGGGTCGCCGTTCCAATGTGTTTTTTATATATAGCCCTCCCCTTGGGATCCACTTGGAAGGCCCAACCGAGAAAAAAAACTCCCCAATAAGTTATTACCAAAAAGTGTTTCCAGTAAGATAATTACCACTTTTTTGGCTAGGGTACACCCCCAGACTTATGCCCGAGAGTGCCTGCTGCATTGGGGAACACCCCAGATGGAAAATCACCACGGAACCGTCCCAGGACGATGTTCCATCTGCGCTTCTCCCAGAATAGCAGGCCCTCTCGGGGATAAGTAGATGGGCGTACCTGAGAGAAAGCGCGCCCCCCGTGGTACACTCCCAAAGGGGGGGGTCACTTAGCTACCCCCGCCCACCCCCCACCCCCCCTCTGGGTCTCCCTTGCCAGAAGCCCCCTCCCCCTCCCTTTTTTTCCGCCCCTCGGAAGGTACCCCCCCTCCCTTCCACGCTCCGGAAGCTACCCCACCCTCCCTCCCTGTCCAAAGGAAGGGCTTAGCTCCCCCCCTTGCACCTCCCTTGCCGGAAGCCTCTCCCCTCTCCTTTTTGTTCCGCCACTTGGAAGCTCCCCCCGCCTCCCCCCCCTTCGCGCCCCGGAAGCTACCTACCCCCCCCCTTATCTTTCCAAACGGGGGGGCTTAGCTGCCCCCCCCCGCTTTGAACCTCCCCATCTGGAAGCCCACCCCACCATCCCCCCTTTGGGCTGAAGAAAGGAGGGCTTGGAAGCCCGCCCCCCCTTTGACTAAAGGAAAGAGCGCCGAAGGCCAAAAGGGCGCCAAAAACCAACAGAGCGCAGAAAACCAAAGAGCCACCGAAAACCGAACCAGCGGCGCGCCGAAAACCGAAGCAACACCGAAAACCGAAGGGGCGCCGGAAACCGAAGGTGCGCCGAAAACCAAAAGGGTGCCGAAAACCAAAGGAACGCCAAAAACCAAAAAAGCGCCGAAAACCAAAGGGGCGCCGAAAATCAAACGGCGCCGAAAGCCTAACGAACGCTGAAAACCAAAGAGGCGCCGAAAACCAAAACAAGCTCCGAAACTAGCAGGGCGCCGAAAACCAAAGAGGCGCCGAAAACCAAAAGAGCGCCGAAAACTAGAGCAGCGCTGAAAACCAAAAAGGCGCCGAAAATCAAAGAGCACCGAAACCCAAAAGGGCGCCAAAAACCAAAAGGTCGCTGGGCTTGAAGGACGCCAGAGACCAAAGGGGCGCCGAAAATCATGAGGGCGCCGACAACCAAAGGGTCGCCAAACACCAGAAGGGCACCGAAAACCAAAACGGTGCCGAAAACTAATGGGGCGCCGAAGACCAAAAGGATACCGATAACCACAACAGCGCCGAGTACCAAAGGAGCGCCTAAAACCAAAGGGGCGCCGAAAACCACGAGGGCGCCGAGAACCAAAGAAGCGCCGAAAACCGAAAAGGCGCCGAAAACCAAAGGGGCGCCAAAACGCGAGAGGCCGCAGAACACCAAAAAGGAGAACGAAAACCAAAGCAGCGCCGATTACAAAAAAAGACGCCGAAAACCAAAGATGCGCCGACAACCAAAGGGCGCCGATAAACCAAACGGACACCGAAAACCAAAAGAGCGCCGAAAACCAAGAGGGCGCCGAAAACCAAAGGCGCGCCGAACATCCAAGAGGGCGCTGAAAACCAAACAGAGCGCCGAAAACCAAAGGGGCGCCGAAAACCAACGATGCGCAGACAACCAAAAAGGCGCCCGAAAAACAACGGGGCGCCGATAAACCAACAGGGCGCCGAATAAGTAAGGGCATCGTAAACAGCAGAAGCTCCGAAGATGGACAGGGCGCCGAAAGCGGAAAGGGCGCCGAAAACCAAAGGGGGGCCGAAAACCAAAGGAGCGCCGGAAACTAAAGAGGCGCCAAAGGCCCAAGGGGCGCCGAAAACCAGCGAGGCGCCCAAAACCAAAGAGACGCCGAAAACCACAAGTACGCCGAAAACCAAAGGGGCGCCAGAAGCCGAAGGGCGCCCCAAACCAAAAGGGCACCGAAAACCAAAGAGCGTCGAAAACCAAAAGAGCGCCGAAAACTAAAGGGGCGCCGAGAATCGAAAGGGCTCCGAAATCCAAGAGGGCGCTGAAAACCAAACAGAGCGCCGAAAACCAAAGGGGCGCCGAAAACCAACGATGCGCAGACAACCAAAAAGGCACCAAAAAAACAACGGGGCGCCGGTAGACCAACAGGGCGCCGAATAAGTAAGGGCATCGTAAACAGCAGAAGCTCCGAAGATGGACAAGGCGCCGAAAACGGAAAAGGCGCCGAAAACCAAAGGGGGGCCGAAAACCAAAGGAGCGCCGGAAACTAAAGAGGCGCCAAAGGCCCAAGGGGCGCCGAAAACCAGCGAGGCGCCCAAAACCAAAGAGACGCCGAAAACCACAAGTACGCCGAAAACCAAAGGGGCGCCAGAAGCCGAAGGGCGCCCCAAACCAAAAGGGCACCGAAAACCAAAGAGCGTCGAAAACCAAAAGAGCGCCGAAAACTAAAGGGGCGCCGAGAATCGAAGGGGCTCCGAAATCCAAGAGGGCGCTGAAAACCAAACAGAGCGCCGAAAACCAAAGGGGCGCCCAAAACCAGAAGGGCGTCGAAAACCAAAGAGCGCTGAATATCAAAAGGGCGCCGAAAGCAACATGGGCAGCGAGAATCAAGAGGGCACCGAAAACCAAGAGGGCACCGAAAACCTACGGAGCGCCAGAACCCAAGAGGACGCCGAAGACCAACAATGCGCCGAAAACCAAAGGGTGCGCAGATAACCAAAAGAGGCGTCGAAAACCAAAGAGCGCCGAAAATCAAAACGGTGCCGAAAACCAAAGGAGCGCCGAAAACCAAAGAGGCGCCAAAGACCCAAGGGGCGCCGAGAACCAGCGAGGCGCCCAAAACCAAAGAGACGCCGAAAACCACAAGTACGCCGAAAACCAACGGGGCGCCGAAAACCGAAGAGGAAAAGTAGCTTCGACCCCCCCTCCCCTTCAGCCAGAGCCCTCCAGCTGGAAGAGCCAACAGAACGAGGGGAGGAGGTGGGTAGCCTCGGAAGCCCCCCCCCCTTTGGAAGGGAGAGCCCAGGCTTACCCCAGGCCCGCAAAGGAGGGGGGGATGGCTTCCAAGCCCCCCCCTGAGCCAGGGACCGCTCAGCTACAAAATCCCATTGAAAGGAAAATGGGGGGCAGCTTCGGAAGCCCCCCCCCCTTTGAAAGGGGAGCCCGGGCTGACCCCAGGACCCGACAAGAGGGGGAGAGGGGGGGTAGCTTCCAAGCCCCCACCCCCCTTAGCTAGCTCCCCCCCCCAGCTTAAGAATCCACACACAAGGGGGGATTGGGGGGTAGCTTCGGAAGCCCGCCCTCCTTTTCCAAGGGAGGGGGGGGTAGCTTGAAGCTGGGCCCCCCCTCTCAGTGGGAAGTGTGCCACGAGCGCGCTCTCGCGTACCTGAGCCCACAGCGTGATTTCCCATATGACGCTCTCGTTGTTATTTGGGAGTCTTTTCCCTCGGCTGGGCCCCACAGCTGAATGTCGAGAAGCGCCCCAAATGGAAAATCACACCAGAACCGTTTCAGGGTGATTTTCCATCTGGCCTTCTCCCAATGCAGCAGGCCCTCTCGGGGATAAGCGGAGGGGCGTGCCCGAACCCCTAACATACTTGTCCAAATCGAATCTCTGTTTGGGGAACCTTCTGAGAGCCGTTTCTCTCGGCTGAGCCGCCAGCTCAATCTCGGGAGCGCCCCAGATGGAAAATCAACCCGAAACGGTTCTGGGGTGATTTTCCATCTCGCCCCTTCCAGTCGTCGTTTTCCAAATAGAACATATATATATATATATATATATTACTGGGCAGCCTTTTCTCGCGGTTTGGCCATTCAGCTGAATCGCGAGAGCACCCCAGATGTAAATAAACACACAGGGACCGTTCCATTGTGTTCCTCCATCTGAGGACCCCTGGGGTGTCACCGAGCCCCCAGAAACGTCAGTTTCCGAATCAAATCTCTTACTGAGGAGCCTTTTCTCGCGGCTGGGCTCCCCAGCTGAATCGCGGGAACACCCCAGATGGAAAACCACACCGGAACTCCAGGGTGATTTTCCACCTGGGACCCCCCGTTGCAGAAGGCGCTCTCGGTGAGAAAGGGAGGGATGTACCCGAGCCCCCAGATTAGTCATTTTCCAAATAGAATATCGTGTTAGGGACCCTCTTCTCGCGGCTCGGCCCCCAGCCCAATCTCGGGAACGCCCCAGATGGAAAATCACCCCAGAACCGTTCCTCCCATCGCCCTTGCGGAAACTATGAGGCAGAGGAGGGCGGGCACAGGAGTCGGAGCAGGTGTAGTGCATGAGGCGGAGGAGGAGAAGGAGGAGGAGGAGGAGGAGGAGGAGAAGGATCAGGGGGAGAATGAAGGGAATGCGAAGGAGGAGGAGGAAGAGGAGGAGGAGGAGGAGGGGGAGGAGGAGGGGGATAATGAAAGGAAGGCGAAGGAGGAGGATCAGGATCAGGAGGAGGAGGAAGAGCAGCAGGAGGAGGCGAAGGAGGAGGAGTGACAGGAGGAGCAGCAGGAGGACACTGGCATGATAGGAGGAGGAGGAGGAGGAGGAAGATGTGGAGGAGGAGGAGGAGGAGGAGAAGGACGAAAGATGGTGGAGATGGGGAAAAAAAGGATACCTATGTCGGGGGGGTTCGATTCCTCATCCCCCTCCTCATCGCCACCATCCTGGACCAATCACTTCCCTTCATCCTCGTATCACTCCTCCACATATTGCTTCTTGTCCCCCCCCCCCCAATTTCTCCCATATGGAAGCAGGAGGGAAAGTGATATGAGGAGGGGGGCTGGAGGAGGATGAAGAAGAAGAGGGGAGAAAAAGGATAATAAGGGGTAGGAGGAGGAGTAGAAGGATGTCAATGCTTAGCTCCTCTTCCTCTCCATCCATGTCTGATCATCTCGCATCTCTTCCCCCTCCTCCCCCTCCTCCTCCTCCTCCTCCTCCTCCCTCCTCCTCCTCCTCCTCCCTCCTCCTCCTCCCTCCTCCTCCTCCTCTCCTCCTCCTCCTCCCTCCTCCTCCCCTCCCCCTCCTCCTCCTCCTCCTCCTCCTCCTCCTCCTCCTTCTCCTCCTCCTCCTCCTCCTCCTCCTCCTCCTCCTCCTCCTTCTCCTCACTATATGGCTAGTCCTCTACCTTCTCAGCCTCCCCTCATCGTCCCTATGGAAGAAGGAGGGGAACTTGATATGAGCAGGGAAGATGATATGAGGCGGAGGAGGGCGGGCAGAGGAGTCGGAGCAGGTGAAATGTAGGAGGCGGAGGAGGATGAGGACGAGGGGGAAATGAAGGTAATGAGAAGGAGGAGAAGAAGGAGGAGGAGGAGGAGCAGCAGTGGCAGCAAGGAGGAGGAGGAGGAGGAGGAAGAGGAGGAGGAGGAAGAGGAGGAGGAGGAAGGAGGAGGAGCAGCAGGAGACGCACGATGAAGGGGAGGAGGAGGGAGAGAGGATCATGATGATGGTGATGTGGCGGACAATTGATAGGAGAAGGAGGAGGAGGAGGAGGAGGAGAAGGAGAAGGAAGATGATGAGGAAGAGGAGAAACCAAAAAGGATGCTGCTGTTGAGGAGTATATGTTCTTCCTCCTCCTCCTCCTCATCCTCATCCTACTCCTCATCCTCCTCCTGACGATATGCGGGCTCGAAGTGTGGATGCCCGATGCGAGATGTGAGGTCATCTGACCAAAACAGGCCATCAACATATTTTCGAACTTGTCATTTCGCAGGGGTGGCCCTTTCACCCCGAAGCGTACCTAAAGGGGATGTGGGCGAAGAAGTGGGTGGAGGAAGCGCGGAAGACGAGGGCGAATACGACGAAAATAACACACACACACACACACACACACACGCGCGCGTGCGGGGTGATCATGAGGAGGAACAAGCAGAGGAGCTTGAGGACGGATCGGATGGGGAGGACGGGAGGAGGGATGAGGACGAGGGCCTCCTACTCCACCGGCGCTAGGCCCCCACTCCACCTCCCCTCCCCTCGCCCGCGCGCGGAGCGCGCAGGTGTCTGCGCCGTGAGGAGACGAGGCCGACCCACGAAGTCCTCGCCGACCTCCAGAGTACCACATGCCCGTGCTCTCTTCGTGTGGGGCTCTCGGGCTGGAACTTCTTCTTCTCGTTTGTCTCTCGACCGCGCCACGCCTCACGAGAAGAATGCGGGGACCACACGGCCGCAAGCACTGGCAGACGCTACGCGCACACAGGTAAGAGCTCTGCAGGGGCGTGCAGCACACTGCCTTGCGTCGGCACGGGCTCTCGGGCTCGAACTCGCTGCCGCGGGGAACTGCGCAAGGCGACAAAGCCCTGCGCCTCGCGGCCCCGCTGCCGCGCCGAGCAGGAACCCCCCCTCTCGGCAGGCGAGTCCGAGGTGCACGCTCTGCCCGTGGCCGGCTCTGCTCCCGGGCATGGCGGGCGGCGACGTGCGAGCCCTAATTACCCCCGCCGACCATCCACTCCAAGACGAAGCCAGGACGAGGAGAAATTCCGAAATTCCAGGACGAAGACGAAGCCAAGACGACGACTCGAGACGCTCAGAGACCCAACGGCTCTCGAGGACGTCTCGGGCGCCGCGGCCTCCTCGGAGCGTCCCGGCACGCTCCGAGAGCGTTCCGGAAGGCTCTGGATCGGATGTGCCCCCGCCCCGGCCCCGTGCTGCAGAGCCGAGCCGATGGGAGGGCGGGGGGGGGGGGGACGCTTCGGACTCCGCCGTGTCCGCCAGACTCCGGGCCCTGCCGGCGCTCGACTGCCGTCCGCCCCCGAGGGCAGCATGGCGTGGATGCCGCGGCGTGCTCGCGGGCAGCTCCCCAGGGCTCTCCCGGGCGGTCTCGGACCCGGGGCCCCAGACATGCGACGTCCTGATTTTTTCAGGACGGCGTCCCCGCAAGTCCCGACCCTTTCCCCGGGACCGGTTTTTCGTCCTGAGTCGTTTTTTGACAGTCCTGGGGCCCGGCGAGGGCCTCTAGGGGGCGAAAATAGCGAAAAACCGTCCGTCCTGATTTTTTTACGACGCCATCATGTCGACATCGACCCCCAGAGGTCCCGACCCTTTCCCCATGACCGGCTTTGCATCCTGAGTCGTTTTTTGACGCTCCCGAGGACCGGTGAGGGCCCCCAGAAGCCGAAAATTAGGAAAAACCTCCCGTCATGATTTTTTCATTACTCGAGGGGGCCTGCTCTTGCACTCGGCCTGCTCGGGCCCCCGCCGCGGGCCAGAGCGGCCGCCCGCCGGCGGGCGGAGGGGCGGGGCAGGCCCGGGCGGCCGGCGGCGCGCGGGGCCCCGCGGGGCGGCCGAGCGCCTGCGAGCAGTGCGCGCGAGGCCGTCGGGGCCCGCGGGAGGCCGAGGCCAAGAGCCTGCTTTTTTACCTCCCAGACATGATGGCGTCGAAAAAAAAATGAGGACGGAAGGTTTTTCGCTGTTTTCGGCCCCGGGGGGCCCTCGCCGGGCCTCGGGACCGTCAGAAAACGAGGCAGGACGAAAAACCGGCCCCGGGGAAAGGGTCTGGACTTCCAGGGACGCCGTCCTGACAAAAATCAGGACGTCGCATGTCTGGGCTAACAGCTTTTGCTGATAGGCTTCTAGTGGTGTCAAGAGCCTGTGTTTTGCTGGACTCCGGCAAGATGGCCTGCATGCACGGGGGGGGGGGGCTGGACCCGAAGCCAGCCACGAGCGACCTGCACGCTAGGGGGGGGGGGGGCTCATTCTCCCCTCTAGCCCGGGGGGGGCCTGCTGGCATCCGAGTCTGGGGGGACGCCGCACGCGCACGGCGCCCTGGAGGGACCCGCAGGGAGCCAGAGCCAAAAGCCTCGGCCCCAGCGCAGCCCGTGAAACAAGGAACCAATGGATATGAGAAACCCAGGGTCTGGAAGCTGGTGGGGCTCCGATCCAATGGATTTGCCACGGGTATCACTGCCGCCCTCATCCGAGAAGGAACCCCCCAGGGTCTGAAGCCTCCTGGGCACATTCCTGGACCAACGCCCCCACCGCAGATGTCCCTCTAGGTTTTGAAGGCTCTCGCGGTCTCGCTGTCGGCCCGCTGAAAGCCCAAAGACGGCCCGAGAAGCCCCAAAGACAGGGATCCGCCCAGGAGGGTCCGGAGACGGCCCAAGAGGGCCCCAGCACGGCCCGAGGAGGCCCCCGAGACGGCCCCCACGGAGGCCCAAGGGGGGGAACTGGAAGAGGCCCTGGGAGCCGTCCCCAACACAGAATGGCCCCAAAGGCACAAGATGCTCCGATGATGTCCCCCCCCCCCCCGATGAGTCCCAGGAGGGCCCCGAGAGGCCCCCAGGCTCCCAAGAGGCCTTCGCCGAGGCCTCCGAGAGGCTCCCGAGAGACTTCCAAAGGCCTCGTCGTCCTCGTCTTCTCTCTCCTTCTCGTCGTCGTCCTCCTCCTCCTTCTCCTCCCCATCTTCCGCCCTCCCCCTCGTGCACGCTCCCTGCTGTCTTCTCATCATCGTCGCCTTCCTCCTCCTCCTCCTTCTTCACTTCAGCGTCTGCGGCAACAGTGCAGTCCAGGATATCCCCGTCTGCTCCGTTCATGCTTCGACCGAGCGCTCCAATAATCCACGCTGCCGACACTCACCGCCCATGCCACCGTACCCCCATCGCCACCGCTGACACAGTCACGCATCGCCACTATACCCCCGATCGCTCGTCGATTCAGAATGCGCGAGCTATTTGCCCCTGGGCAGCCGCCAGCTATTCCGCCCTGGTCTGCGTGCTTGTGCCTCTTCCTGATTATTGGTTGACCGCCTCTTGCGCCTCCCGTCCCCCTCCTCCTCCTCATCCGCCTCCTCCTTGTCATCTTCCTCAACCTCTTCCCCCCTCATCGCTCCTCCCGTTGCTGTTCCCGTCAACCTGCTCCTGCTTCTCCTCGTCCCCCTTACTCTTGTTTCCCCCCTCCCCTTCCTTCGCAGCCTCGTCGCCGTCCTCCTGGATGCTCCTTGTAGACCAGTCATCAGGCTCCAGCTGTTCATCCAGGCTGGAGGTACTGGGTCCTATCCGCATCAAGGGCTCCCAACTTCGCGCTTCGCGCTGCGCGAAGCGCGAAGAACTTCGCGCTCTCGCGCCGCCTCCCAAAGGAGAAGAGGAGGACGAGGAGGAATCGGGGCCGAACCGCGAAGCGCGAAGCGCGAATCACTCCGCGCCCTCGCGGGCGCCCTTGCGCATGCAGCGGTTACGTATCTGCTCACGAGGCGTGCGCCGTCCCGCCGACCACCCAAAAGTAAGGTATGCGGCTTCCGATGCCGCGCGGGGGAGGAGGAGGAGGAGGAGGAGGAGGAGGAGGAGGAGGAGGAGGAGGAGGAGGAGGAGGAGGAGGAGGAGGAGAAGGAGGAGGAGGAGGAGGAGGAGGAAGAGGAGGGAGGAGGAGGAGGAGGAGGGGGAGGAGGAGGAGGAGAAGGAGGAGGAGGAGGAGTTGTTTGCCGTCCCCTCTTCCCTGTGCCTCGCCGTGCCCCAGCGCGCCCCGCCGCTGCCCGGCCGCCATCGTATCCTCTTGCTGCCGCTGCCTCAAAAAAAGGGGTGCTCGCCGCTTCCCGTTGTGCTGCCTGCATGCAGTCGTTGCTGCTTTGCCCTCTTCCTCCACGCCTGTTGACCGGGGCCTCTTGGAGGCCTCGGGGCGGCCTCGGGGGATCCTTTTCGTGCCTCCTGAAGGTTCCTGGGGGATCATCATCACCACCACCACCACCATCAGTACATCAACATTCCTCTCCCATCAGCAGCATCATCATCATCATCATCATCATCATCAGCATCATCATCATCATCATCATCATCATCATCATCATCATCATCATCATCATCATCATCAGCACCATCATCATCATCATCATCAGCAACATCATCATCATCATCAGCAGCATCATCATCATCATCATCAGCAGCAGCATCATCATCATCATCATCATCATCATCATCATCGTCATCATCATCGGCACCATCATCATCATCATCATCATCATCATCATCATCATCATCATCATCATCATCATCATCATTATTAGTATCATCATCATCAGCATCGTCATCAGCATCAGCAGCAGCATCAGCAGCAGCATCAGCAGCATCAGCAGCATCATCATCAGCATCAGCATCATCATCATCACCATCAGCAGCATCACCATCAGCAGCATCACCAGTAGCAGCATCATCATCACGACCACCAATGTCCTCCTCCTCCTCCTCGTCGTGGTCGAGGTCGTCGTCGTCATCATCATCAGCATCATCAGCATCAGCATCATCAGCATCATCAGCATCATCAGCATCATCCTACGCTTCCTCCTCCTCGCTCCTTTTTCGTCAGACTGAGAAGCGTGAGTCGTACTGCTCCACCAGGCACCCAACCCCCGACCCAGTCCCAAGAACATCACCGCCATCGGACCCACGCCGAACGCAGTCACTGCAGCTCCACCTGGACCTGGCAAACCCATGGATTTCTTCACTCTCCTGGGGGTCGGCGGAATGGCGTAAGCCTCTTGAGAAATGCTTGGGTATGGAATTCTCAGATCACGCCGTTACCACAAGAAAGAACTGCATATCAGAAAAAAATCGGCGGCGAGACAAATATACATAATCAATCACTGACATGAGCGGAAAAACGGCGGCGGGGCGATCCAATCCGAACATATCAGTCGGGACTCCCATGAAAAAACTCGCGGCGGGAAAATTCTAAATCAGTAAAAATTTAAAATGGTTGGCAACATATTTCAAAATCAGTATATAAAATACCAATGATATATAATCACTGCTGGCACTCTTTCCTGGAACCTATAATCAAAAAACAAATCTCACTTGAACGGTCAAAAACAACAACAAACTATACATGAAATCGCCGACTCCCCCACCCAGAAAATGTTGACAACGAACCGGGTTTACCAAATGAATATCTGCGTAAATTTCAACAAACCACGCAAAAAGGAATCATCTTTGCTTACCTCCTCCCTTCCGTTTACCTTTCCCGGCGTCGGCGGGCGGCGGGCGGCGTCGTCGGCGGGCTGGGTCGACTTTCACTATAAAAAACCACAGCGGGGGACAGCGGGCAAACTGGCGGCGGGCCCGCTGCCCAGAATCAGTTCAAAATGGCGGCGGCGGGGGGGCGCGACATCCATCCAGTACTGCAGTGAGCACCGAAGAAACCGGAGTGATATTCTCAGGCAAGGTCTCACTATGAAAACGACTCGTCATCCTTCATTCGTGTAACTGTTAGATTGGTTGAAGGCGACTGCTGGCGGCGCCAAAGCGTGGGCACCATTTCGAAAAGGGCCGCCCTCCGTCCGTGTACCTGTCGGAACCGCTGCACCTCAAGGTCGTAAACGGTGAGGAGGCCTCGGGCGAATCCCCTGGCCTGCCCTATCGACACGCTGGTTGGTGCTACACGGCCGAACTGCTCATTAGGAAGAGGGATGAACGAGGAGGAGGACGACGACGACGACGACGACGAGGAGGAGCAGTGGGCTGGTGATATTACGTAGGAGGAGCAAGAGCAGCGGAAGGTGATAGGGGGAGAGGAGGGGAGAGGAGGAACATCAACAGCAACAGCAAGAGGATGAAAGCGGAGGGGGAGAGGACGGAAAAGTACCCGCAACCAAAGATGAAGACGGGGGAGAGGAGGAGCCTTTCCACATCATGCTCCTTCTCCTCCTCCTCCTACTCCTGCTCCTGCTCCTCCTCCTCCTCCTCCTCCTCCTCCTCCTCCTTCCCTTCCTTCCTGGCGGCAGCGACAGCAACGAAGACGCCGACGCGGATATCGACATCGACGACGACAACGACGGCGATGCCGCCGACGACGGCGGCGACGACGAGGACGAGGACGAGGACGAGGACGAGGGCGAGGACGACAACGACGATGACGACGACGATGACGACGACGACGACGACGACGACGACGACGACCCCGATGGCGACGACGACGGCAGCGACGACGATGACGGCAGCGACGGCGAGAGCGACGTGGAGGCCGACGACCACGACGCCGACGCCGACGACGGCAGCGACGACGACGATGCCGACGACGGCGGCGACGACGACGACGACGACGACGACGACGACGACGACGACGACGACGACGACGGCCGGGCGCCAAACAGCGCAGCGCCAGCACCAGCTGCGGCGCCAGCCGCAGGGCCTCGCGGCAGGCCCACGACGCCCGCGCCAGCAGCGTCGTGCACCTCGCAGCCCGCCACGAGGAGGAGGAGGAGGAGGAGGAGGAGGAGGAGGAGGAAAAGGAGGAGGAGGAGGAGATAAAAGGAGGAGGAGGGGAGGAGGAGGAGGACGAGGGGGGGGGGGAGGAGGAGGAGGAGGAGGAGGAGGAGGAGGAGGAGGAGGGGAGGAGGAGGAGGAGGAGGAGGAGGAGGAGGAGGAGAGGAGGAGGAGGGAGGAGGAGGAGGAGGAGGAGGAGGAGGGGGGGGAAGAAGAAGAGGAGGAACAGGAGGAGGAAGAGCAGTGGAAACCCGCAAACCCAAGCTTCATCAACGATATCGCAATAAACCCTCCCTTCAAGTTCCCTCTTCATAGGCGCCTAATGGTTTTAATTTCCACTGCAGGAAGTGCCCCGTAGGAGCACAGCCGTTTGAAAATCCTGAAATGCACCAAAACACCATTCCTAGGACTTCGACGCCGCGAATCACCGTTACTGTCGCGTCTTGACGATCCTGAAGCGTGCCAGAAAGCCACTCCTGAAACTGCAACACCACGAATCAACGTAACGGCTGCGCCCTAACAGTCCGATGTCGTACCAAAACACAATTTCTGATACGTGAACTATGAAAACAATTGAAATTGTTCTACACCCTTAAGACGAATGTGCACACCGCTACAGCGAGAGCCACATTTTGAAAACGGCGCTACGGCGAGAGCCACATTTTGAAAACGACCCGCCCTCCATCCGCGAAACTCTTAAAATCTGTTAACACGGATGTGCGCGGAGCTGAGGGGAGCCACATGTTGAAAACGACTGGTCCCCAATCCGTGAAACCTTAGCATGTTTTCCTCTTATCAGTGCTTGCACTGAAAGGGTCCTAGCGGAGATTGGAAGACTTGACGAAAATTCCGGGCCGATTTCGGTAGGCCACCGGACGCCCGGGTTCCCAATCCTGGGTTCCCGGATTCACGGTTGCTGGTCCCGGGACGATTTCATTGGGCGGCGGGGTTCCCGGGTTTCTGGGTTCCCGGGTTTTTGGTCGATCTCCTTATCGATCGGTCTCACCATCGATCTCATTACCCACCACTCCATCGATCCCACGATGGATTCCAAAATCGATCCAACGATCACTCTCACATTCGATATCACGATGGAACGCACGAGTCATCTCACAGTCGATCTTACGATCGATCTCGTTGTATCGATTTCAGTATCGGTTGCGTGGTCGACAGTACGATCGTCCCCACTATCGATCCCACTATCGATCTCACTGCCAATCTCACGACTGATCTCAATATCCGAGAGAGCGAGAGAGCGTGATCCACCGCCGCTTTACTGTGGAAAATTGCCGCCCTTTTCCTCCGGAGCCCGGGGTTCCACCCCCCCCTCCGAAAATCCCCCCCCACTGCTGGACCCCCCGCCCCCCCTCCCCTCCCCCGGCAAAATCCCCCTCCCCCTCCCACCCCCCGATTCCCCCTCGAAAACCGGCGGGGGTCACTACCGGTTCGAACCCCTCCCCCCCCACCCCCTCGAAAACCGAAGGGGGGTCACTACCGGTCCACTGTTGTTCCCAGCACCACTGTCCTCACCACCACTGTCCCCACTGATTCCACCACCGTCCCTACTGTCCCCACCAGTGCCCCCACCACTGTCGCACTGTCCCCATTGTCCCCACCACTGTTCCCACCACGGTTCCACTCTCCCCACTTTCTCCACGGCCCCAACCACTGCCCGACTATCCCCAGTGTCCCCACTGTCCCACTGACTCCTCCGCTGTCCCACTGAGCTGTCCCACTGATCCCACCACTGTCCCCACTATCCCCGCCACTATCCCCACTGTACCTCTGTCCCATTGTCCCACCGCCGTCCTCGCCACCGCCTTCACCACTGTCCCCATCACCACTGTACCCTCCACTGTCCCACCGTTTCCATCTCATTCCCACTGTCCCCACACCACTGTCCCCACCACCACCGTCCCCACCACTGTCCGCTGTCCCCACTGTTCCCACCATTGTCCTCACCACTGTCCCCACCACTACCGTCCCCACCACTGTCCCACTGTCCCCACCACTGTCCCGCTGTCCCCTCACCACTGTCCCCACCATCACCGCCCCCACCACTGTCCGCACCCCCACTCGGTTTTCGAGAGGGGGGGGGTTCGAACCGGTAGTGACCCCCCCCCCTCTGGTTTTCGAGGGGGGGGGGGGGGTTTGAGCCGGTAGTGACCCCCCCCCTTTTCATGATGAACTGGGGGGGGGGAGGGGTTCGAACCAGTAGTGACCCCCCCTGGTTTTCCGGAGGGGGGGGGAGGGGTTCGAACCGGTAGTGACCCCCCCCGGTTTTCCGCCAGCAGCGGTAGAACACGCTCTCTCCAATATCCAGATCACGAATTTTCAAAGCATCCAGTAATTGGGTGTTCTCTGCTATCAATTACAATTGATGTGCGCGGTGCTAGGGCGAGAGCCACATGTTGAAAACCATCCGCCCTCCATCCGCGTAACTGCTGCAATGTGTAAACTGCACGATCATAAACCGTGAGGAAATGTCCGGCGAAACGCCCGGCCCGCCCTTCCGACTGGCCTCGGGGTGCGACAAGAGGAAAATACGCAGAAGGAAAAGGAATGGAGGAAGAGGAGGAGGAGGAGGAGGTGGAGAACGACGACGACGAGGACGAGGAGGAGGAGGAGGAGGAGGAGGAGGAGGAGGAGGAGGAGGAGGGAGGAGGAGGAGGGAGGGGGAGGAGGGAACAGGGAGGGGGGAGGAGGAGGGAGGAGGGAGGCGGGAGGAGGGACAGAAAGGGGGAGGAGGAGGAGGAGGGAGGAGGAGGAGGAGGAGGAGGAGGAGGAGGAGGAGGAGACGAGCGCAGAGGGGGCGGCGGGTGGCCCCGCCGAAAGGAAGGCGAGCGGGGTGGGCGCGCCTCTGGCGTCCACCGCGCTGAAGCCCGAGTCGCCCGAGACGGGCGGCGGCGGGCGGTGCGCATGGGCGGCGGGCGAGGGTTCGCCTGTTTCGGCGAACGCGCTGAACTCGTCGATGTGGCAGCAGCAGCCAGGCGGCTGCTGCTGGGGTATTGACGACGAGTCTGGGCCAGACCCCTTCTGCCGACCCGCCTGGGGTATTCACGACGAGTCGCTGAGGAGGAGATCCGGGGGGAGGAGGAGGAGAAGGGAGAACGAGGGGGAGGAGGAACAATGAGGGGAAAAAGGGGGAGGAGGGAGGAGGATGGGTGGGAAGGGGGGATGAATAGAGGGAGGTTCAGAGTGAGGAAGATGAGATGGAGAAATGAGGGGAAGGGTGGGAGGGGGGGGCAGGAGATAGCACGAGGGATGGGGAGGATGACAAGGAGGGGAAAACGACAAGGATGAGTATGCAGGGGAGGATGTGGAAGAACACGCCCTGCAACATGATGCATGGCCAAGGCCGAAAGGAGGAGGAGGAGAAAAAGGAGGCGGAGGAGGAGAAAGAGCAAGAGGAGGCGGAGGCAGGAGGGGGAAGACGGCGGCGGCGACGATGACGACGACGGCGCACCTCACCAGGTTCTGCGACGAGCTCAACAGCAGCAGCGCCCAGGCCAGCCAGGCAAGGTAAAGGGCGTCGTCCTGTCTCATCGCGCCCCGCCCAGTCGAGCTGTAGAGTAGGATGGGGAGGAAGAGGGAAAGGAGGGGGCGTAACAGCGGTAGCGGACAGGTTCCTGCTTCAGACCGTCATGCATACCTGTCCGCGCCTTGGAGGGAAAGGAAGGAGACGGAGTGCGAAGGGCATGTTGGCACGCGGTTCCTACCACATGTTGTCTACCCCGACCGTCTTCTATACCACCGTACCGCATCCAGTCGTCCACCGCTGGGCCTGCTATTGCCACGCAAATCCTCCCGCTGCACCTCCACCCTCTCGTCGGTTCCTCAACCCCTCCATCCCCTGCTCTGACCTGCTCGTCGGTCGCCTTACAACGGGAGCGCGTACGAGAGGACACCCGAAAGTGGACAAGACCCATCCGAGGAGCAACCGGGCACGACAACCAGGAGCCCCTCGTCCCCTCTTATCCTTCAGTGTTGTCCTCATGCCTGTGCATCCCTCCGTTCCCCATCCTCCCCCCTTGCCATCAAGCCTTCATCCTCCCGTCGCCCTCCTGTCCGTCCTCCCTCTCGTCCTTCTCTCCTCCCTCCAGCGTCGACTTGCTACGTAACGCACTCTGGCTGCGCCCCCATACATGCGCCAGGGACGCCCATTTTCCCACCCCAGGTAAGGAGGAGGAGGAGGAGCAGCAGCAGCAGCAACACCACCACCACCACCACGAGCCGTCCCTTCCTTCCTGCTCGTCCCCACCGTACCCCTGCCCGATCACGCCCTGTCCTGCCTAACCTTGTTCGCCTCTCCTCCTTCGTTTGGGCCTGCCCGCCGTTCGTGCAATTCGCTATGTCGCCCCCTCCTGTCCATGGTCGCCACTATCTTCACGATAATCATCCTCGTCGCCGTCGTCATCATCATCATCAGCATCATCATCGTCATCAGCATCATCATCATAAACACCATCATCATCAGCATCAGCATTATCATCATCATCATTATCATCATCACCATCATCCTCATCGTCATAATCATCATCGCCATCACCATCACCATCACCATCATCACCATCATCATCATCATCATCATCATCATCATCATCATCATCAGCATCATCATCATCACCATCATCATCAGCATCATCATCATCAGCAGCATCATCATCATCAGTATCATCATCAGCAGCATCATCATCGCCATCATCAGCAGCGGCGACAGCAGCAACACCACAGCCACCATCATCATCACCGTCATCCTCATTGTCATCATCATCATCATCATCATCAACCGACAGCAGCCTCCGAGTCATCACAAACATCAGCATCATCACCATCAGCATCATGATTAGCATCATCATCAGCATCATCAGCATCAGCATCAACATCATCATAATCATCATCATCGCACACATCATATCATCATCATCATCATCATCATCATCATCATCATCATCATCATCATCATCAGCCATCATCATCATCATCAGCAGCAGTATTAGTATCCTCATCATCGTCGTCATCATCAGCAGCAGCATTGTTATGATTGTGGCCATCGTCATCATCATCAGCATCATCATTATCATAATCGTCATCATCATCATCATCATCATCATCATCGGCGTGTTCCGCATCATTAGCAGCACCATTATGATCCACGTCAACAGCATCATCAGCACAATCAGCACCAACAGAATCATCTCCTCACCATCGTCATTATACTTCATCATCATCATCGTCGCCAGCATTAGCATGATCATCATTATTATCAGCATCATCATCATCAGTATCCTCATCGCCGTCGTCGTCATGATCGTCAACATCACCATCACCTTCATCAGCACGACCAGCATCAGCACCATCGTCATTGTTATTATCATGGTCCTCGCCATCGTCGTACATGTTGTCATCATCCACCTCATCGTCGCTTTCGTCATCAGCATCCGCCGCATCATCATCAGCAGCATCATCATCGTTGTCATCGTCACCGTCATCGCCATCGTCATCGTCCTCATCATCAACCTAATCATCATCACAGTCGTCGTCATCATCACCATCATATTTATCATCATCATCATCATCATCATCATCATCATCATCATCATCATCCTCGTCCTCGTCCTCATCCTCCTCACCCTCCTCCTCCTCCTCCTCCTCCTCCTCCTCCTCCTCCTCCTCCTCCTCCTCATCATCATCATCATCATCATCATCATCATCATCATCATCATCATCATCATCATCATCATCGTCATGGACATCGCCGTCCTGCCCGGTCCTGCCCCTCGCCCGCTCTGCGTCGTCGTCGTCGTCGCCCTGCCCTGTGATGCCACGTGATGCCTTCCCCGCGCCTCGTCGACCTGCCCTCCGCTCGCCGCCCTGCGCCGCGTGCCTCGGCGCGAGCGCGCGCGTGCCCCGCGCGAGGAGGCGCGGTCCTGCAGGAGCTCGACAGCCCTCTCCAGGTGGCCCCGCGCCTGGGCTTGCCCGGCAGAGGGCGGGACTGGGGGGGGGGGGAGACGGCGGAGAGGGGGCACACAGGGATGCGGAAGAGTCGCATGTCGCATCATCAGCCTCCCCCCTCCTCCTCCTCCTCCTCCTCCTCCTCCTCTCCTCCTTCCTCCTCCTCCTCCTCTCCTCCTCATCTCTTCCTTCCTTCCTCTCCCACCTCCTCTTCCTCCTACTCCTTTTCCTCCTTCACTCCGCCCCCTTCCTCCTCCTCCTCCTCCTCTTTCCTTCCTCCTCCTTCCTCTACTCCACCCCCCCTTTCCCCTCTTCCTCCTCTTCTCCTCCTCCGTCTCCACCTCATCATTATCCTCATCATCATCATCAGCAGCATCATCATCATCATCATCATCATCATCATCATCATCATCATCATCATCATCATCATCATCATCATCATCATCATCATCATCATCACCATCATCATCATCATCAGCATCATCATCATCATCATCATCATCATCATCATCCTCTTCTCCTTCATTACCATCATAATTATCTTCATCATCACCATCATCATCATCATCTTCATCATCAGCAGCAGCAGCGTCACCATAATCAGCAGCAGCAGCAAGAGCATCACCATCATCATTATCACCACCATCATCATCATCATCATCATCATCAGCATCATCATCATCATCATCAGCAGCAGCATCATCATCATCGGAATCAGCATCCTCGCTCTCATCATCATCATCATCATCATCAGCATCATCATCATCATCATCATCATCAGCAGCAACATCATCATCATCATCTTCATCCTCAACCCCATCCGGATCCTCGTCCTCCTCCTCCACTTTCGCCTCCTCCTCATCATCATCATAATCATCAGCATCATCATCATCATCATCAGCATCATCATCGGCAACATCATCGGCAACATCATCCTCGCTCTCATCCTCATCCTCATCATTATCCTCAACCTCATCCTGATCCTCGTCCTCATCCTCCCCCTTCTCCTCCTCCCTCGCGTCCTCCTCATCATAATCAGCATCATCATCACCATGATCACCACCATCACCATCACCATCACCATCACCATCGTCATCCCAATCACCATCACCAACACCAGCACCAGCATCATAACCAGCATCAGCACCAGCATAAGCATCAGCATCAGCATGATTATCATCCTCATTTGCATCATGATCCTCATCCTCACCATCATCACCACCACCATCATCATAATCACCATCATCATCATCATCATCGTCGTCATCCTCATCAGCCACCATCATCATTCTCATCAACCACCATCATCATCATCATCATCGTCATCGTCATCGTCATCCTCGTCATCATCGTCATCATCGTCGTCATCGTCATCGTCATCGTCCTCAACATCCTCATCCACATCGTGAGCAGCCACAACATTAGTAGCATCGTCATCCTCAATCTAATTGATGTCATGCCCCAGCTCCTGGGGGTTCTCGGAAAAAAACAATTTACTGCATCTACCCCATGCCTCTCATGGGTCCGCTACCGCCGCCAGCTGTCGGCTCACAAAAATTATGCTAACGGAGTTCCCCACATAAAGAGATTAACGGTTTCGTGGGACCCATTTTCTTGATGCCCTCCTCGCGACGCTGGAGGGGTGGGAGGGGCACGAAACCATGTAAATAGTATGGTCTTCCGACACCCTCCTCGCTCAGGCGGGGCCTCCCTGGAGGGGTGGGAGGGGCACGAAACCATGTAAATAGTATGGTTTTCCGACACCCTCCTCGCTCAGGCGGGGCCCCCCTGGAGGGGTGGGAGGGGCACGAAACCATGTAAATAGTATGGTTTTCCGATACCCTCCTCGCTCAGGCGGGGCCTCCCTGGAGGGGTGGGAGGGGCACGAAACCATGTAAATAGTATGGTATTCCGATACCCTCCTCGCTCAGGCGGGGCCTCCCTGGAGGGGTGGGAGGGGCACGAAACCATGTAAATAGTATGGTATTCCGATACCCTCCTCGCTCAGGCGGGGCCTCCCTGGAGGGGTGGGAGGGGCACGAAACCATGTAAATAGTATGGTATTCCGATACCCTCCTCGCTCAGGCGGGGCCTCCCTGGAGGGGTGGGAGGGGCACGAAACCATGTAAATAATATGGTTTTCCGATACCCTCCTCGCTCAGGCGGGGCTTCCCTGGAGGGGTGAGAGGGGCACGAAACCATGTAAATAGTATGGTATTCCGATACCCTCCTCGCTCAGGCGGGGCCTCCCTGGGGGGGTGGGAGGGGCACGAAACCATGTAAATAGTATGGTATTCCGATACCCTCCTCGCTCAGGCGGGGCCTCCCTGGAGGGGTGGGAGGGGCACGAAACCATGTAAATAGTATGGTATTCCGATACCCTCCTCGCTCACCCTCCTCCGATACCCTCCTCTCAGGCGGGGCCTCCCTGGAGGGGTGGGAGGGGCACGCCATGGTATGGTATGGTACGGTATGGTACGTATGGTGGTATGGTATGGTATGGTATGGTATGGTATGGTATGGTATGTGTGGTAGGAACTATGGTATGGTATTGTGTGTGTGGAAGGAATAATATTGTGCTGTATGGAAGATGGAGCGGGAGGTGGGTGGGAAGGAGAGGGTGTTCTGGGAAAACAAGAACCCCACTCAGGATGTGGGGAAAAAATGCTCTTTGCTCAAGCGCCAGGCCCCAGTCTCCCCCCCACCCCCTCATACTACGATTCCTTCTTCCTCTTTTCACGGAGAAGGAAAGGAAGAGAAAAACGATGAAAATTACGAACAAGAGGAGGATGGGGAGAAGACGATGAGCAGGAGCAAGAGCAGGAACACGCACGCCGCTGAGGCGAGATCGTGGAGGTCTAGCAGGCCGTGACTGCTGCCTCCTGGCCGCGAGAAAGTCCCAGACGCTTCGGCGCCACCATTGACGGAGCAGGAAGAAGGGGATGAGGGAGGAGAGCAGGAAGAGTAGCAGGAGGAGGAGGAGCAGGATGAGGAGGAGCAGGAGGAGGAGGATAAGGGAGTTTTTTTTCCCCCACCGCAGGGCGCGCACCGATAATCCTTATCCATAGTCCGTGAACTGCGAGGGCCACGCAGCGGCAGGCCAGGCCTGCCAAAGTCGAGGACCGCGCAGGAGGGGGGAGCAGCAGCAGCAGAGGAGCAGCGAAGGAGGAGAGGGAGGACAGGGTACGTGAGGCCAGTGCACTGCGAGATGCCGCTCTTCGGCGACTCGCGGGAGGTACCGTGGCACCTCGCGCGCGGGGAGGGGCGGGGCAGTCCCGCCCGCTACCGATCCTCCCGTACGAGAGTCCTCGGCAGCGGGGGGGCGCACTCGGCGACGGGGGAGGACCGAGTCCATGCCCCACAAGCCTCGGGCGCTTGCGACCCAGGCCACCGTCACCTCGACCCACAACCCAGGCCCGAACACACACCTAGACAAAATTGAGAGGCGGGCACCCTTCCTCCCAGAGAGGCGCAACGGGCACAGTTGAACAGGTCGTCGACGGGGCGGGCGGCGGGGGCGGCAGGGAGCGGCGGGGCGGGCGCACGCACGCCCCCGCGCGCGCTCCCCCAGCCAGGCGGGGACCCAACCCCAGCAGCAGCAGCACCGGCACAGCGGAGCAGCAGCAGCGAAGAGGACCGAGGGGGCGGGCAGGAAGAAGGGCAGGGGGAAGAGGGGAAGGCAGGGGCGGGAGAAAACCGAGGACCCAACAAAGCCCACCCCGCAGGGGAGAAGCAGCGGCAGAGGCAGGGAGGAGAGGGAAGACAGCAAGCGACAGGAAAGGCAGAGGGAGCACAAAGAGGAGCACTAGAACAAACGCGCGAGAGATGGAAGGGGGCGGTCACACTCAGACGACATCACTTCACGTGGCAGCCCGCACCATACGCCGCGCCCTGAACTGGCGTGCGACACCAGTATACCGACGAGCTAGAAGACGCAATCGAGCAACGAAGACCTGGGACGAGGGGACCTGAGTCTGGCGCCGATGGTGAGCATGAGTCTTCAGGAAGGCATCGAGGAAGGCAGCACAGGCAACGTCGCGGTCGAGCCACCAAGAAGGCCCCATCAGACAGAGACATGTAAGCCAGGTATCTCGGTGCTGCCACATCTCCCTCCACGGCGTGGGTAAGGCTTCCCACCCTGGGAGACGGTGCAGTGCAAGGTCACGGAAACGATCGCAGATTTTGTAATGGAGTAGGTCATCAGGGGCCGCACAGCCAAAGCAGCACCCACGGTCATTCGCATGAAAACGTGCCGAAGTACACACGCCCCTGGACAGTACGCGGAGAACGTTGGTAGCGAGATGAGTGCACGTGGCACGCTCCACGGCGCGCAATCTAGTCCGCAGACGGAACATATCCTCGAGGGAGGCTCCAACTAACCACCGCGATACCCGTACACCCAGACACAATAAGGGAGTGACAGCCATACGAACCGAACGTAAGTGACGATGGACTTTGACCTGGATAGAACGGGCTGTTCGATCAATGGGGGAGTTCACAAGGCCCGCCGCATCCTCATTCGTCGTGCGTATCATCGGATGGCACCACCACCCAGAAAACATACGAGCAGGGATAAATTCATCATCGGTCAGGCCACCCGCTAGGCCCTCAAACTCATATAGAGCATAGTCTAACGCCTTGCACCGCATCACCACCCGAAATCTCGTAGCTTTGTCATATAACCCCAGGTCCACGAACTCCAGTGAGATCCCCAGGTCACGTAGCTGAGTGAGCATACTGTAATTCAACGCATGCCGAGGCCCCGCGGTAAGGATCTGCAAAGCTTCCCTATGCTGACGCCGAACCGAAGGGGTGACCCTCACCAGCTGAATCCGATACTGCAAGACGGAGAGGCAATTAGAGTGGAACAGACGGATAGTGGTCGCCAAGCCCAGCGAGAGAGAGCGAAGAAGACGAACTCGCTGCCAGAACTTATTCATCGTTTCCACCCAGGCCACCGCATGGGCCGACGGGCCCACCCAGAATCCGAGGTGCAAAACTCTGGTGGCGAATCGGACAGAGGCAAAGCGGCTACCTTTCCGAGCCATGTGGGCAGCGAGGGCATCTCCATCCAGCGCCCCGCTGATCAAGACGCAACAGTTCCCCACATTCAGAGAGAGACCAATCGCGGACGAGAGCAAGTCGAGAAGCAGCAAGGTGGGCATGAGATCGATGAGAATGTCACGTAGTCCAAAACAACAACCATCAGCATGCGCCAATTGGACACCCACCCGTTCGACACGGCGGGCACGGATCCAGCGCAGCACAGGGTCAAGGGCCAGAGCAAAGAGGGTCATGGGCGCAGGATTCCCCTGCCGCACACCTCGTTCCACAGGGAAAACCGTTTCAGCAGCGCCCTCAAAACAGACAAGGGCCGTATTGTTGGCATACAGGGCTCTGAAGAAACCCACAGTCTCGCTGGGAACCCCCACAGCCTCCAAAACGGCAAAAATCCACTCAGCCAGGATCGAAGGGAACGCCGCCTTGAAATCGGTGAATAAGACCCCCGCTTTATCCCTCCCACACATGTGTTGAATAAGGCCCCATTTTTCCACCTCGACAACATTGTCCATAATGTTACGCCCTCGAGCCCCACCTCGCTGGGAGACATCCACCGCCACAGGAGCGACGTCGTTGAGTCCAAGACAAAACGCATCGGAGAGGATCTTCGCATCCATGTTCGAGAGGGAGAGCGGGCGGGTGGAGGCAGGTGCACGTGAGACAAAGTCACTGCGATCACGTGGGCCACTGCCCTTCGGGAGGAAGACCATACGACTAACTCGACACTCAGGGGGGAGTGCCTCTCCTGCGCTGTTGAAAACCCCCTCGCAAACCTCGAACAAAGCAGCGGTCGCCCCGGGGGCCTTCCAACGGGATCCCATCTGGGCCAGGAGCACAATGAAACTCATGGTCGACACGGTCCCTAAATTCGTCAACGCCAAGTTTCCATCGCGGGGCAGGAGCACAGTCGTCAGTAGTCGGAACGTGGGCCAAAATTTCTTGCCAATGAGTCGGGTCGTGATCAGCCTGGGCAAAGACCTTACTCCAATGGGCCACCAGAGCCGCAGTAGCCGCTTCTGGGGAGGCACACGGGGCCCCGTCCTCGTCCAAGACGCCTAGCAGCCCAGTCCTCCTCCTCATGAGATCCCACCCACGCCGAAGAGCCACCAGCCTCCGCCTCTTCTTGGTCCTAACCTCCTCCACCTGGTTACTATGATCCAACTCCTCCAGCTCCGCATCAAACCAACGCCCCTTCAAGGTCAGTACCAAACTGCGGAGGCCATCAGGATCAATGCACACACCGCTGTCGACGCCGAAGATAGGCAGGAGAGAGGCGTAGCAACGAATGGCACGGAGACAGAGATACCACTGCCGACCCCGCCATCCACGGTATGCCACGAATGCAAAGTGGAGCCGCTCCGCATCGTTGGCCGCCGGGCGACACTTAAGGGACTTCTTAAATTCCACAGCAGCCGCACCGAAAACTTCTTTCACCCGTGCGAGTTTCTGGGCAGGGTCCGACGGGAGCGTCAGCTCCTGCAGCCGTTCGGAAACCATCCTGCGATAGTCGGCATGCTGACTGATCCATTTCGGAACCGAGAAACGACCCCTCGGGGTCGGGAGGGAAACCGCGGCAGCAACGGGAATGTGATCGGAAGAGGCCCCTGGATGCATGAGGGCGCCGACAGCGTTGACAACAACGGTCATCTCATTGAGAATACCTGCAGGAAAGGTCGTGTAAATCCGATCTAATCTGGCCAACCCCCTCAGTTCCCGATTCACAATATCTCTTCGGGTCGGGTCGGGCTGGTATAATTCACACCAATGGCTACAATGTTCCTGAAATGCATCGCATTGCATACGGTCCCCAGGCCCAATCTCCCCTGAGACAAGAGACCTACCATCCTCCATCGTACAGAAATTCCAGTCTCCCAGAATGACAACCATAGTATGCGCTGCCGCAGGAAGGGCGGCAGTGATGAGGCGTAAGTACTGATGATAGATATGGACGTCATCGCACGTGTTAGGCATATGAACATTGACCACGACCAAGTCGCCTCGAGGTCCCCGACCATGGACGAGTAAAACCCGCCCAGGAACGACCGTAACCGGAGCGATCGAGTCGAAACAGTCACATAGATCCGAAGATAGGAACGTCACCACCCCACCCGCGTTCCGATCATCCAGAAAGCTCCCAAAAAATTGCCCAGTCCGCATTTCGTCCCGAAGGATAACCAAGTCCGCTTCAGATCCGTGCGTCTCCTGTAAACACATGACCTGATACTGTAAGAGCAGCTGCTTAGCCCGAAGGAAGCGTGAACGTGACCGAGATGAACGAGACGAGAGAGAGGCAAAGAGCGCGCGCGTGTTCCAACGGCAGGGGGACGGGGACGGGCAGGACGGTAGACACCACCAGCTTCCCCAGCAGGCGGCGAGAAGGATAAAGCACTGTCACTTGCATGGTGTACACCAACATTGGCAGGGAGGGCGGACGAGCACTCAGTAGCCGAACCCACTGGACTTCTCCCCACCGCCCACTCACCTGTCGAACTGTTCCGATACTCACCGAAAGGGGCGAATCTCTGCAAACCTGGCGCGCAGACACTGCGCACGCTGCTGCCCACCCACTTCCGTCAACCCATCGATCTCGACGGCACGCTGAACGGCGCCCGCAGTGGGGCCATCATCGACAATAGAAATCTTTACAACCTGCACGGGGACTCCGTTGTCCTTCATCACATAAACCGCACCTCCTAGCCCCGTCGACCCAACCTTGTCAGCCCCAAAGATTCTGGAGACATGCTGGCGCATATTCCCAAGATAGTAGAACAGCTTCTTGGATGAGGGGGGGAAGATCACGTCGGACCCGTAGCTGCAAGTCAGGACCGCCCTCGGGGTTCGGGAAGGGGAACGCGCCCACGGACGATGCCATCCCGTGGAACGTGGAGGCTTCCAGGTTGGAATCAAAGTCCAGGAACACCTTCTCACTGCAATCGTAGGCCTTGACCTGAATCGAACCCTGAGTCGAAGACGGAGCACAGCGGGCGAGGATGCCCTGGACAGCCTCGCGGAGCGTTTTCTCCATCAGCGGTCGAGGAAATCCAAGAACCACAAGACGCGAGGGGTTGCCCACGAGACCAGAGTCGATCTTCCGACGAACTTGTCTTTCATCATCCCCACGAGGTGTCGGGGTCCCCAGATCGACGACATTCCGAAGGTCCTGAATCTCATCGCGCATCGTCTGGATCATTCCCTTGAGCTCTTCACGAATGGCGGATTCTGCGGTCTCTCGGTCCTGAATGAACTGAAGAAGAGCCTGCTCATGGATCGCTCGCATCTGCTCGAAGTTTGCAGCCGTCTGTTTGGCCAATTCAGTGTGCGCCTGCTGCAATGTCTGGAAATTCTTCTCAGCGGCGATCATCTGACCCTGGATTCCCAAAATCTGTTGGTTGATCTCCTGAACGCCGAGATTCAACTGACTGGACAGGCTTGCGACTGACGACGACAGAGGAGCAATCATATCACGCATGGCGGCAAGGATCTGCTCGGTGTCCCGCTTACCCTCCGAGCATGTACCTCCAGGCGCCGGCGGGGGAGTACTCATCCCTCCAGGGGAGGCGGGAGGAGTGGATGAGAGACACGGGCCACGAGTCGCCGCCCTCGGACGGCACTGCGGGAGGAGAGCGCGGCCTCGGCGGGCCAGGGGAGCGCGGCCACGGCGGGCCAGGGGAGCGCGTCCGCTCCCGGCCTTGGTGCCTGGCCACCAGGCGCCTCGAGAGAGGTTGGAAGTTCAGGAGCAGGCCCCTTGAGCCAAAATGGCTACGGCAGAGGAGGATAAGGGAGGAGGAGGAGGAGGAGGAGGAGGAGGAGCAGGACGAGCAGCAGAAGCAGCATGGAAATTCCTCACCATCCGCGCCTCCCCGCGCCGGCGGTCCAGCCCACTGGCCGCCCGGCCGAACGAGGTCGACGAGGACTGACACCCACTACAGGTCAAGAAAACGACAGCAATTATCTAACATCTCCAGGCTATCCCCCGCGTCGTGGACGACGACGAGGACGACGAGGACGCGTACGAGAACGACGACATCGAGCATGATGCAGATCCTCCACCCACACACCCACACGCACACACACACACACGCACACACACACACACCCTCCGCCCACCTCGTCAAACTCCTCATTCACGTGTTGATCATCGTCGTCGGGTTCCTCCTTCCCCTCGTCCACCTCCTTCTCCTCATCCTTACCATCCTCCTCCTCCTCGCACTCCTCCTCCTCCTCCTCCTCCTCCTCCTCCTCCTCCTCCTCCTCCTCCTCCTCGTCCAATGGGGAGGTGGACAGTGCAAACACTGAATGTATCCACGATGCTACAATACTCCCCCCCGTCCCAAGTTCGCTCCCGCGCCTCATTGTCCTGGCATTCGAGCAAAAGCCTCGTTTACAAACGCGTCAACCATCCATGTTTCTAGCCCGACGAGGCGCAGGCATCAAAGGACAGATCCACTGAAAGCCGTTGCGCGCTGCATCAATTTGAAAGAAAACGCTGTCGTTACGCTTTAACCACGCAACCCTCCCACATCCACGGAAAAATGTGCGAGACCCGTTTCAAAAAGGAGACCCTCTCCATCCGTGAAAATGTTGCACGCGATTGAACTTCCGACCGTCAAGTGTGGACGAGTCTCCAGCGCTGACCCGACTTTGTCTGTCTACAAAAAAACGCCCGTGTAAGAGCTGGGAAAGCTTAGGATGAAGGAGCACGGCGCTGTGGTGAGACCCCCACTTCTGAAAACCACACGCCTCCTGCGCCCCCCAATCAGCTTCGACCTCCAGGATCGTAAATGGCGCGACGGTCCGACACTAAACGCCTGGGCCGCCCTCTCGACATGTATGGCGGCGCGACGGTGAGGAGCTACTCCTGAGGCCGAGGGTTTATGTAAGAGGGGCCCAGGGACACACAAATAAGGTGACCAACATCCCAGGATTACCCACACGTCCCATACTTTCTAAATTCTCGTCTCCCCCCCCCACTTCCCATATTCTCCTGGGGATCGACGATCATTTGTGTCTGTGAGTTCCTTCCCCTCCTGAGATGAAACGCTGGCCTGGGACTGCAGTCCGTGCTCGATCTATGTCTGGCCGCTGATTCCCCTCGGCGGTGCGACTCTGGAGCGGAGGGAGTGGAGGCGGGCCCCGCCCCGAAGCTGTACCAGGCAGGAGAGATGGAGGAGGGGGTGGCATCAACAGCATCTACAGTCGCAAAGATGATCAAGAAAGCTATGATTTAAGAAGTCTGGGCCAGCTTCCCGGAAGCTTCTTGAAACGGACATGGGCCAAGTTCTGTTGTTCACGCTGGAGGGCCGAACGTGCTCGAGAAACTCGGCCCCGGCAAGTTGGTAAGAAACGCTGGCCTGGCTTTTCGGACGGAGGTTTCTGAATCAGATGATCGACTGTAGAGCAACTATCTTCGCGCTTCGCGCTCCGCGAAGCGCGATTATCTTCACGCTTTCGCGCCGCCCCCCACCCCCCAAAACAGGGTGAGGGACTCGCGCCTCGCTCTGAAATCGCCCAGACCGCGAAGCGCGACTAATTTCGCGCCCTCGTGGTGGCCCTAGCACAACACAGAGGGATGGAGAAAGGGAAGGCATCGACAGCATCCTCCCCTCCCCTCGGGGATCTACTGACCCGGGCCAAGCCATCCCAGGTCAGTCAGGCCCTGGAAGATCTTGCAGGATCCTGCAGGATCCTGCACCCAAACCCGGGTCCGTGCGCCCCTGGCTCTGAAGGGAAGGCATCGACAACACCCTTCTCTCCCCCAGCCCTCCCGCACCTCTGGGAGCGGGAATTCCAGGGGAGCGTACAGCCATCGGCCTGACCTAAGGAACGATAAATAAGGAACGAAGCCCCTTTTTATCCCAAGGAATAACGCATAAGGAACGATAAGTAATAGATAACGCATAAGGAACTGTAAATAACGCATGTAAAATCTAAGGAACGACCGAGCCCCTTTTGAAAAGCAAGTGTTCCTTAGTCAAGCCGCTCACTGTATCGGTCTGGCGGGCGGCCAGAGGTGGCCGGGGAGCAGCGTCGGAGTGGCCGGGAGAGGCATCGATGCGGCAGGCGGCGGGGACCCGTGAGGTCCGACGTCGCAGAACATCGCGACACCACGAGAGAGCACCTCTGCCGCGAGGAATCGCCACCAAAGCCTTGGACCACCCCATGTTTCTGGGGCTCTCTCCGAGCCGCATCGACCTGCGATGGCCCCTTGGGGCCCGACGCGGGGCGAACACGCCCTGCACGGAACAGCCTGCAGCACGCCCAGGCCTCAGGGGAGGCCCCCTCGACCTGCACCTTCCGCACCCTCCGCGCGGAGGGTGCTGCCGCGAGGCGGCCGCGGCGGCCGCGAGACCCCGCCTGCTCGGACCCCACCCGGGATAGCCTGCCGTGCAGGGGGCTCCCTCCTGCCCCTCCTGCCCTCCTGCCGCCCACCCCCAGGACGCCCGCCCTCCTGCCCCTCCTGCCCCTGCTGCCCCTCCTGCCCCTCCTGCCCCTCCTGCCCCTCCTGCCCTCCCGCCCCCCGGACGCCCGCCCTCCTGCCGCCCGCCTGGCCCGCGTGCCCGCCGCAGCACTCGACCCCGTCGAGCCTCGGCGGCCGGGCCCGAGCCTCAGGGGCACCCCGCTCCTCGCTCTCTCCGGCGCGCGTCGGCCCGGCGCCCTCGCTGCGCTGTCGCGGCGGCGGCCCCGCGCCTCCGCGTACTGGCGGTCCAGGACGCAGACGCGCCCCAGGCCGAACAGCGCCTCGTGGCAGCCCTCGTGCCTGGCGAGGAGCTCCTCGAACACGCCGCGGCTGTGCTGGCGATCGGCCTGCCGCCCAACCCTTCTGTCGTTGGGCAAGGCGTGGGGGTGCATGCCCCCTCCTCTCTCCTCCCCCTTCTCCCCCTCCCCCTCCCCGTCCCGCCATTCCAGTTCATCCTCCTCATCCTCTTCCTCCTCCTCCCTTCCTCCCTCCTCCTCCTCCTCCTCCTCCTCCTCCATCCCTTATCCTTGAGGGTAACTAACTCCTCCCTGTCGCACCCCTAGACGTATCGGCAAGGCGGGCCGGGCGTTTCGCCTGAGAATTCCTCGCCAATCAGGATCCTGAAGCTTTGAATTCGCAACGGTTTCACGGATCGAGGGCAGGTCGTGTTCAAGATGTGGCTCTCGCCTTCGCGCAGCGCGCATGAACCTTAAACGCTTGTCACCGTTTCACTGATGGAGGGTGGCTCCTTTTCAAAATGTGGCTCTCGCCTCAGCGCTCCGCTCATTCGTCCTAGAGCTGTGCAACAGCTTCACGCATGGAGGGCTGGTCGTTTTCACAATGTTGCTCTCGTCTGAGCGCCGCGCACATTCGTTTTAGAGTTTGCGGCAGGTTTAGCTGATGGAGGGTGACCCTTGCAAAATGTGGATCTCGATTTAGCTCCGCGCACATCCATCTTAGAACTTCGCGACAGTTTCAAGCACTCGAGCGGTCGAAGTCCCAGGAGTGGTTCTCTGGCACGGTTTGGGATTTAGGACTGCCAGTACGCAGCAGTCACGTTAAGTCGCGGTGTTGGAGTCCCAGGAATTGCGCACTGTCGGGACGCAACAGTCACGTTGAACCGCGGCGTCGAAGTCCCAGAGACTGTTTTTTTAAACAAAAAAATGCAAGTATTGAGGACTATCGGACGGTCGTCTTCCAATGGGCCACTTCCCGGATCCTGTGAAGAGGGAACTTGGAGGGAGGGTTTATGGCAACCTCATTAATGCGTCTTAGGTCTACACTGGTCCTCCTCCTCCTCCACATCATCATCATCATCATCATCATCATCATCATCATCATCATCATCATCAT
>CAUYUJ010017603.1:55000-98014 GCA_963575745.1 Prorocentrum cordatum | reverse complement strand
CGACGACGACGACCACTATTACTAATCCGTCTCCTCCTCCTCCTGCTCCTCCTCCTCCTCCTCCTACCGCCTCCTCCTCCTCCTCGTCCTCCTCTTCCTCCTCCTCATTATCATCCCGTCCTCTTCCTCCAGATTGTTCGTTCCGTGAAAGCGGATCCCGTCTCCCTCCTTCCGCCGTCTCCTCCTCCTCCTCCTCCTCTTCCTGCTCCTCCTCCTCCTCCTCCTCCTCCTCTTCCTGTTCCTCCTCCTCCTCCTCATCCTCCTCCTCCTCTTCCTCCTCCTCCTCCTACAGGCTGGCATCCAGGCTCGCGGCACGACAGCCACGGCCGCAGCGGGTCCCGCCGCGGCGGGGGCTGCATCGAGCGCACCGCATTCCCCGCACGCGTGGGACGAGGCGGGGGGGGAGGGGGGGGGGATGGATTGTATGGTTTTTGATCCTCGAGACACGGGCTCACCTATCCACAGGCCCATCCTGGGCGACATGGGGCTGCCTCACGAAAGCTCTGCTGGAGATGGGTGCTGGCCTGAGCTTTCCATCCCGCGGCCTGTCTTGTAAGCCTTGCACCCTCGGCCATTCCGCTTATGTGCGAGCCCCATCATTGTGGCTGATGATGCTTCGCCCCTGCTTTTCGCTCGAGCGAATATTTGCTTGGAAGGTGAGGGTTTGCTCTGCGCCCTTCTCGCGCGCAGTGATCCCAATGCTGAGGGGCGAGCGGGGAGCTTTGATTTGGATTCGAGCAAGGAACCCGCCCCTAGTCCAATCGGCGGATAGACCTGGTTAGAGATCAAATGTCAAAGCCAGTGCAGGGCGTCATCGAAGCGATCACGGATGGCCTGACCCTGACGGGGAGCTTGAGATAACTCAACCCCGAAGGCGAAGCGTGTCGGCAAGGCGTGTCGGAGGGAGAAGTCAGTCGAGCCCTCAAAACCGACGAGGTAACATGTGTAGTCACCCAAGCGAAACAGCGCGTGACATCACATGCTGGATTTCCCGCTCGGAAGCCAGACTCAGAAATCAAAAGCAAATTGAACAACTAACACATCGGTGGTTACACGCAAGCGTGTAAACGTACACAAACAACACAAAACCACGCACAGCACATACATTTAACACAACATCAATCACATCAAAAGGCGAGATACTGGAGAGGGGAATGAGGAGGAAAGGCGGCGAGACATGAGAAGAAGAGGAGATGAGGAAGATGGGCGAGCGTGGCTGGGATGGCGGAGGCGGAGGCAGAGAGAAGAACGGGTGAGGAGGGGGGGGGGGGGAGGGGAGGTGGCAAGGGAGGAGGGAACAGCACGATTGGGGCAAAGGCCTCAAAAGGCACAGGGGGGAAGGAGGAGGAGGGGGAGGAGGAGGAGGAGGAGAAGGAGGAGGAGGAAGAGGAGGATCTGTTTGACATCCCACTCAGCGGAGTGGCCAGGGCTGGACCACACCAGCCCTGGACCCCCTTGCCGCGAGGAGGACCACGTGGAGCCCCGACGGCACCACGAGGCAGAGCACCCCCCCACGACCTCCACGGCAGGGCCCACGAGGGGGGAGAACCGCCACGGCCCGCCTGCGGGATGCTCACGGGCACCAGCCGCGCCCGCCCCCGAGGCCCGACGTCAGCCAGCGAGAGCGCAGCCTGCTGGCGCACCACGGGTCCACCCGCCGAGCCCGGGCTACGAGGCGCCGCGGCCGCGGCCGAGGCCACCGGGGGAGAGCAGCGGGCGCCGCCAAGTCCGAGACCGACGCACCAGCACCAGCCCCCGCTGGTGCTGCTGCTGCTGCTGATGATGCTGCTGCTGCTGATGCTGATGCTGATGCTGATGAAGAAGATGATGATGATGATGATGATGATGATGATGATGATGATGATGATGGTGATGGTGGCGATGGTGATGGTGATGGTGATGGTGATGATGATGATGATGATGATGGTGATGGTGATGGTGATGGTGATGATGATGATGATAATGCCGATGGTAATGTTGTTGATGATGATGATGATGACGGTGGTGAAGCTGATGATGATGTTGATGATGATGGTGGTGATAAAGATGATGATGATGCTGATGATGATGATGCTGATGATGACGATGCGGGTGTTGCTGATGATGATGACGGTGATGATGCTGATCGTGCTGGCGATGATGATTATGTTGATGATGATTATGATGATGATGCTGAAGATGGCGGGGCTGATTCTGATGATGATGTTGATGACGCTGGTGATGATGGCGGTGATGATGATGGTGGTGATGATGATACTGGTGATGCTGATGATGATGGTAACGATGATGATGCTGATAAGAATTATGACGATGATGATGATGGTGATGATGATGATGGTGGTAAATATGATGATGGTGATGATGACGGTGACGATGACG
Source organism: Prorocentrum cordatum (assembly GCA_963575745.1). NCBI lineage: Eukaryota > Dinophyceae > Prorocentrales > Prorocentraceae > Prorocentrum > Prorocentrum cordatum. Next base: position 95,635 of record CAUYUJ010017603.1, on the reverse strand, counting down.
ATGGTGATGCTGGTGATGATGGTGGTGACGAGGGTGATGATGTTGATGATGAGGAGGAGGGGAAGGATGGGGATGCTGATGATAATGATGGTGGTGGTGACAGTGACGAATGTGATTATGATGAGGGTGATCATGATAATGAGGATAATGAGGATGAGGATGATGATGATGTTGATGATGATGACGCTGGCACTGATGATGCTGATGATGATGCTGATGATGATGATGATGATGACGGCGGTGATGATGATGTTGATGATGTTGATGATGATGATGATGAAAATGCGGAGGATGCTGGGGATGAGGATGAGGATTAGGATGAGGATGCTGATGATGATGATGCTGATGATGATGGAAGGAGGAGGAGGAGGAGGAGGAGGGCGAGAAGGAGGAGGAGGAGGAGGAAGAGGAGGAGGAGGAGGAAGAGGGAGGAGGCGGAAGCGAAGAAGGAGGAGGCAGGAGGGGAACACGGAGGAGAGAGGAGGAAGATGAGGAGGCGGAGGAGGGCGCCGGGGAGGAGGAAAAGGAGGAGGTGGAGGAGGGGGATGAGGAGGGGAGCTGGCGGAGGAGGAGCAGATTGGGAGGGGGGTGCGCATGTTTGAAAAGGCGGACGGCGAGGAACAGGAGGGAGGAAGACGAGAAGGAGGACAAGAAAGAGGATGAAGGAGGAAGTGAAGGTAAAGGCAGTAGAGGGGGAGTGTGAGGGAACGCGGCGGGAAGGAGAGAGACCTCAGAAGTGGGATGAAGAGGAATGCGAGGAGAGGGAGGATAAAGAGAGGACAATGGAGATGGACCGCGCCTCAGGACAGCCTCTTACACAGCAGCATGGCAACCTGCCGCTGCTCGCTGGCCCCCTGACAGAAAAAGGACGGCGAAGCAGGAGCAGGAAGAGAAGGAGCCCAGCGTAGGGGGGGCGGCGCGTGTCTCCCCGCCTACAGGAAGGCGAGCGGGGTGGGCGCGCCTGTAGCGTCCACCGCGACGGAGCCCGTCGCGTCGATGGCCGCGGGTCGGCCGAAGCAGGAAGAGAAGGAAGAGGAGGAAGCGTAGATGGAGGGAAGCGGCGGAAGGAAGCGGGAGCAAAGCGCATGCGGAGGAACGAAGGGGGCGTTCCTGGCCACGGCGGGCCTGGGCCACAGACAGGTTCCACGACAAAAATCCTCCTCCTCCTCCTCCTCCTCCTCCTCCTCCTCCTCCTCCTCCGCCTCTGCCTCCTCCTCCTCCTCTTCCTCCTCCTCCTCCTCCTCTTCCTCCTCCTCCTCCTCTCTCCTCCTCCTCCTCCTCCTCCTCCTCCTCCTCCTCCTCCTCCTCCTCCTCCTCCTCCTCCCTAATCCTCCGGAACGGCCAGAAGACCCGCGCCCCGCCTGAGCCCGAAGCGGTCCTTCTTCCAGCGTCTTGACGGTAGAAGGATAAAGGAGACGTACGAGGAAGGCATAGAAGGAGCAGGACAAGGCGCACGTAGGAGGAAGGAGAAAGGAGGGGGGGTGACTTCTTCACCAATTGAAGCGCACCCCACAGGCGGAGATCTTCGAAGAACCACTGTATGGGTGGGTAATGGGTGGAAACTCCAAATGAAGCGACCACAACACACGACAATCAGCAAACGAGCCTGTGCACGCAACGCCTCTCGAACTCTAGAGAGACAACGTTGTCCTACGGGCGCCGCCGTAGTTTCCCTGGGCCAGCTCGAGCAGAAGCCAGCCCGCTCGGAAGGAGGGAAGGGGGGGGGAGGATGCGATGCGATGCGATGCGATGCGACCACCGTTGCGGACAACGTCCGGGCCTAGAGCAGACCGGGTGGGTGAGGCCATGGCCTCTAGGATCTAGGATCTGAGGTGTCTGGATTCATGCAGTGCGAGACATGCAAAAAGTTAGGAGGAGAGGGGGAGGAGGAGGAAAAGAAAGTCCTTGGTGTCGGTGTCGAGGAGGAGAGGGGGGAGGGGGGGAGGAGGAACGGAGGCGGGGGGGAGGCGGGAGGCCGCGGGAGCGTGCGGGCGCACCCCGTGGCTCTCGCGCTGTGCCTCGCGGTGGCCACGAGCTCCCCGATGACCTCGCTGGCGCTCCTGCCGCTCGTGCCTCGAAGAGGGGCCTGCTCTCCTCTTCGAACGTCCTCTTCGGACGTCGGAGAGGGGCCTCTTCGAACGTCCTCTTCGAACGTCCTCTTCGAACGTCCTCTTCGAACGTCCTCTTCGAACGTCCTCTTCGAACGTCCTCTTCGAACGCCTTCTCAGAAGTCTCTTCTTCGAACGTCCGGTCGCGCTGGTGCCCCTGCCGTTCGTGCCTCGAGTGGGCTTGACGAGCTGCAGCTTCGTGAGCCTGGTGGCCCTCATCAGCCTCGTGGCGCAGAGCTTCGCGACACAGCAGCGCCTGCAGGAGGAGGCCTTGGCAAAGGGCAAAGGTCGAGCTGTGGACCAGGGCACTGGCAGGGGAGAGAAGCCCACCATCGCCATGAGTGAGCAGTCCGAGCAGATCCTCGAGAGCGAGCGGCCCATGACGCAGGACCACCACCTGGAGGCAACCTTCGGGATCGACCTCGCCGGTATTCTGAACGTCGGCGCCCGTGAACAGGGCACGCACAAGGAGGAGAAGGTCGACGATCCCTTGAAAGCCGACCCTACAGGCAGACTGAACTACGACGCCCAGGAAGAGGGCATGGCTGACAGAGAGGTCGGACATGCCATCGAGGGCGAAAGGCCCAAGATGGCGGGAACCCACCGGCGCAGCTCGGGCTGCTTGGTCAGCAACAGGTTGCGGTAGCCGCTGAGATCGACCCCAACGGCATACTGAACGGTGGCGCCTATGACAAGGTAACCAGCAAGGAAGAGAAGCGTGTCATCGCGGGAGAGCGGCCCACGACGAAGGTCAATCACCAGTCGGTCGAGGATAATTTGAGGTCGACTCCAGCGGCATGCAGAACGTCGGCGCCCAAGACAAGGGCACGAACAAGGAGGAGAAGGGTGAGCATACCCTCAAGGACACGACGATCTGAACCTCGCTTGCGAGGAGTTCTGGAGCTCCCTCTGCGCGGCGCGTATCGCGAGGTGTCGACGCCCGCGGCAAGGAAGGGAGCCTCGCCATCACCAACGACACGGGTCGGCTGATGAAGGAGCAGACGGAGGACGACCAGCTCGCGTGCGGTGAGTTCGAGACCGTCCTCTGCGCGGTTCCGGCCACGAGTGTTGGCGCCGGCGACGAGGGCACTGGCAGGGAGGAGGCGCTCCCCGACACCATCGACAAGGGGTGCCAGAAGGAGGAACAGATCGAGCAGATCGAGCATATGCCATCTGGGGCGAGCGGCCCCTTCCCGGGGGCATTCACCAGTTGAGCCGCACTCTGGAGGATAGAGCACATCGACGCAGACATGGCAGCAGAGGCCAATCTGCAGGTGCGTAGGCCAGCAAACAGACCTCCGATAAAACATGGAGCGAAGCTGAGGTAGTCTGGCCTTCTGTACGTCATCTTCCTGCATGTCGAGCCACTATGCGAAGCTTAAGGGTGCGATAGTGCGCACTCTGTCGATCCCCTAGACAGCGTAGACATGGGTCCTCCCACACTGGTGAACCCTGCTTGCACAGCTCTGCTTGATTGGAAGTCTGCGCAGTTCAGGGCAGCAATTTTCCCTCACACGGGCGGGGACGGAGTAGTGGAGGACCCCTACGTATCCGTCGTGTCCATCTCGCTTTTCCACACTGGCTCCGTGCACAGATCCAGTCCGTCTCTCTTGCCGGGGTGCGAGCACGTAGCAGTCCTAGACCAGGTGAAGGGGTGTAGCAGCGAGGGTCAGGATACGTTCCCGCCGAATGCCCTCCCCCACTGGTCCGAACCAGGACCTCCCCGCTGAAGTGAGAAGCTGCACAGAACCCAGCCGACCGGCGATGATGGAGGCAACGACGGCGACAATTGCGATCGGGGACGACACTTTTTTTTGTTCGGCGGCCCGCAAGGAAAAGTCCAGAAGGCGTGTCAAAAGGCAATGGGGCGCAATGCCAGATAATTAGTGAGAACCAGGCCACGAGTGGAGGAAGCCGCCAAGACGGCGCCAACCCACGCACGTGCAACATGCAGAACAATCGGGGACGACACGCGGAGGGGAGAGGAGCATGCTGCCTTGGAGGGACTATCCCAGGCAGCAGCGTCGAGAGAAAGGCCTTTGGTCGCCTCTCCACCGATGTTGCTGCAGACGCAGGCCGAGCCTGCTCGACCTGCGGAGCTGCGCGATGGAGGAGGAGGAGGAGGAGGAGGAGGAGGAGGAGGAGGAGAAGGAAAAGGAGGGGGAGGAGGAGGAGGAGGAGGAGGAGGAGGAGGAGGAGGAGGAGGAGGAGGAGAGGAGAATGACGACGACGACCACGATGACGAGGATGACAGAGGCGAGGGGGCGGGGGGGGGAGGAGAGGGGGCGGGGGAGGAGAGAAGGAGGAGGAAGGAGGAGGAGGACGACGACGACCACGATGACGAGGAGGAGGAAGGAGAGGGGGCACAGGCGAGGAGGCGGGGGGGAGGAGGAGGAGGTGGAGGAGAATGACGACGGCGACCACGATGACGAGGAGGACGGAGGAGGGGGGACAAAGGCGACGGGGTGGGGTGTGGAGCAGGTGGAGAAGGAGGACGACGACGACCACGATGACGAGGAGGACGGAGGAGGGAGGACAAAGGCGAGGGGGGGGCGGATGGGGGGGGGGGGGGGAGGAGGAGGAGGGGCAGCGGAGGGGCGGCGGGCTCCTGGCCTCCCCGCAAGGCCCCTCGAGCCGAAACGGCCGCGGACGGAGGGCAACCTCCATCACGACCTCCACCATCATCCTCCACATCCTGCTCCCGAGCACCACCACCACCTCCACCAGCATCACCAGCAGCAGCATCAGCACCATCCTCTCCACCATTAAGCACATCATGCTCTGCCACATCATCATCTCCACCACGATCATCACCGTCACAATCACCATCACCATCACCATCACCATCATCAGACCATCATCAGCACCAGCAGCAGCAGCATCAGCAGCACCAGCAGCACCATCACCACCACCAACATCACCATCACCATCAGCAGCGACATCACCACCATCACCACAAGAATCATCATCATCATCATCATCATCATCATCATCATCATCATCATCATCATCATCATCATCATCATCATCATCATCAACATCATCGTCAGCATCGTCCTCATCACCATCATAATCTGCATCGTCATCTGTATCATCAGCATCTCCATCAACAGCAACATCAGCATCAGTATCAGTGCCGTCAGCAGCATCATCACAATCAGCATCATTCTCAACATCATAATCATCGTCATCTGTACAATCAGCATCAGCATCATCAACATGAATACCACCATCACCATCATAATCATCAGCATCATCAGCATCATAATCGTAATCATCAGCATCAGCTTCATCGTCATCGTCAGCAACATCATAATCATCAGTGACAGTACCGCCATCATCATCATCATCATCATCATCATCATCATCATCATAATCATCATCATCATCATCATCATCATCATCAGCATCATCATCATCATCAGTATCATCAACATCATCATCAGCATCAACATCAAAATCGGAACCATCATCATCATCCGCATCATCATCAGCATCATCAGCACCATCATCATCATCATCATCATCATCATCATCATCATCATCATCAGCATCGTCGTCATCATCAGCAGCATCAGCATCATCATCATCGTCAGCATCATCAGCATCATCATCAAAATGAGCATCAGCAGCAACAGCATCGACAACAGCAGCAGCAGCCGCAGCAGCAGCAACATCCACATCAGCATCACTGGCATCGTCAGAATCATCAGCATCCTCATCAGCATCAGCATCACAATCAGCATCAGCATCGTCTAACTAATGACCAACATCACCACCACCATCCTCATCATGATCATCATCAGCATCATCAGCACCATCATCAGCAGCATCGCCATAATCTTCGTCATCATCATCATCAGCATCAGCATCAGCATCATCATCGGCATCAGCATCAGCATCACCAGCACCATCACCATCACCACCACCATCCACCCTCCCCTCCTCGCTCCTCTTCCTCCGCCTCCTCCTTCTCCTCTTCCTCCTTCGCACTCCTCCACCGTCCTTTTTCTTGTTCTCCCCTCGTTCTCTCTCTCTCTCTCTCTCTCTGGAACGAGCGCCGCACCCGACTGACGTCATGCGCGAGCGACCGCTGGTCGGAGCGCTCACGGGAGCGCCAGACGAACGACGGGGCGGGCGAGGTTGAGCCGTGCCCCGCTCCAAGCGGCGCAAGGAGGCGGGCTGCGCCTCCTCGGTCGTGGGCTTACGCGACATGGGCCCGCTCCTCCGACGGGCCACAGGCCCCGACGGGGCTGCCAAAGGGCGCTCCTGCGGCAGCACCGAGACCGAACACGCCAGCGCCCTCCTCACGACACCGGCCAGCGGGGCCCCCGCCGACCGGCGAGCGGGGCCTGCCAGCTTGATTTCCCTGCTCACGAAGCCTGCCCCGGGAACCTTTCACGGCGATTCCCTCCGCAATCCCGAGCGTTTCATCAGCACCCCTGAAGATGTCATGGGCAATCCAGAGGATCCTCTGACGATGCCGTCTGGGATCCATCACATGCCCTTCGGACTCCTGGGGATCTGCTGAGGAACCCTACCCGAAGGAGCTCCGAACCATTCCCTCAGAAGTCCGAACCAGGTCATGACGACTCACTTGGCAAACCTGGGCATTTCCCAGGATTCCTCAAGGATTTCCTCGCGATGCCCTCTGGAAGCATGATAGACTTCCTACGAAACACAAGGTACTCAAGGAATCCCAATATTTCCCTAACACCACCCTCGGCATTTCTCGGAAACCATACAGGCGTTCTCAGGACTGCGACTGGATGTCCACGGAATCTTAAGCAATGTCGCAGGTACCCAATGGAATCCCGAAAAAATCACGAAGAAGTGCTATGGCATCCTGGGGAGCTCCTCGGAAAACCCAAGGAGGTCCACTGCAGTCCTGGCGATGACTTCCGCAATCGGGACGAAGAGCGACTGGATCCTCGGGAATCCGGGAGATTCTTCAGATTCCCTCTGGGATCTGGAAGGGTCCCCTAGGGATCCAAAAAAATCCTGGAAGAATCGTACAAGACCTCCTCGTGCCCGTTCCGCAGGATCCCGAGAAGTTCCCTGCGGGATCCCGAAGGGTGTCCCCTGGCCTGGGACCACCAATGACCCCTGGAGGAATCGTGCGGGACCTCCTCGTGCCCGTTCCGCGGGATCCCAAGGGGTCTGTCTGCGGGAGCCCGAGGGGTGTCCCCTGGGACCCCAACGACCCCTGGAGGAATCGAACGGAACCTCCTCGTGCCCGTTCCAGGATCCCGACGGGCTCCCTGCGGGGGACCCGAAGGGTGCCCCACTGGGACCGTAAGGACTTCCGGAGGGTTTCCTGGGATCCCGAGGGGCCCACTGGGATCCCGATGGGTTCCCTGCGGGATCCCGCGGGGTCCCCTGGAGCAGCCGTGCCAGGACTTCCTCGTGCCCGCTGCAGGGCTGGCTGCGCGATCCGGCGCCTCGAGGCGCCGCCCGCCGCGGAGCGGGGAGGCCCGCCGACGCGACGCGGCCACATCACCCCCGCGCGAGGCCTCCGCCCCCTCGCGCGCGGTGCCCGGTCGCGTAGCGAGGCACCTTCGTCGCGGAGCGGCGAGGGCGACGAGAGGGAGCAACGAAGGCGAGCAGCTGAAGCCTGGCCCTCGTCGCCCTCGTCGCGGCTCTCGTCGCCCCCGTCGCGAAGCGACGAGGACGACGAGAGTGAGCGACGAAAACGAGCGCCTGGAGCCTGGCCATGACGACGGTGGGGTGTCCGAGAACTTTTGATCCAGCGAGCACCAGGTGCGGAAGCGGTCAAGCGGCGGTTGGGCTAAAAGCGGGGCGCGCCAAAGCAGACTCGGGCACGAAGGAAGAGGAGCAGGGGCGTCCGAAAACAACTAGACGCCAAGGACCCTGCCATCGCAGGGAGATCCGCCACCGATCGCGGAGCGAGACACTCGCCGACGCGCAGTCCCGAGTGGCGCTGCGAGGCGCGCCGCCGCCAGCCAGTCGCGGAGAGAGACCCCCGCGGATGGGACGCACGACGCCTCCGCCTTTTGACCGGGGCCGTGATGGGGCTGAGACGAGGAGGGAAGCTTCCCCCTCGGGCGCATTCTGGGCAAGTGTTGGGGGGCCGGCGTCAGAGCTACGCGAAGGCATACCTGAGCTTCTTCCCACTCGCCCGAAGGCATACCTGCGCTCCCCACTCCCCCGACAGACACACACAACAAAAAGAACAAAAACAAAAAAAACAACAAAAAAAACAAAAAAAAAAAAAAAAAAAAAAAAAAAAAAAAAACGGGATGAGGAGGTGGGATGCGTTCGCGCGCGTCCTGGCGAATCCTCTCCACAAGCTCCTCCTCCTCCTCCTCCTCCTCCTCCTCCTCCTCCTCCTCCTCCTCGTCCTCCTCCTGCTCCGCCTCCGCCTCATTCTCCTCCTCCCCTAGTCCTCCTCCTTCTTTTCCTCCTCATTTGCCTCCTCCTCCTCCTCCTCCTCCTCCTCCTCCTCCTCCTCTTCCTCCTCCTCTTCAGCCGTCGATGTTCCTTCTCAGCAACTCCTCGGGTCACATTCCGAGACGCGTGGCGGGCCAGGCGGGCCGCCCGAGACTTCCGTGCCAGGTAGCACCCTTCAGCTCAACAGGTGTGCCAGCTTTATGGGTGGAGGGCGCACGGTTTTCCAAATGTGGCTCTCGCTATCGCGCCGCACACCTTCGTTTTATGGAAGGTCGCGAGAGCTTCGCGGATGGAGGGCAAGCTGTTGCCCGAATGTGGCTCTCGCCCCATCGCCGTGCACATTCGTCTTAAAAGTCTGCAGTCGTTGCAAAAGTGGAGGGCGGCTCCTTTCCAAAATGTGGATCTCGCCTCAGCGCCGCGCACATTCGTCTTAAGAGTTTACAGCAGGTTCGAAAACTTCTTCATGGCTGGCGTACCAGAAACGACTTCTTGGCATAATGCTGGGCTGTCAGGGCGCAACAGTCACGTTGACTCGAGGTATTGAGGTCCCAAGACTGGTGCTCTGACACGATTCAAAACCGCAAGGACACAACAGCAATGTTGATTCGCAGCGTTGAACTCCCAGAAATAACGTTTTGGCACGATTGGGGGCTCCCAGACGGCTGTCTTCTAATGGGCCATTTCCCGCAATGAAAATAAGTCCTTGTATGGACCTGTGGGGAGGGAACTTGGAAGGAGGATTCACTGCAATATCGTTGATTAGTCTTAGGTTTGCACTGGACCTCCTCTTACTCCTCCCCCTCCTCCCGACGACGACCTCGACCTCGACCACGACCACGACTACGACGACGACTGCGACCACGAAGACGACCACGACCACGACCACGACCACGACCACAGTGACGACGACGACGACGACGACGACGTCGAAGACGACGACGACGACGACGACGACGACGACGACGAGGACGACGACGACGACAACGACCTCGAAGAAGACGACGACGACGACGACGAGGACGACGACGACGACGTCGACGAGGACGACGACGACCACGACCACGACCAGGACCACGACGACGACGACGACGACGACGACGACGACGACGACGACGACGACGACGACGGCGACGACGACGACGACGACGACGACGACGACGGGGGACCGCCCGAGGCGCCCAGGCGAGCGCGCGCTCGCCTGCCTGCGGCCAGCGCAGCACCCTCGTGACGCTGGTCTTGCAGTCCAGCAGCCGCTGCACCGCGGCCTCCCCGGAGAGCAGCGCGGCCACCCAGTCCTCTTGCGCGGGGGGGGGAGGAGGAGCAGCAGCAGGTGGAGGAGGAGGAGGAGGAGGAGGAGGAGGAGGAGGAGGAGGAGCAGCAGCAGCAAGAGGGGAGGAGGAGGAGGAGGAGGAGGAGGAGGAGGAGGAGGAGGAGGAGGACGAGGAGAAGCAGCAGGACAAGGAGGAGCAGCAGAAGGAGGAGGAGGAAGAGCATGAGGAGGAGGAGGAGGAGGAGGAGGAGGAGGAGGAGGAGGAGGATGAAGAGCATGATGAGGAGCAGGAGGAGGAGGAGGAGGAGGGACGTCTCCTTGGGTGCGGGGGGGGGGCGCCAGAGGAGGGGAGGCCCAAGGGGCCTTCCAGAGGGTGCGCCCCGAGGCGCACCTCAGGAGGCCTCCCCGAGGGCGCCGAGACCACCCCAAGGGGGCCCGAGAGGGCCTCCGAGACGCCTCCAGAAGGACCCAAGACGCCCGGGAGGCCCCGCGAAGACGGCGAGGATGCGGGGAGGGCGGAGAGCCCAGGAGCGGCGGGCCAGGAGGGGATGGATAACGGCAGGGGCCAACATGGGCGAGGAGGCCCCCAGGCCCAAAGCTGCCGGAGAGAAAGTTGGGCCACTCGCCTCGGACAAGACTGACGCCGCCCATCACACCCCATACATCCGAGGATGTGGTGCCAAACCAGAGGGATCAACGAATCTGGTGAGGAGTTTGAGTCAAACGTTCTTCGAACATGCATGCTACACCTCCCCTCTTCTGGACTGCCACCACTACCTACTGCCCTTCCTCCTCCTCCTCCTCCTCCTCCTCCTCCTCCTCCTCCTGTCAGCAGCTGCAGCAGCAACAGCATCATCATCATCATCATCATCATCATCATCATCATCATCATCATCATCATCATCATCATCATCATCCTCATCATCATCATCATCATCATCATCATCATCATCATCATCATCATCAGCAGCAGCAGCATCATCAACATCATCATCATAATCCGCATCAGCAGCAGCAGCTGCAGCAGCAACAGCAGCATCAATCATCAGCAGCATCATCATGATCATGATCATGATCATCAGCATCATCAGCAGCAGCATCATCATCACCGTCACCATCACCATCACCATCATCAACATCATCATCAGCAGCAGCATCAGCATCATCATCATCATCCGCATCAGCATCAGCACCATCCCCAGCATCAGCATCAGCATCAGCATCATCCTCAGCAACAGCATCATCACCATCATCATCAGCATCATCACCATAATCATCAGCATCAGCATCAGCATCATCATCAGCATCAGCATCAGCATCATCGTCATCACCATCATCATCATCATCAGCCTCAGTATCATCATCAGCATCATCATCAGCATCATCATTTTCATCCGCATCAGCATCAGCATCAGCATCAGCATCAGCATCATCAGCAGCAGCAGCATCAGCATCAGCATCAGCATCATCAGCATCATCAGCATCCTAATCATCAGCATCAGCATCAGCATCAGCATCATCATCATCATCATCATCATCATCATCAACATCGTCATCAGCATCTGCATCAAAATCAGAACCACCACCATCATCATCATCATCATCATCATCATCATGATCATCATCATCATCATCATCATCATCATCATCGTCATCATCATCATCATCATCATCATCGTCATCGTCATCGTCATCGTCATCATCATCATCATCAGCATCATCATCATCATCATCATCATCATCATCATCATCATCATCATCATCGCCCTCCTCCTCCATCCTCGTCCCTCAACCCTTCTCCCTAGACCCCCCTCCTCCGCCGCTGTATCTCCCCCCTCCCTCCCTCACTCGCTCCACGAAGCCTCCTCCCTCCGCCTTCATCCCTCCGTCCTCATCCTCCTTCGCCGCTGGCGGCGACGACGGCGGCGCGGTTGCGGCGGCGGCGACGAAAACGACGACGACGACGACGACGAAAACGACGACGAAAACGACGACGACGACGAACACGACGATGACGACGGCGGTGACGACGACGACGACGACGACGACGACGACGCCGACGCCGACGACGACGACGACGACGACGACGACGACGACGACGACGACGACGACGGCGACGACGACGACGACGGCGACGGCGACGGCCACGGCCACGGCGACGACGACGACGACGGCGACGGCGACGGCCACGGCCACGGCGACGGCGACGACGACGACGACGGCGACGGCCACGGCCACGGCCACGGCGACGACGACGACGACGACGGCGGCGGGGCGGCCAGGCGACCGAGCCAGGCGGTCGGCCTGGCGGCGGCCGGGCAGCCGCGCGGCGGGGCGTCCTCGAGGCCGGCGACGGGCTCGCCCCCGAACATCTCGCAGAAGACCCGGCTCCTCGCGGGGTGGCGAGCGCGCGCGGCACCCGGACGTGCGACGCCCTGATTTTTTCAGGACGGCGTCCCCGCAAGTCCCAACCCCAGACATGATGGCGTCGTAAAAAAATCAGGACGGGAGGTTTTTCGCTATTTTCGGCCCCGGGGGGCCCTCGCCGGGCCTCGGGACCGTCAAAAAACGACTCAGGACGAAAAACCGGTCCTGGGGAAAGGGTCGGGACTTCTGGGGACGCCGTCATGAAAAATTGGACGGTCCAAAAGGGCCGGCGGGGGCCCCCCAGGTCCGAACATTGCCCAAAACCGCCCGTCCTGATTTTTTGTACGACGCCATCCTGCCTGGGAAAGGGGGGGCGGCCCGCCGCGAGCGGGGGAAGGCGCAAAGAGGGAAGGCGGAACAGCAAAAGAAGATCAGCAACAGCAGAGAACCTCCAGGAGGAGGGGGGAGGAGGGAGGGGGCCCTCCTGGTGCCTCCTGCGGCCTCCCCGGGGCCTCCCCGGGCCTCCCGGGGCCTCCCAGGGACTCCCAGGGGGGACCACGAGGAGGAGGGAGAAGGCTTCCCCGGCCGAGGGGATCCGCGCATGGGGCCCTCGTCACGAACTGGCCGTCCCTCGACGAAGCCCTCGTCAGGGACCGTCCGTGTCCCGCGGGGCACCCGAGCCTCCTCGACTCTTGGGGGCTGGGATCGGGCCGTGGGCCGGGCGCACGGTTTCGGCAGTGGCGGCGAGGGGCGCACAGCGCTGTGCAGCAACAAGCGGGTCGCGGGGGAGCTGAGATTGTGCCTCCGCGAAGACAGATCAAAGATAAAGAGTGACCGTGGCGAAGGGTGAACTGGGGGTCCCGAAAGCGTGCGAGGGCAGACCGTGCGGTGACCTCGGGATCCCCAGCGGTCCGTCACCGCACCGCTTTGGGATCCCAGAGGCCCCCATTGCCCGAAACGTCCTCGGAGACCGACTCGAGTCCCAAAACCGTGCGGCCATCCCGAATGCCCACTGACTCACCACACGGTGCGGTCACCGCACCGGGTTGGGGCCCCGGGCGGAGGAAAGCAGACGCGCTCAGAGCACGAAGCACAGGGCGCGGGGGGGGGGGGCGGGCACGCGGTGGAGCCACGACCTCCCCGCTGCGCGTGATGGTGGCCCAACTCCCCCCCTCTCCCCACCCCTCCTCCCCCCCCCCACGCATCCTCCCCCGCACCCTCCCCGTCCCCCATCCGCCTCCTCCTGCCCCTCCGCCTCTTCCCGCTGGCGCCAGACTCGGCCCTGAGCGTGCTGCTCCCGGCGTCCGTGCCCCCCCCCCCCTCCTCCTCCGCGGTCGGGCCGCGGGGGCGGGCGCCCGCCGCCGCGACCTCCGCTCCGGCCCCAGAGATGCCTCGGCCCCCACGCCCGGCCGCGCGCCGTGCCTCGAGGTCGCCAGGCCGGGCGCCGCACAAGCCGCGGCAGCGGGCGGCGCTCGCCGCGCCGGCGGGCGGCCCCGTCGGAGGGCCGCGGCACCTCGCTGTGCGCTCCTGGCGCCCTTCGGCGAGGAGGAGGCGAGGCTCATCGTCGAGGCGGCCATGGACGCGGCCGAGGGCGCGCCGGGCCCCGAGAGGTCCAGCAGCCACGGGGTCGTGCTGGCCGTGGAGGTGCTCGGCGGGTCCCTGCGGGGTCCGGCCTGCGGGCCTCCCCTGTGGTCCAATGGGTTGAAGGGGGGCCCTGCGCGGCCCAGCAGTGCTGTGTATTCGTCGCCCTGACTTCCTGCAGTCAGCGTGCTGCCGTACGGAACCCCAAACAAGGAGCGTAGGCGCTTTTACGGCAGCGGTGAGCCTCGGCCATGACCAGGTTCCCCGACCCAGGTTTGAGGAACGGCTCGAAAACCAAAGCCCCTCCCGAACCCAAGGCCGTCCCCATTTCAGCGTCTTGACTGTACCACGGCAGCGGGGCCCGCCGTGGCAAGCTCGCTGTCGGCCACTGGCTCGGCGGCGCTGCGCGAGGGTCACTGGCACGACACCACCCTGAGCAGCGCAAGCCGCGAGAGCGGGCCGAGCAGAACGGTCGGGTGCCAGCGCCGCGCGGGCCGCAGCCAGCAGCGACGCCGACCGCCTCGCGCGCTACGCCTCCAGCCAGCGCCAGCTTCGATGACCCTCAGAACGTGCGTGAGCGCCAATGTGTGGCTGTCCACCGAAGACATGCGACACGACGCAGGCGGTGCAAGCGAGGGCCGAGACAGGACGCGCGCTACTGGCGGAGCTGAGCGAGGCAAACACACAGTGGGCTACGGTCAGGAACTTTGGCCTGGCGTGTCGCGCTGCCGGTTCTGGCCCACTGCGCTTTGGCGCGACACGGCATCCACGGCCCGGCCCCCGAGCGTCAACGTCCCGAGCCTCTCCGAGCCTCCCGCCCCGCAGGGTGGAGCGACGCCCTGCTCGCTTGCGGGGCGCAGCGCGCCGCAGCGGCGCGCCAACGAAGCAAAAAGTTCCGAACCCGGCAAGCGCCCTGAGGATCCGCGCCAGACTCTGACTACCTACCAGACCACCCCAACCCAACCCGAAGACCAGAATTTGACCCGAATTTCGGGTTGGGGGGGGGGTACGGGTTCCATTTGTTTTTTCAATGTTCCCCGACCCCCCCCCCACTGGAAATCGAAGATAAATTTGGGCCTTCGGGTTGGGTTGGGGTGGTTTGGTGGGTGGTGAGACTCCCGCCGAGGGCGCCCGTCGGAGCTCCGCCGCGCGGTGCCGCCGCAGGCCTGCTCCGCGCTCGCCCCTGCGGAGGGCCCCCCTCGGCAGGCGCCGAGGTCAGCGGACGCTGGCGGCGGGAGCGCCGCCGGCAGCTGAGAGGTGCCGCTGACAGTGCAGCGGGGCACGTGGCCCAGGCGACAGGCACCAGGCAGGACAGCCTGCGATCAGCTGATCGCTCAGGGCAAGACCCTCCTCCTCCTCCTCCTCCTCCTCCTCATTCCTCCTCCGCCTCCTCATCCCGCCTTCCTCCGCATCCGCCTCTCCTCCTCTCACTCCTCCTCCTACTTCTTCTTCCTCCCCTCCGCGGTCAGCCTACACCGCAGCCTCATACGTCCTCATCATCAGACTACTCAGCCGCTCCTCCTCCTCATCATCATCATCATCATCATCATCATCATCATCATCATCATCATCATCATCATCATCATCATCATCATCATCATCCTCTGATTGCTGCCTCTGCTCCTGCTCCTGCTCCTCCTCCTCCTCCTTCTCCTCCTCCTTCTTCTCCTCCTCCTCCTTGATATCCTCCTTGATCCCGCCTTATAAATGACTCCTCCCTGTCCTTCCCCCAGCAGTGTCGGTAGGGCGGGCCCGGCGTTTCGCCTGAGACCTCCTCACCATTTATGTTCCTGAAGATGAAAATTTCGCAACAGCTTCGCAGATGGAGGGCGGGCCGTTTTCAAACTGTGGCTTTCGCCATATGAGCGCCGCACACCATCGTCGTAAAAGTTTGCAACAGCTTCACGGACGGATGACGGTTCCTTTTCAAAATGTGGCTTTCGCCATGGTGCCGCGCGCATTCGGTTTCAATGTTTACGTTAATGTCAGGGATTCGTATGGTATGCTTGCCAGGGCCCAACAGTCACGTTGATTCGCGGTATGGAAGTCCCAGGGGCGGCGTTCTGGCACGACTGCGGATGGTCAGGACGCAACAGTCACGTTGATCCGCGGCGCTGCAATACTAGGAAACGTGTTTTGGCACGGTTGAGGGTTCTCAGACGGCTGTCATATAATGAGCCGCTTCCCGCAATGAAGCATAGAGTGAACACATGAGGAAAGAACTTGTAAGGGGCATGCAGTGAAAAATCGTTGATACGTCTTGGGTTTACACTAGTCCTCCTCCTCCTGATCTTCCTATCCTCTTCCTCCTCCTCCTCCTCCTGCTCCTCCTCCTCCTCCTCCTCCTCCTCCTCCTCCTAGCCATTTCCAGGTTTCGAGCTGAGATTGTGAACCTTTGTGGCAGCGCTCTTGGAAGTGGCGCAGCTGTCACGAGCCAAGTGTATGTCGAGCACCCGCCGCAATGTTGCTCCGCCGCCGCTGCGGCAGTGGAGGTGCAATGGCAAATGTGGTGGGCACAAGAACAGGAGCTGGCGCACGTCGTGTCAGCAGTGTGGGAAGCGTGCGCCTCCATGGATCTTGGACGCCATCGCGGCTCATGGGACGCAGCAGCCGTCGGTCTCTGTGGCGCCGAAGGCTGGTGGGAGCTGGAGCAAGGGCCCTCCTTCCGCTGGCACGTCGGAGTCAAGCAAGGCAGAGATGCTGCTGCAGGTCAAGCGTGAGCTACAGCAGGAGCTTCTCACCAATCCCTCGAAGCATGGTATGTCGCAGGAGCAGGCGCAGGCTGTTACGGCCACGCTCGTGCCAGCACCTGAGGACGAATCCATGGAGCCTGAGAAAGCGGACTTGGAGTCTAAATCACTTCAAGACCTGCACCTTCGCAAAACCAAGAAGTCCAAGCAGCTCGAGAAGGCTTCGGAGCGGGTGGCAGCGGCGCGAGAGGCGCAGCTGGCAGCCAAAGAGGCCCTTGAGAAAGAGCTGGAGTGTGAACGGGCTCACAAAGAGGCCCTCTCTGAGATCAAGGAGGTCATCAGGAAGAAGGAGCTCGCGAATGCCGTTCCTGTCCTGTCGAAGGTCGGGGAAGGCAAGCACGACGAAGCCACGGCAGTGGAGCTTCTGGGGTTCATGCAGGAGCTGCTGGGCAAGCTGCAGAGCTCGGAGCACTTTGCTGACATGGCGGCGCCAGTCACGGCGTTCTGCGGGGCCCTTGACCAGCAGCGGGCCGCCTTGCAGGCGAAGGCTGCTGCCCAGCAGGCCGAAGCCAAGCGCCAAGCCGAGGAGGCAGCGAAGCAGGCCGGTGGCGGCAATGATGCTGGCGGGGTTCCTTCTACTGGCCCAGCTGGTAACAATGCTGATGCGGACGACGGGTTCGACTGGGAGGACCCCGACTTGGGCGAGAGGCTCAAGGCAGCAGGCTTCCCCGACCTTGATCCATCGAAAATTGAGGACAGAGACAAGCTCAAGCGTTTTCAGGAGGCGCTGCTACCACCCAAGAGGCCGCGCTGTTCCTAACGTGCAACAGTGTGGGCTTCTGCGGGGGGGAACAAACGCATCCGGGACAACATTCGGTATCGCGAGCACGCGGGCTAGGACTTCTACCCACCTACATCAGGTGGGTCTATCTTCCCCACTGGCGCCCGATGCAGATCTCGAAAAACGTCGGTCAGGAACAACTGTGCTGGAGGACCTAGACATCGTCACGGCGAATGTTACGGCTTGGTCCAAGGCGCAAGATTTGTGTGCATGGTATGAGGAATCAGGGTCCGTGGTTACGACTCCAAGTGCATTTCTCTTTCAGGAGCACAGGCTCAAGCTGGACAAGCAGATTCAGACGGCTGGGCGGTGGGCGTCCAAGAATTTTTCAGGTGGTCAAGCAATGTTTGGCAAAGCGGATAGTACGGGTGCTGGTGTTCTTGAGTCGTCAGGTGGAGTTGCGATTGCAGCCTTCTTTCCCTTGTTGGCTCGGGAAGTGCCCCCTAACCTTCGGAAGGATTTGCCAGCGAGTCGGTGCAAAGTTGTGGCCATCAACACAGGTCTGGCGGTGCCAGTATACCTTGTCTCGGTGTATCTGACAACAAAGATTGGCCTGGCGGAGCCTAACATATCTTTCTTGGGTGGACTGATGCAATTGGTTTGCTGTCTTCCAGGGCCGTGGATCATCGGAGGCGACTGGAACATGGATCCATCGGACCTTTACGAATGGGCCAAGCGTGCTGGAGGTGTCCAAGCATACACAGCGGAGTTCACTTGTGGTAGTAGAACGCTGGACTTTTTCATCTGTTCGAAGGTTCTGGCGAACCTCGGGATGGTAGCGGATGTTGTGCTTGGTACTCCAATAGCTACTCACACACCGGTGGTGCTTAAGCTGCGAGGCCTCAATTCCAGAGCTATGGCGACTGTGGCGGACGGGCCAGAGGGGTTTCCCCTACAGCTGCCACCACCTTCTCGGCCTGCGCCTCGTGAAGTTGATGACGACGAATGGCTCTGGCTCGAGGGTACTCTACCAGCTGATGTTCAGCCTGCAGTGGAGTGCTGGTTTCGACATGCTGAAGACTATCTCTGTCATCTACATGATGTCTACGAGCGTCGGCGTGGACGAGCTGTGGGCCTTCGTGTCAAGCGTGTGCCGTTAGCAATCGAGTGGAGCCGTCAATTCAAGGCAAGATCGTCTGTGGAGTTCCGCCGCATGGCGTCGCTGGTGGCGGCAGTGAGGCGGGCAGCGCAGCAGCAGGCGTACATGGTTGAGCAAGGCTGGGAGCGGTTCTCTTGTCTCAATCGCCAGTTGCACACTATTGAAGGCTTCAGCATTGATGACGGCTGGTGGCCAGTTACTGGGACTTTGGTGGGAATGTCTGTAGCAAAAGTGGTCAAAGTGTTGCGCTCTGGCAACCTTTCTGCAACTTCATATATGATGGACGCCTTTGATGAACACTTGGTCATGCTGCGACAACGGGACACCTCAACAAACCAGAGTGAGTGGAAAAGTTGGGCATGCACGGCTGCGCTCGAGAAGGGAGGTCGGGAGGCTTTTGGTTTCGTGAGAGCATCGCATCAGGTTCAGCCATCTGTCTTTGAAGTGATTGATGAAGAGTCTGAGCAGCACATGCCCCTGGCTGGAGATCAAGCTATGACCAAGCTGATGCAGCAGTGGGGTCCACTCTGGAAACACGAGCGGCGACGGGACGAACATCATCCATACATTTGGCGTGGAGTGGAATTTGATGCGGCCACGTTGCCAAGGCTCACTTTGACGGACCTGCAGAGGGTTCTTGGCACCTACAGTGATCGAGCGGGGCTTGGATGGGATAACATGCATCCCAGGCAGCTTCGTTGGCTTCCTCCAAGTTATCAGCTCAAGTTCTTGGACATTTTGCATGCATGGGAGCGGGACCCTGTGGATGTCAGCTTGTTCCTGATGCTGATTTCGTTCTTGCCCAAACCACCACCTGGTGGAGGAGTTCGCCCCATAGTTCTGAACTGTCTCTGGCTGAGGCTTTGGAGCAGGCTTCGGCAGCCATTGGTCTCCAAGTGGGAACGGCAATTGGAAGGAGATTTCTACTGGGGAGGCCTGGGCAAAACATGTGACAGAGCAGGGCATGTTCACAACCTGTTGTCAGCATATTGTGTTCAAGTGGAAGGCATGGCTTCAGGCACTGCAGCCTTGGACCTCAGTAAGTACTATGAACATGTTTCGCATGAAGTATTGCTACGTGAAGCGAGAGCTACGAAATTTCCGCTGGGCTTGCTTCGTTCATTGTGCTGTGCATATCGACTGGATCGTAGAGCTCAGTACATGGGCGCATTGTCAATTGTGGTCAATGCAAATGGCACGATTGCGGCTGGCTGCAGTTGTGCGCTGGGACTTGCAAAATTGATGGTTCATACACTGTTGATGGAGCAAGTGCGTCGCTATCCCTTGGTGAGGGCGCAGTCTTTGGTGGACGATCAGATGTTGCAAGCTCTTGGGACACCTCGATTGGTCGGTGTTCAACTCCCAGCGGCTCTGCGATTCCTCGTTGAGGGCCTCGAGGAGAGGAAGCTGCAGGTCAACTGGGACAAGACGGGCTGGATCACGGGCGACACCGAGCTGGCGATGGTTCTCTCCGAGGCCTGGGACGGCGAGCTCGAGAGGGCCAGAGGACTTCGCTGCTTGGGAGGCGACGGCTCTCCTGGGGTTCTTCGAAGTGTCGTTGAACAAAACAAACGTCTCCTGAAGGCTCGTAAGTCGGCCGATAGAGTTCACACCCTAAGAGCTGCGGGCGCTTCGGTTGAGAAGGTCTTTCGGTGCTCTCCGACGGCCACGGCTGTCTGGGGTTCAGCGGTGACAGGAATTGCTGATGTGAAACTCCATGGCCTTAGGATTGCTGCGCTGAAATCCGAGGGCAGATTGCCAGCAGGAGCTAGTGTAGGCCTCAGAATTAAGACGATGTATCGAGGGTTCTGGAGGGACCCGCTTCTGATTCACACGGGGGAAGTGGTCAAAGCCTGGACCGCTTGCCTGGAAACTTCGTTGCCGACCGAGGGGGTCCTGGAGGCTGTGCTCGAGGGGGGTCGTTCGATTCTCAGGCAGAAGTTTCCTTGGCGGAAGTGTGTGAATCCAGCACAGGCCCTTCACCTGGCCCTAGCGAGAGTAGGAGGAGGCATGGCCTCAGCCTCCAAGATGGTCGGACCTGGGTTTGAGCTCGACCTGAAGTTTTTCTCTCCTGGGCGTGCTGTTGAAGTTGCCAAAAGGATGGCTTCCACGGCGTCTGACATCATGGCGATGCGCAAACTTGGCGTCTGGGTTTCGGAAATCCACTGGGGCCCTCTGGACAAGGTCTTGCACGGCAGGGCCAGCAGGGAGATGTCTCAGCACGAGCGAAATGCTGTTCGGTCTCTGGTCTCGGGCACCCACTGGCCTCAGGCTAGGCTAGCTGCGCATAATAAGTCGGGGACCGACAAATGCTTGCTGTGTGGTAGTCGAGGCACGCTGTTTCATCGATGCTTTGATTGTCCCAGTGCTGCCGAGTTCAGACGGACAGACCTTCCCCCTAGCCTCCGAGAAGCTGCCTGGAGGGTTGCTCGTCGAGGAGAGGAGGAGGCGGAGCTTTTTTCCAGGTGTTTGTTTCCCTCCCCTGAGCGCTGCTTCGGGACGCCCGAGGCGGACGAGGAAAACTGGGTCCGATTCGTCGGGGCGGTGCCTGGCTGGCGCTGGGGAGGGCCGATCTTTGTGGATGGATCAGCCTTCCATACGAAATTCGGAGCCTGCCGCCGAGCAGGCTGGGCGGCTGTGATGGTCGACATGGCGGGTAATTTTGTCGCCTGCATGTATGGGGTGGTTCCTCGGGGGTGGGCCCCCGACCAGTGGGCTCGGGACGGGGAGGACTACGCGTTCCACATGCTTGCTAGGTTCTGTGAGCCACCGTGTGACGGGGACTCGGGAGTCCCGCTGGAAGTATTCAGTGATTGCGCTGGCTCCGTGGCGTGTGCCACCTCCTCGTCCACCGCCCTCGGGCCCGAAAATACGAGGCGTCACATGTGGCAGCTGTGGTGGTCGAAGATAGGTGATTCGGCCTCGGTGTGTAAAGTTAAGGCACACAGGGCCTTGGCTGACGCTACCTCGTTCGAGGACCTCTGGAAATTGAAAGGCAATAGGCTTGCCGACACTTGGGCCCGCAAGGGCGCGGCTCTGTGGAATATGCCCGAGGAGCAGGAATTGTTTGTCGAGGGCTGCGAGCGACGCGTGTTGCAGAACGCGCAGTGGCTCGGTCGGCTCCAGAAATGGCGTCATGATCGGGGGTTCGTGGACTCGAGTGGGGTGGGCGGGACGGCGGACGTTGTGCTGGATATCCCAGGCGACCTGGGGGTTTCCCAGGCTCTGGAGGAGGAGCTTGATTCGCAGTTGGAGCTGCGGCAGCGGGAGAGCCTCCACGAGGCCCTGCCCGCCCGTCTCTTTGCTGCTGGTGGCTTGCCTCACGCGTCCTCTTCCTCGTCCTCTCCGCCTGCTCCTGTGCCCTTGATCCCAGGTCTCCAGGAGGTAAGTTGCCAGACCTGGAAGTTTTCACGACATAATGTCGTGCAGGCCCCCGTCCTTGGGGACACCGAGGGGGCGATGATTCTGTTCTGCATCTCGTGCGGCGCGAGTGTCTCGCAGTGCCATAGGCCTGGGAAGGGCCTCGCGGGGCCCTGTCACGGGCCTGCACACCCGGGTCTGGCGACCCAGCGGTCGAGGCTTCGGAGAGGCCTCCACCCGAATTCGACGGCCTCTCCTCCTCCGAAGCTCGGGGACTGTGCTGAGCCGTCGGTGGAACTCCGAGCTTTGTGGGAGGACAGGTTGATTCCGTCGAGCGCCTCGGAGCGGAAGGCTGACCCTGAGGTCTCCTTGTATGGGTTGGATATCCCCGAGGCGCTCGATATGTATCGAGTGGCGCAGTTGCATGGCTTTGTGGACCCGCGTGAGGCGGTCGAGTTTTGTCGTGCCGAGAGGTGCCGTGAGCGAGAGGCTCGACTCCTCGAAAGGGGGAGTGACGAGCCCGAGAGGTCTGACTGCTAAGCAGTCAGGCTCGCTGGATGCGAGGGATTTCATTCCAAGAGCCCAATAGCCCAATAGCCTCCTCCCCCCTCCCCCCCCCTCCCCTCCCCCTCCCCCTCCTCCTCCTCCTCCTCCTCCTCCCTTCCTCCTCCCTCCTCTTCTTTCTTCTTCTTCTTCTTCTTCTTATTCTTCTTCTTCTTCTTCTTATTATTTTTCTTCTTCTTCTTCTTCTTCTTCTTCTTCTTCTTCTTCTTCTTCTTCTTCTTATTCTTCTTATTCTTCTTATTCTTCTTATTATTATTATTCTTATTATTATTCTTCTTCTTCTTCTTATTATTATTATTCTTCTTATTATTCTTCTTCTTATTATTCTTCGTATTCTTCTTATTATTATTCTTATTATTCTTATTCTTCTTATTATTCTTCTTAGTATTATTATTATTCTTCTTCTTCTTCTTCTTCTTATTATTCTTCTTATTCTTATTATTCTTATTCTTCTTCTTCTTATTATTATTCTTCTTCTTCTTCTTCTTATTATTATTATTCTTCTTATTATTCTTCTTCTTCTTCTTCTTCTTCTTATTCTTCTTATTATTATTCTTATTATTCTTCTTCTTCTTATTCTTCTTATTATTCTTGTTCTTCTTCTTATTATTCTTCTTATTATTCTTCTTATTCTTTTTCTTCTCCTTCTCCTTCTTCTTCTTCTTCTTTTTCTTCTTCGTCTTCGTCTTCTTATTCTTCTTATTCTTCTTCTTCTTCTTCTTATTATTCTTCTTCTTATTCTTCTGCTTCGTCTTATTATTCTTCTTATTCTTCTTCTTATTATTCTTCTTCTTCTTCGTCTTCTTCTTATTCTTCTTAGTATTCTTCTTCTTCGTCTTCTTCTTCTGCTTCTTCTTTTTCTTCTTATTCTTCTTATTATTCTTCTTATTCTTCTTATTCTTCTTCTTCTTCTTCGTCTTCTTCTTCTTCTTCTTCTTATTCTTCTTATTATTCTTCTTATTATTCTTCTTTTTATTTTTCTTCTTCTTCTTATTCGTCTTCTTATTCTTCTTATTATTCTTCTTATTATTATTATTATTCTTCTTATTATTCTTATTATTCTTCTTCTTATTCTTCTTCTTCTTCTTATTCTTCTTCTTCTGCTTAGTATTCTTCTTCTTCTTCTTCTTATTATTCTTCTTATTATTCTTCTTCTTATTATTATTCTTCTTCTTATGCTTATTCTTCTTCTTCTTATTATTATTATTCTTATTTCTCGGGGGGGGGGGGGGGATTCTTTCGTCTTCTTCTTCTCCTCCTCCTCCTCCCTCCTCCTCCTCCTCCTCCTCCTCCTACTCCTTCCTCCTCCTCCTCCTCCTACCTCCTCCTCCTCCCCTCCTCCTCCTCCTCCTCCCTCCTCCTCCTCCTCCTCCTCCTCCCTCCTCCTCCTCCTCCTCCTCCTCCTTCCTCCTTCCTCTCCTCCTCCTCCTCCTCCTCCTCCTCCTCCTCCTCCTTTTCCTCCTCCTCCTCCTCCTCTCCCCTCCCGAACCCCCCACCCCACCCACCCTCCCTCCTCCTCCTACCTCCTCCTCCTCCTCTTCCTCCTCCTCCTCCTCCTCCTCCTCCTCCTCCTCCTCCTCCTCCGCCTCCGCCTCCGCCTCCGCCTCCGCCTCCGCCTCCGCCTCCGCCTCCGCCTCCGCCTCCGCCTCCGCCTCCGCCTCCGCCGCCTCCTCCTCCTCCTCCTCCTCCTCCTCCTCCTCCTCCTCCTCCTCCTCCGCCTCCTCCTCCATCCCTTGACCTCATAAATAACTCCCCCCCTGTTGCGCCTCGAGACTGGTCGAAAGGGCGGGCCGGGCGTTTCGCCCGACACGTCCTTTCCATTTATGTTTCTGAAGTTTCAGAAGAAGGCAACAGTTTCACATATGGAGGGCGGGTGGTTTTCAAACTGTAGCTCTCGCCATAGCGCCGCGCACACTCGTCATGATACCACAAGAGTTAAACGGATGGGTAGTTTCAAAACGTGGCTCTCGACCCAGCGTTGGGCACTTTCGACTTTCAAGTTCGCAAGGGCTTCACGGATTGAAGGCGGATCGTTTTCAAATGTGGCTCTCGCCTTAGTGCCGCGCACACTCGTCTTAAGAATTTGCAAGCGTTTCACGGATTAGGGCGGTTCCTTTTCAAAATGTGGCGCTGGCCTTAGCGCTGCGCGCACCCGTAATACAAAATTGTAAGGGGTTCACGAAGTCCCATGGTTAACGTACCAGGAACGGCGTTTTGGAACGATTCAGGATCGTCAGGGCGCAACAGCTACGTTGATCTGCTGTGTCGTTATAATACCATTCATGGTCGTCAAGACGCAACAATCAAGTTAACCCGTGGCGTTGAAGT
This sequence comes from Prorocentrum cordatum, assembly GCA_963575745.1. Taxonomy (NCBI): domain Eukaryota; class Dinophyceae; order Prorocentrales; family Prorocentraceae; genus Prorocentrum; species Prorocentrum cordatum. Next base: position 71,016 of record CAUYUJ010017603.1, on the reverse strand, counting down.
TCCAAGAATGGTGTTCCCCCCCTTCAAGATCTTCCAACGGGTATCTCCTTACGGGGAACTTCCATCAATGGACATGAGTGCTTCTAAGGGCCCATGATGAACGAACTTGGAGGGAGGGTTAATTCGAACATCGTTGATGAGTCTTGGGTTTGCATTGGTCCTCCTCCTCCACCTCCTCCACCTCCTCCTCCTGCTCCAGCGCCTCTCCATCCTGCCCTCCCCATCCCTGCCCCCCTAGGGAGGGAGGGGGAGCGGACAAGGAGGAGGAGAATAATGAGGAGACGGGGAGTGTTTATGGGGAGGAGGAGCAGAAGGAGGCGGAGGAGGAGGAGGAGCGAGCGAGGAGTGTTGGAGGAGGAGGAGGAGGAGGAGGAGAAGGAGGAGGAGGAGGAGGGACGGTGCTGGAGGAGGAGGAGGAGGAAAGAGGGAGCGAGGGGTGTTGGCGGAGGGAGCGAGAGGGTGTTGGAGAAAGATTAAGGGATCGAGGAGTGCTGTGGAGGAGGACGAGGGAGAGTGCGAGGGGTGCTGGAGGAGAGGGAGGGGGGAGAGAGCGAGGAGGGCGGGAGGAGGAGGAAGGAGGAGGAGGAGGAGGGAGCGAGGGGCGTTAGAGGAGGATCGGCGGCGCGCAAGGGGGTAGGGGGAAGCGAAGCGAAGCGAAGCGCGCAGATTCGCCAAAGCGGGACCCCTGAGGGTCGGCGCGGGGGGGCCGGGGCCCTAGAAGCAAGGTGAAACACTGCACACGTCTCAACACCCCAAATGCTATATTTTGAAGGTTGGCCTGCCGCTCACTGGTGGACGCAGTGCCGTTTGTCGCGAGCAGCATGTATCAGACGCGACGTAGAAATCTTTCCATTCGGGTTGTCGTTCTTTATGTCATCTTCCGAGCCCGCTCACGGCGACCAGACAGAGCCAAATTTTGTGCAGGCGTGTTGAATGGACCTGCAGACCATAACACACCAGAGGATTTACTCATCAAGGAATGGCCGCCAACGTCGCAGAGATGGGACCTGGAGCCGAAACCTGGAATCAGGAGACGTAGTTATAGGAGCCGCTGTCGGAGATGCCAACACCAGAGTTGGATACATACCAGCTGGCCAGAAAGTTGGACGCCAGAGTTGGAGAGACGGGAGCTGGTGTCGGAGGGTCGGAAAGATGAAATAGGAGCCGGGCTACAGACATGGGAGCTGGAGTCGGAAAACTGGACGCTGGAAATGGAGAGACGGGAGCCAGAGTCGGAAAGCGGGGTGTCGGAAACGGGGCCGCGGGTGCTGGAGTCGGAAAACTGGACGCTAGTCGGAGAGAGCCAAAGTTGGAGAGATAAGAGCTGGAGTCGGAAAGAATGGACGCCAGAGTTGGAGCTGGAGTCGGAAACTTGGACGCTGGAATTGGAGAGACGAGACGGAAGCTGTAGTCGGAAAAATGGGCGCCGGAATCGGGGCCATGGGAGCTGGAGTCGGAAAGCTGGGCGCGGAAATGGGAAAAATAGGAGTACGAGCGGAGTCGGAGACATGGGAGCTGGGGTCGGAAAATTGGACGCTGGAGTTGGAAAGACTGGAGCCGGAGTCGGAAAATTGGGCGCCGGACTGGGCCGCGGATGCTGGAGTCGGAAACGGAGTCGGAGAGTTGGGCGCTGGAATTGGGGCCATGGGAGCTGGAGTTTGGACGCCGTGGTGCTGGAGATGTTCAGAAAGAAGCCGTCGAATGAGCGGTAAATGATCCTTCCAACCTGTGCCACGAGCAAGTGTCGCAAGCAAGTTGTAGCCACCACAGGCAGCCTGTGTCGTCGGATATTACTGTGTCGTCCACCAGTTTCTGTGATACCAAAAAAGCTGACGATACCATGATCCCATCTTTTCCGCTGCCCTCCGCGTCTTCTCTGGACAGGTCGTTTGTCATGTATTAGAGGGTCCCTAGAAGGAGGCTGCTTCTTAAAGGGCGCCAGCCTTTCACTGATAGACAAGGCCCGCGCCGTCCCAGGAGCTGGGTGCTTCTAAGAAGCCCTCCCCTCTCCCCCTACCCCCCCCTGTGCGTGGCCGAGAGGGGAAACAGGAGGCCGAGCTCAGCTTCGACATGTCTGCATATGCTGGCGAACGCTGCCGCAGCTGCAAATGCAGCAGCAGCTCCCGGGGGCGCTCCACGCGCACGGGAGCCGCCCAGCGGTGCAGAGCGGCCTGCGCTCGCTCCCGCCCAGCTGGACACCGAGTATGCGCAGACGAGCGGTGGGGAGCGAGGAGTGGGGGACCCACAGGAAAACCGCGCAACCATGCAACTCTCGGAGCTCCGCGCAGACTTCTCGGACCGGCGCCGCACCTCTCCCCTCTGGCACCTTCAGAGCGCGCCAGGCCAGGGGGGGCCCAGCGCCGATCCGAGAAACCCGCGCGGAGCTCCGAAAGTCTGCGCGCATGCCGTTTGTTCTGCTTCGGACGGCTTCCAGACGAGCTCGTGTCGTGAAAAAAATGCGACTGGATTTTTGTTGGCCGTTTTCGGCCTCTGGGGACCCTCACCAGGTCTCGGGACCGTCAAGAAACGGCTCGGAGCGAAAAACCGGTCCCAGGACAGGGGTCGGGACTTCCGGGCACCCTGTGATAAAAAGAAACATCACACGTCTGGAGCCCCTCTCCCTACAGGCCCCCGACGAGGCCGAAGTATCGGCACCTCATCGTCGACGCGTCGGCAATGCATCGACGATGTCGGCATGAAAAAGAATCGGGATCCGAATCGAGCCGCATCGCCGATGCATCGGCGATGGGGCGCGACCCTCCGGCCCCATCTGCACGGGCCCCTTTCGTGGGGAGCCCACAAAGGACGCACGCGCCCAACCATGTACACGAACACGGCCCCCCAGTCCGCGAGAGCCGCGTGATACGAACCTGTGCACAGTGCGTACTCTCGAGACCAGCGTGAATCCATGTACGTGTACGTACTCCCCAGGACGCCAAAAGTGTGGCTAAAACCTTTGTAAAATCGATGATGTTCGCCTGCTCGCCGGGGCGTCTTGGGGCGTCTTGGGGGTCTCTCTGGAGCCTTCTGGAGCCTTCTGGAGCCTCTTGGAGCCTCTCGGAGCCTCCCGGAAGCCTCTTGGAGCCTCCCGGGGGTCTCTCTGGGAGCCTCTCGGGGGTATCTCTGGGAGCCTTCTGGGAGGCCCCTTCGGGGCCGTCTGGGGCCCTCCTGGGCACATCGTGGAGCCGCCCTGGGGCCTGCCTTGGCTCCTGCTCTGCGCGGACTCCCTTCGGGAGGCCTGGCGAGAGCGGGAGGAGGGAGGCGGGCGTGGGCGGCGCGCACAGGGGAGGGGCGGTGCGAGGGCGGCAGCGCGCAGGGAGGAAGGCGGGAGGCTCCCAAGAAGGCCGCGGGGGGGGAGGGCGAGGGGGGCCTCCTCCTCCCCCACCTCCTCCCGGAGGCCTCCCCCTCCTCCTCCTCCCTCCTCCCTCCTCCCTCCTCCCTCCTCCCTCCTCCTCCTCCCCCCTCCCCCCGCCTCCTCCTCCTCCTCCTCCCCCTCCTCCTCCTCCTCCTCCTCCTCCTCCTCCTCCTCCTCCTCCTCCTCCTCCTCCTCCTCCTCCTCCTCCTCCTCCTCCTCCTCCTCCTCCTCCTCCTCCTCCTCCTCCATTGCTTCCCCACATATGACTAGCTCCTCCCCGTCGCACCCCGGGACGTGTCAGTAGGGCGGCCTGGGCGTTTCGCCTGAGCGCTCCTCACCACTGATGATCCTTAAGACTGTGTAGATTTCGGGGATGGACAGACCTCCCTTTAGTAAAACGTGGTTTAGTGAAAACGACCTGAGGCCCTAAACCTGGCGGGCGCAAGCCTGGAAAATTACGGCCGCGGCGCCCTCTCGAGAGCCGAAAACGGACAATTCACTAATCGACGTGTCACTGTTGGGGGTTCTGTCCACCCCCGAAAATTGCAACAGCTTCACGGATGGAGGGCGGGTCGCTTGCAAAATGAGGCTCTCGCCCCAGCGCCGAGCACGTTCGTGCTCAAACGTTGCAAGAGGTTCACGGCTGGAGGGCGGGTCGTTTTCAAGCTGTGGCTCTCGCCCTGGCGTCGCACACACGTGTCCTGACAGTTGCAATAGGTTCACGGATGGAGGCCGGCTCCTCTCCAAAATGTGGCTCCCGCCTTAGCGCCGCGCACATTCGCCTGTGAAGTTTGCAAGATCTTCACGGACGGAGGACGGTACCTTTTCAGAATGTGGCTATCGATTTAGCGCCGCGCACCTTCGTCATAAGAGCTTCTTACTGCTGCAAGGAGTATCATGGCTAACCTCCCAGAAATGGCGGTTGGGAACGATGTAGGACAGTCAGGGCGCAACAGTTACGCTGATTCGCGGCGTTGAAGTCCCAGGAACGATATTCTGGCACGATTCCGGATCGTCAAGTCGCACCAGTAAGGTTGATTCGTGGAGTTGTTGTCCCAGGAGGTGTGCCCTGGCACGGTTCAGAATTTTCGCTCGGTGGTCTTCCAACGGGGCATTTCCCTCAGATGAAATCCTTGCAGTGGCCTATGAAGAAGGAGCTTGCAGGGATGGTTTATTGCTACATTATTGATGAGTCCTGGATTTACAGCGGTCCTCCTCCTCCAGGGGAGTGCAATCTCGGAGCGCCGCCGTAAAACCGCGGGGAAGACGGCCCCACGAACGCGGCGGCAGGAAATCAAAAGAGGGAGCGGCGGTAGCCCCCCGGCACAAGGAGGGTGCGCAGGAGGAGGTAGAGGAGGAGGAGAGGCTTCTTCTCCTCTGCTCTCTCCTCCTCGCCGTCTGCCGTCTTTTCCTGTCTTACTTTACAGCCTGCACTAGCTGGCGTACGTGTCAGCCTGGCTCACTAGTTAAACTGATCACCCCCCGACCGGCCCTGGGGAGGGGATGGCCGCGTCGGTAATTACGACACCAGGGCCGAGAGAGAGAGAGAGAAAAAAACGGAAGGCCTTGGGATCCGACGGCGCGGAAAGAACGCCGCCCCGCGAGAAAGAACGACCAAAGCCCCAGACCGCATCTTCCTGCGGCACTCGTCGAGCCAGACCGAGCCGTGATGGCCCCGGGAACCGGAAACGGGCGAAAACGCCCGTGACCGAAGAGGAGGGCGGGGCCCGGACGCCACGTCACGTGTTCGTGACGTCGACGCCTCAGAAGTCCTGGGGCCGGCGTTGCGTCCCGAGCCGTTTTCTGTGACGGTCCCGAAGTGCGGCGCCCTACGCCTGGAGACCAAGAACGGCCCAAGAGCCTCCCGTCGTGAGCTTTGCTGTGACGCGAGCTCTGTCCGCGTGCTGCTAGAAGTGCCCCTGGCCCAAGGAGCCCCCAGGACTCTCTGGGTGACCCAGGCGGCCTCCAGAGCACCCCCCGCGAGGCCCAGAGTGCCCCAGGGGCTCCAAAACGGAGCGAAAAGCTGCGGGCACCTTCGGCCAGGGGCACTTGCAGCAACACCCGATTTGTTGATGTGCCGAGGAGGAGGAGGAGGAGGAGGAGGAGGAGGAGGAGGAGGAGGAGGAGGAGGAGGAGGAGGAGGAGGAGGAGGGGGAAAAGGAGGAGGAGAAGGAGAATCTCCCCATCCTCCTCTCTCCCCCGTGCTACGTAATGATGGTAGTGATGGTGGTGGGAAATCCGCCGACCCTGTCGGCGTGTGTGGGGTGTCTGTCTGTCCCGTCCCGACGACGGGGAGCCTTCTTTCGTCCCCTCCTTCCCATCCTCCTCTCCCGTCGGGGGGGAGAGAGAGAGAGAGAGAGAGAGAGAGAGCACCCTTCCTCGTTCGGGGAACGGACTCGCAGCTTGAGGGAATTCCATCCAGGTCCTCATTACGTCAAAAAGAAGCCCCTTCCCGTTGTCCCTTCCCCGGCGGGGGGGGGGGGGCGGGGGGAACGGGCTGGGGGGGGTCAGATTCGCATCGCCTCTTGGGGTCTTCCTCTCCCACGCTGGTCCTTTTCCGGCGCGCCGGTCCTCCTCGAGTCCTCCTCCCCAGGTGGGGAGGAGTCCCAGAGGGGGGGGGAGTCAGATACGCATCCGTCCCTGGGAGTCCTCCTCCCCCTCCCCTCCCCTCTCCCACGCCGGTCCTCCTCTAGTCCTCTTCCCCAGGGGGGAGGGGTCCCAGGGGGGAGACCTTTTCCTCCTCCTCCTCCTCCTCCTCCTCCTCCTCCTCCTCCTCCTCCCTCCTCCTCCTCCTCGCTCCTCCTCCTCCTCATCTCCGCCTCCTCCTCCTGCTCCTCCTCCTCCTCCGCCTCCTCCTCCTCCTCCTCCTCCTCCTCCTCCTCCTCCTCCTCCTCCTCCTCCTTTCTTGGTCGCCGTCGATGTCTTTCAGGGTCGGCGGCACCGGCCGTCAGGCCTTCACAATAGGCCCATCATCTGTGGCTGCCGTACGGCAGGGCGCCCAGCATTCCCCCAACAGGCTCCCGAGGAGGCTCCCAGGGGGCTCCTGGAGGCTCCCGGGGGACCCCCAAGACGGGCCTCCAGAGATCCCTCCAGCGGGGAGATCACGCAGGGGCGGCGCCTCGAGTCATGCGGCAACTCACGGGGGCCTATCATGTCGTATTGCTGGCTCCTGCGAACCGACGCTGACCGACGCCAATCGACACTGATCGACGCCAGGTATACGGGGCTTACAAAATATACACCACCACCACCACACCTCCCTCGCCCCCATCCCTCTCCCACGAAAGGGGAGGGGAAGAAGAGGGGAAGAGGAATGGAGGTGGTTGTGGTGTGTATTCTTGGGACCCGCGAGGTGTCTACGCTAATCGGCGCTACATCGGCGCTCTCCCCTCAATTACCAGACGCTCGCGCACGCGACTGCACTCCAAGAACCGAGTTGCGAGGACATGAGAAAGGCTCCCAGGAGTTGTTGCCCGACGCGAGCATGTCTGGGGGGCAGAAAGACAAGCGGGCGGGAGCGGGGCAGGCGCCGGGCGGGAGAAGCGCCGCGGCGGCCGCGGCGGCGGCGGTTCACGCGCCCGCGATCCGGGCGGCCTCCCGCAGCGCCAACAGGTAGCCGTTCGGGGGATGCCAGCGGGTGCCCCTGGCCCCGAAGGGTGCTCCCAGATGCTCGCGCTATTCCTCGACGATCCTCAGAACGCGGGTTAGCGCCTTCGGTGGCAACTCCGAGAAGCCTGGCATACCATCATGTCGGCTCTTGCGAATCGACGCGAATCGACGCCTGGTCGAGGCCAATGGGCGCTAAACGACGCTAAATCGGCGCTATTTCATCGATTCCAAGACCTCAATCGACGCCAGTCGACGCTAAAGACATCATTACGAGGGTACACAAGGCTCCCATGATTTGCCACCGAATGAGCGCCAGCGTGAGCTTGTCCACCAACGCCCTTCCACACGACGCAGGCGGTGAAACGAGGGCCCACACGTGCCGAGCGGGGCAGACACACACACACACACACACACACATGCCCTTGAAGAACACACGTCCTGACGATCCTCAAACTTCGAAACGAGCCCCCTGGGGCCCTCCCCAGGCGTGCTCGCGCCGTGAGAAAAAAAGGCACGACGGTCCGTTTGTGGCGATGTTAGGCCCCCGGGGTGGGGGACCTCGCTGGGCCCCGGGGCCGTCAAAAAACGACCTACGACCTGGAACGAAGAGCCGGCCCCAAGGAAGTGGTCAGAACTTCCGGGGGGCCACGCTGCGAACAGAGCGTGACGTCGGGGGGGTCCAGGCCCGGGCCTCGTGAGAGGTGCTCTGGAGGCCACCTGGGTCCCGGGGAGGGAGGGATAGAGGGAGGGAGGGAGGGGAGAGGGAGGGAGAGAGGGAGAGAGGGAGGGAGGAGAGAATCACTGTTTGCCAATAGTGAGATCAACCACACACTGTCGCGAGCCCCTCGATGGGAGCACCCCCGTGGCACGGGGGTGGCGGTCAGACTGCACGCTGTGAGCACCGCCTGGGCGTGCAGCCCTCTCCTGAAAAGTTCAAGCCAAAATGGCGGCAGCATTGAGAGAATGAGAGGGGACACGCTGTCGCTGGATATAGGTTATTGTTAAGACGGGTGGGCGAGAGAGAATTCCTCCAAGGAATCTCAAGAATCACAGCGCGCATTCGACAGCATGTGGCACACTCGGGAAAGACAAGGGGGAGAAGACAGAGGGAGGCCCGCTGCATTGGAGGATAAGGGTCCCCAAGAGGGAGTCCAGGGAAGGGAAGAGAGGAGGCTGCTGGGCTCCCGTGTGGAAGCGCTGTGCCCTCACGCCCTGTCCGCCTAGAGCGGGGTCGGGTGGGCCTCAAGCGCACGGGCCCACCTCTGTCGTCCGAAGGGGGGGGGGAGAAGAGGAAGTGGAGCTTGCTTGAGCTCGCTCGTTCGAAGGAAGACGTGGGGAACGAGGAAGGAAAGACGCCCTAGGGGGAGAGTTCTGCTAGTCAGCCCCATAGTCAATCAACCTCGATGGCGTCACGGTAGCGAACTCTCCGGGTCAGGCGTGTGGGAGTGGGTGGACAGCGCATACGGCATGGCACCTCCTCGAGCATATCCTATAGCACTGCTAAAAGCCATCCCCATGGCTCCTGAAATCGCACTCTGGAATAGGGCACTCTCCCCGAAACTGAATACTGCGAGCGGCAGCGCATACGCATTCAAGAGCATCTGAAAGCGTGACGCCTCGCGCACATGAGACCAGTTGAGCACCCAATACGACATGTGAACCTCTAGGTGGCCGATCCCTCCCGGCGAAATGATGACATATAACCTGATGCCTACAAGAATTCCGATCACAAATGACAACAGGCACCAGAGCAATTCACCCCCTATGGGAATCCTACGAGTCCTATGGGATTCCGATGGGAATCCTACGAATCCTATGGGATTCCGATGGGAATCCTACGAATCCTATGGGATGCCCATGGGAATCCTACGAGTCATATGGGATTCCAATGGGAATCCTACGAGTCCTATGGGATTCCTATGGGAATCCTAAGAGGAAGCCTGTAGGATTCCTATGGATTTCGCTTTCGGGCTATTATGGGGCCATCAGGGCATCTGCTAACGAATCGATTCAGCCCAACTTCCCGAAAACAACATCCAACAGCAACGAAGCTGCGTCCTGACGGGAGCCAGGGAGCTGCTTGCGGGGGACGTGGGATCGGATGATTATGTTGGCTGGGCCCGTGGCGTGCTTGTCGGACGAGGAGGGCCTTGGCCACTGCGGTCTGGATATCCTCCTTGGTGAGGTTTCGGGGACCACGACCTTCGTGCCCGGGGCAATCTTGACCCAGCCTAACTCTGAGCGCGAGTGGTCGATGTCGCACGGGTAGGTGACGGCGAGCGGGCTGGCGACGTGGGCGGACAGCCTGAGGAGGGTGCGGGGGCCTTGCGGAGTTCGTCAGGTCTGGCTGGCGAAGGCCGACTTGAGTGACGAGGCCACAGACTCACCCTGCTTACTAAGCTCCAGCTCGCGCTCATGACACGGCTTGTCATGAAGGTACGCCGCGTACCCCCTGTCCTTGGCCTCCAGCTGCAGCTCGATCTTTCGCTTGGTGCCGACGCTGCTAAAACCCGTCACACCTGCGGGGCCTGCCCCTGCTGTGGCCCCGGCGGTCACGGTCACGGTCGCGATCGCGGCCACAGTCGGAGCTGGAGTCGCAATAGTCACGCTTGGCCCGACGGCCCCGTTCCTCGCGATACTCCTCACGACGATCGTCTCGGCAATCACGGCGGTCGCGACGATCACGGTCACGGTCGCGGTCGCGCGTGTAGTTCTCGTCGCAACCACGGCTTCCACCACCGCGAGTCGCTGCCCCTACGACGCCCATAGCCTTTCCCCGTGGCCCGCGCGGACCCAAGGGCGGAACGCCGAAGATGGCATCGCCAAATTCGCAAGACCGCCCAAACCGTTTGAGCAGAAATAAGTTACTCCATGGCACATCATGGGCAGCAGCAAGGATGAGGCCCATGGGGCATCCAACTAGGAATTTGTCGAGCGCTGGTTCCAGTGCGCAACTAGCTGCCACCCCAATGGACACGCCATGATCTTGAGCACGGGCGAACCTGCTGGAGAAGAGCGAGACCACACTAGCGAATGTCTGAGGTGGTTGGCCTGGCCATTCGATGATGTCCGATCGGGCGCGGGCATCCACTTCCCCGGCAAGCCACGGACGGTTGGGGTTTTTGGGTGATATCGTCACTTCGGGCCCTACAGCCTGGAGTTCAAGATCCACCCACATGCACGGCTCCGAGGGGCCCTCGAACACTGATGCTGGGCTGAGACGCACGGGGCAAACCTCACACTGATATGCATAGGCACACGCTCGGCATTAGCGCGTGCTCACACCGACGATGCCATCCACATACCGTCGCTGCCCCAGGGAAACCAAAGAATGCCCATGGAGCCAGTGAAACCCAGCGGCACCAGCCGAGCCTCATCGCGCTGAGCCTGGAACTCGAACCAGCACGCGAGCACCGGCAAGGCGACACCTGACAACGCACCTGCCACGGGGAGCCCGAGCATTTCATCGACGATGCCCCCCAGGGACACCAGGGACACCCAGGCAAACGCAACGAAGGCCTGGTGCATATCCACAACCGAAACCTTAAACCATCCAAGTGGTGTGGAGCCAGTCCAGGGCCTGGTCTCGGGAGTCCGCGACTGCTTAACTTCGGTGGCATACACACCATTCCCACGCGCGACTTCTGCTGCAAGATCTGCCCAAGCCTGAAAGACTGCCGCTGCGCTGCACTGCCCGAACGCCTGATCCGCACCAGCCACAACGGTGCTAATCTCAGAAACAAATCCAGAACAGCGACAGCAACGGGAAGACCGCTCACGGGGAAGGGAGCGACGAAGACAGCGGAGCTCATCCGCGGCAGACTTTGAAAACCTCGGAACCCACTTCACTTCTGGACAACATATCACACACTGCTCTACCCCTTGAAAACCATAAGAACCAGGTGGCTGCAAACACTTAACGACGCGGCGAGAACAACTGCGGAATGGCTCGCGGCATGTCCGCTCGCCTTGGGAAGGAAAACGCTGCCCGCGACTGCGGGGAAGACGCACGGCGGCTTCGCGTCCGCAGTCAGCGGAGGCAGGAAGCGAGACGCGCACAGCCACGCAGGCAGAGCCGAGACCGCTCTGCCCCACATCCACACCGCCGCGTCCCGCGGGGAAATATCTAGGCGCAGGGCCCAGTCAGGATCCGCCTGCGCCATCTGGTGGAGACACCGCATCACGTCACAGCCATCGTATGCCCTGACCTTGTCGCACTCCTTGTCTTCAGCGATGATGACGCACTCGTTGGGCGCCTGCAAGCTGTCGGACATCCCCTGCTCAGCCCGGCGCCACTCAGGCGGGGGCTCAGGAGGCGCAATCCAGCGACGCGAGGCCCACCGATCAAGGCGACGAAGGCCACGGCGAAGCACACGGCGCGGAATGCGAGTTCTAGCCGCGCAGCAGCCCAAGGCCGCGCGGGCCTCGCGCAAGGCCCGACGCGGGCGCGGCCACGCTGGTAGGCCCCAGGGCCCGCCGAGGCGCCGAAGGCGCCAGGGGGCCGACGGCGGCCCCTCGGGCGGGCGCGGCAGCGCAAGGAAATAAAGTCCGCGCAGAAGCGGCTGGCCGAGACGTTATCCTTCCAGCAGGGAGTCTTGGTACAGACTGCTCTCAACGGTTGCGCGCACACGCCCCTCGACGGTGCAAACTTCATACTCCTGGCCATATACGCGATGGCCGACCTCACCCCCTCGCGGTATTCAGCCTTCTGCAAGACTGCAGGTAGCTATATATGGGGTCGGCGCGCACTGGGTAACTGGAGTCGTCGCAGATGCATGTCGATGCGGTGCATGGCCATGCGCCGGCGGTGGACTGACCTGAGAGAAGAGCCAGCCATCGACGCCGCTAGATACAAATGCGCACCAATCTCATGACGACTCATGCATGGGAACACTGGGAGGTTTCTCGACTTGGCTGCCAGGAGTGCAAGCAACAGCCCAAGTCTCCGTCCTTCAAACAGCAAGTGCGGGTCCATCTCTCCTGTGAGGTGGTAATGCTCACGTATCTGCAACTGGTAGAGGACTCCGAATGGTGCCGATTCAGATAAAACTCCAGGGTACCCTGCTCCCACCTTTTGATCAGCATCACGCGGTAAGTGCTGTCAACGCCGAAGGGAAGGTAGCCGCCCACGCTGGTGCTCCCGTAATCGAACGGGGGCTCGTCGCCAGGTGGGGGGGCGGCGGCGCTGAGCACGACGTGACTCTTGCATCGTATGGAGCTGCCCTGTTCCTCTCCTCCTGCTGGTAGCCTCCGAATCCAATGCATCTAACTGGTTGCACCCCGGACCGAACCGACGGATGGTCATCGCCTCGAAGTGATAGCTGGCCCGTTCGGTCCTCAACAGGAGGACATGGAGAAAGAAGAGACCCCAAGCTCCGCCGAAGCACGCGGCATCGAGGTCGCACACCTGGTCCCAACCGAGGGTGTAGCACAGCTCGTACATGTTCGGCCACTCGGCCTAGCAGCCCTGGGAGCGCCGCACTGCGTAGCAGAGCTTTGCCTATATAGATGCCGCCATGACTGCCCAACACGTACACCACAGCCCGCGCATCCGTCTGCGGCGGACCTAGGATGCAGCCAAAAATTTGAAGTCGAAGAGGGTGGTCCCAGTCACCGATGGCCACGCGCAGATCTGGTGCAGCAATGGTGGAGACCTGCCTAGCCCAAGAAAGAATATGCTTCTGTCCCAGAGCTCGTCGGAATCGAAGTAGGGCGAGCATGACCACGGCAAAACTGACTACGCTCCACAGGTACACTCCACGAAAGGGTCGTAGCTCTGGCCGCAATGGGCCTGCCACATTCTTTAGGAGGAACGAGAGGAGGCTGACAAGTCTAGGAACAGCATGGCGGTGATACCTCTGCAACCGCGTCCACACGCGCAGAAAGCTCGCAGCGGCCTCCTGGGACACGCGCGCTGATCTACACAATGTTGGCTGAATTACTGCATGAACAACTCGATGATCCTTCATGTGATGAAGCGGGAGCGGCCAGCGGACCATGAGGCGCTCCCGTGCCTCCTCTGGGGCCAAAGAGTCCGTCGACCAGCGACTGCCAGAGGTGGACCCTCGCATCTCCTCTTCCATCACCTCGTCGAAGAGACTCGCGTCGTCGTACAGCACTGCAATAACTCTGAGCTCCTCCAGCGGAGCTCTCTGGATTCGCAGCCTCCACGTCTCCGCGTGCCTGACCTCCTCCTCGTGCCTTGCCCGCTGGAGCGCAATCCACGTGCTCACTGCGATGCCATGGGAGAAGTCGCAGTAGAACATCGACACCTGAAGAAGCCGCACTTGCCATTGTGCCTGATGTCCAAGAAAACGCCGTACCCGCTCCGCGTTGCTGCCGTGCTCAAGAACGTTCTGAAAACTGATGGTCATGCTGCTGCTGCTGCTGCTGCTGCTGCTGGTCGAGAGGAGGCGGAAACTGCCGATGTGGTCTGCCAGCTGCTTCTTTCCATCACTGCAATATGGAAATATGAAAAGCCACCCGCCCGAGAGGGCGGTACTTAAACTCTGGGTCACCGTCGCCGAAGTCGGCCGTGTCGAAGCAGACCGTGAGAGAGTCACTGTTTGCGAATGGTGCAATCAACCGCACACTATCGCGAGCCCCTGGATGGGAGCACCCCGGTGGCACGGGGGTGGCGGTCGGACTGCACGCTCTGAGCACCGCCTGGGCGTGCAGCCCTCTCCTGAGAAGCTCAGGCCAAACATGACGGCAGCATGGAGAGGATGAGAGGTGACACGCTGTTGCTGGATAATATGTTAATGTTAAGACGGGTGGGCGAGAGAAAGAGGGAGAGAGAAGGAGGGAGGGAGGGAGAAAGGAACACCCTGGGCCCGGGGCCCCCTCGGGCAAGCCCCGAGCTTTGGAGGCCGAAGCCCGCGACGATGCCCTTCGCCAGCGGCGACACCACGGAGTGGTGCCGCATGCGCCGAAGAAGAGAGGGCGGCATGAGCACACACCGGACTCATCTCGGTACTTAGTGCTGCTCACTCCTGCAGTGTTCACTTTCGGTCTGAGGTCCAGACGGGGCCGCAGGTGCACGCACATGCCCTACAGTCGCACGCACATGCCCATGCAAGCGTGCGGAGGCTTGAACAGCACAGCCGCACCTGCGCGCACGTACCGCGGAGTGGAGTAGACATGCCGGAGCTCTGCGCGGATTTCTTGCATCGGCGCTGGACTCCACTGGCGGCGCCTCCGGCGCCGCCTTCGCGCTCTCCGCGCGCCAGGGAGGGAGGTCCAGCGCAGATCCAAGAGATCCGCGCGAGAGTCCGAAGCTGTAGCTCGTGGTCCGACGTCTCCGAACGCCTGAGGCTTGAACGTGAAGTCTACATCCTGGATAGCCTCCAGGAAGGCAGCATTGGCGAGCACTGCAAAAAGGAACCTCCGAAGCTGTGTATGTGTGTGCTTATGCCGCTATTCCTCCTTCGAATGTGCTCGCCCACAGAGCCCAGCAGGTCGTTCCTGGCGTGGACGCACGGGTCGGCCGAGGGCGGGGGGTAGCAGCGGGCGGGTTGACGAGTCAGCTCACGTCAGCTGGTTTTCCCGGCGCCCCTCTCCCGTGCAGGAGGCGCCCCTTTATCGAGGAAAGCGCCTGGCGGCGGGGCCGAAACCAGCTGCATGCGTGCAGCAGAGTTCCCATCCCATCATTCCCAATCCCCCCCTCTCGTCCGACCCGAGATGTTCGACATGTGCACCTCGATTATTGGGATCGTGAGGATGTTCAGCGCGTCGTGGAGACCGTAGCTGTAGTGCGTCCACGCCCCAGCGTTGATGATCACCACCGCAGTGCCATCCTGATGGGCCTTGTGGATTCGCTCGACGAGCTCGCCCTCAAAGTTGGTCTGGAAGCACTCGACCTCGGTGCCGAGCTCCTCGCCCAGAGCCATCAGCCCCGCGTTGATGTCGCCCAGCGTGGCGGACCCGTACACCGACGAGTCGCGCTTGCCGAACATGTTGAGGTTGATGCCGTGCAGCACCAGTATCTTGGGAGCCCCCGTGGCGGCCGTGTCACTCTCCCCGCGCGGCTCGCACGCGCAGGGCGCACCGGGACCCCACAGCGCGGAGGCCTGGGCGCCCGCCGCCAGTCCCACCGCTCCGGCGCCGGCCGCGGCAGCCCGCCGCTGGTGCGCCCCGTGCGGCCGCCGCCCGCAGCGCGCCGCCGCCGCGTGCCGCGCGCCGCCGCGGGCGGCGGCGCCGCGGGCGGCAGCGCCAGCGCGTGCCCATCTGGCAAACATCGCAGGCCGCTCGAGCCGCACGGGCCGCTCGGGCGCCGCGGTCGGTGCGCCGCGCTGAGGGCCCAGACGACTCGCGAGCTCGTGGAGAAAAGTGGCGAGGGCGTTCGGGGATCCCTGGAAGATTTGCTCGACGTTCGGATCTGTGCTGGGACTTCTGCCTGGCCGCCAGGCTGGCGGGTGTCACCACACGGCTGGCCTTGCGACGGGCGGGGGGCAACTTTGTCCGCTGAGGCCAGTGCGCCCTCCATCGGGCGACCGCAAGAGCGCCCGGGTCTGCGCAAAAGTCCTAGTGGAGGGTTAGGCTCCGTGATCTTGAATTCGAGAGCAACGGTCGGAACGCAAAGGCAAGAGCTTGTCTTCTGGGCTCATCGGCCCGAGCAGCCTCCGGCGTGATCAGGGGAAGGCCCCCCCCAGAGAGCCCCAGGTGTCCAGAGAAGCCTCGAAGACGGCCCAACGGCACCAGTACAAATGCCCCAAAGGGGGTCTGCGGAGAAGCTAGGAAAAGTGGAGGTTGGAAACTCAATGAAACTGGCACTGGCCAAGGCTGGAAAACCTGAAAGGGGCCGAAACTAGACCGAAACCGATGGGATGAGATCCTCAGGGTTGGAACAATTCCTAGAGCGCATGTTGTTGCGCACTTGGCGCTCACACAAATCGAAAAGGCTAGGCGGGGAACTGTTAGAAAGCATGCCAGGACTGGCGAGTGCAAAGGCTGACCCCTGCCACTTTTCCCAGCCTCCTTGCAAGAGGGCCTCTGGAGGGGCCAAGCGGAGGGGGAAGCAGTCCATCTGGACTATCCCCAGAATAGCCCCCGC
>CAUYUJ010017603.1:0-50000 GCA_963575745.1 Prorocentrum cordatum | reverse complement strand
GACGCGCTGTGCTCTCTTCCGTCGGCGCTACGGTGACCACGCTCGCGCGTTCGCATTGCGCAATCGACACGCCAAGGAGACCCCGTTTCCAATACGCCACGTCGCGTTGCGGCCCCCGCGATCGCCAGACCTTAGAGGTGGCGCAGCTCCGCCGCAGTCTGCTGCCGGAGCCCCGCGGCCGTGCGCAAGGCCGCCTCCAAGGCCGCCACCTTCGCAAGCTGCGGCTCCGCCTCCGTCTGCGTGGAGGCGCCGGCTGTCGCTGCGTGTTTCTGCGCGGCGAGAGAAGGGGCCGGAGGCGTGAGGGGAGCCTCTTCCCCCTCCTCCTTTTCCGCCTCCTCCTCCTCCTCACCGTCCGAATCGGAGGAGTCCGAAGAGCTCGCGGAGCTCGCCCTGGCCGAGGGTGCCGCGTCCGCAGCCTGCGCCCGCGAGTCGAGAAGGCCCCCCCGCCTCCTCCTCCGCAGCGACTGCCGCGGATGCTCCAGACGGAGCAGGGGCAGGCGCGGCAGTCGTTGCTGCGGCTTCCGGCCCGCGCGCCTCTGCCGGCAGCGCGGCGTCTGCAGCAGCCGCGGCGGCCGCCGCGCTCGCGGCCCCGCCCGCCTCTTCGGGGCTCGGGCGGGCGGCCTTCGCAGCGGGGTCGGCGACCTCGAAAAGCAAACGCTTCTCTCCTCGGAGGCGCTCGGCCCAGAGTTTCAGCCACTCCGGGCCGCACTTGCAATCGCGATCGCGAAGCACGTGGAGGCTCGCACGCGCTTTGCAGCATGCGAAAGGGTCGTCCCAAGCCCGTGGGCCCATGGTTTCAAAGACAAACCCCGACTGACGCACTGAGCCACTATCATAGGCCGGATGAGAGAAGTCGTCAAGAATTGCAATGGAACGACAAAAGAATCGAATGCAACGTCAAGCCGTGCACAGCAACGCAAATAAATGCGAAGAGCGTCCTGGATCCACCGCTTCCTCATCGCCTTCCTCGTCCTCCGCAGCGTCGTCATCCTGATTCCCAACCGCGTCCATTCCCTCCTGATCTTCTTATTCGTCCTCATCGTTCTGGAGGGACGAGGGTCGAACGTCGCCGCCGAAGACGACCCCAAAGACGGCCGCCATTCGTCCTTCGTCGTCGTTTATCGTTCGTCGTCGTCGCCGTCCGTCGTCCGTCGTCCGTCGGCGTCGTCGTCGTCCGACGCGCCGTCGTCGTTCATCGTTCGACGTCGTCGTCGTCGTCGACGGCGTCGTGATTGTCGTTCGTCGTTCGACGTCGTCGTCGTCGCAGTCGTGCGTCATCGGTCGCCGCTCGTCGTCGTCGTCGGACGTGGGCCACCGTTGCCCGAGAGAGCCCTGAAGACGGCCCAAGATCGCTTCAAAATGGCCGAAGAGAACCCGAAGAAAACCCCAAGACAGGCGATGTTGCTTGAATGCCCCTCGGAAAGAACACAAGCCTCCTGGGCGCCGTTTTGGAGCTCGTCGTCGTCGTCCGTCGGCGTCATCGTCGTCGTCGTCGTCGTCGCAGTCGTGCGTCATCGTTCGTCACTCGCCGTCGTCGTCGTTGTCGTCGCACGTGGGCCGCCGTTGCCCGAGAGAGCCCCAAGACGTCCCAAGATCGCCCCAAGATGGCCCAAGAGGACCCACAGAAGGGCGATGTTGCTTCAAGGCCCCCCTAAAGAAGACAAGCCTCGTGGGAGCCGCTCTTGCGGCCTCTTCTGGGCCTCTTGGGGGCCGTTTTGGGGCCGTTTGGGGGGTTCTTTTGGGCCTCTTGGGGCCTCCTGGGGGCCTCTTGGAGCGGAAGGCTCGAATTGTCGGTTCGTGGTCCCCCCCGTGGGCCCTTCTTGGGGCCGTCTTGGGGCCCTCTTGGGCCGTCTTGGGCGCCTCTTGGGCCGTCTTGAGGCCATCTGGGGCCGTCTTGGGGCCCTCTTGCGGGCCTCTTGGGCCATCTTGGGGCAACATTGGGGCAATATTAGGGCCTCTTGGGCCGTCTTGGGACGTCGGAAGCTCGGAAAGGCGACAACCCCAAAAACATTGAAAACCACACAGAAAATCAATGATGTTTGCATGTCGGGGCCCTCTTGAGAGGGCTCTTGGGGCTCTCTTGGGCACCTCGAGAGCTTCTTGGGCCGTCTTGGAACGCTTGTGGGCCGTCTTGGAGCCCTCTTGGGTCTCTCTTGGGTCATTTTAAGGATGCTTGGGGGGATCCTTCGCCGTCTTGGAGGCCTCTTGGGCCGTCTTGAGGCCATCTGGGGCCGTCTTGGGGCCCTCTTGCGGGCCTCTTGGGCCATCTTGGGGCAACATTGGGGCCTCTTGGGCCGTCAAAGGGACGTCGGAAACTCGGAAAGGCGACAACCCCAAAAACATTGTGAAACTAATAGAAAATCCATGATGTTCGCATGTCGGGGCCCTCTTGGGAGGGCTCTTGGGGCTCTCTTGGGCACCTCGAGAGCTTCTTGGGCCGTCTTGGAACGCTTTTGGGCCGTCTTGGAGCCCTCTTGAGTCTCTCTTGGGTCGTTGTAGGGGCGCTTGGGGGGATCTTTCGCCGTCTTGGAGGCCTCTTGGGTCGTCTTGGACTCGAAAAGGAGAGTCCGCCAGCGAGGTTCCGGATGCAATCCGCGTCCAGTAATTAGAGAAAAGAAAAGATTTGACCAGAGAACCAACGGTCCACGCTGGAGGCGCTTCCCGTCATCCGCCAGCGTGGTTTCAAAGTGCGGCCTGTACCCCGTCATTAATTTGTACCACCAACAAACGGTCCACGCCAAGTGCGCTTCCCGTCATCCGCCGCCGTGCCCTGAGCACCGAGTTCGGGGGTTGCGAGGAGGTGCCCCTGGCTCAAGGTGCCCCCAAATGTTCGTTCCATTTTGGAGCCCCTGGGGCCCCCTGGGCCTCGTGAGGGGTGCTCTGAAGGGCGCGGGGGCATCCTTGGAAATCCTGGGGGCACCTTGGGCCAGGGACACTTCTAGCAACACCCGACGAGTGGAATGTTCCAACCAGGTCGTCCATAGTCCTCAGTGCGGCGCACTGTCCTCAAACTTGCATATATGTTGCCGATCGTCATCGCAGTGATCTCGGTCGCTTGTCCGTGGAGGCATTTTCAGCACAGCGCTTGAAAAAAACCGGGGCTGGGCCTCTTATCCTAAGTGTGCTCGGTGAGCCATAGCTTCGCATCGAGACGAAATTCGTGAGGCTTCCTGTCCAGTCGGCTGCTGCACTGCGGCAAAGAATCGTCCTCATCAACTTTCGCCGCGACGTGGGTGAAATACTATACCTCAACCGAACTGAACAAGTAATCATCCAGGTACCATCCACGTACCCGCATCCTACGTCTCACCCAAACTGACACGCGGCGCGCGGCCATCTCTGCGCCCTCGCGACACCCCGTGCGGAAGAGCAACCGATCTGGCCCAGACCGCGGCGCGCGAAGCGCGAGCATCCTCGTGCCCCCGCGGGTGACCTGGGAACGTATCAAAAGATATCGTGAGCCGTGCCCCATGGTGACCCTGAGCTGCTCCATGAAGGCCTCGGCACACAGGTTCGAGAAGCCAGGCCGCGGACGCGGAGCGCGGCCCCGCTGCCACTGGCGATTCGATCTCGGTGGTGATGGCCACGGCGAACACGCTTTCTCAAACGGCGCAGGTCACTGGACTGTCGTCGCCTGGCTCTTCGGATGGCTGATCGTACACAAACCTGTCGGGCGCGTGAGAGGTGCGGATGAGAAATCAAGTCAGAGCTCAAGCGCATGACAGGCCAAGTGCATGCGAGGTCGGCCTGTCCGAACTGTTATAATCCTTCTGGATTGCTGCTAAGGTTAACGAACGGAGTGAGAAGAATACGTGTTGGGTCTGTGGCGAGTTGGATCCAACGAGCGGTCGGGCTAGCGGCGGGACGCGTCTACGGCGGAAGCAAAGGAGGGGCAAGACGAGAGGAGGAGGCGGCCACGGAACGGCAAGGGAGCTCTCAGGCCATGTAGATATTCTGGCGGCGCCCGAGGGCAGGCTCATGAACTCGACGAAGGCGCAGAAGACGAAAAGGAGGACAGAGTGAGAAGAACACTCAATATACACTAGCCTACGAGAGGCCCCTGAGCCAAGAGGGTTACCGATGGCAGGACGCCGAGCGCAACAGGCCGAGAGGGGGGGGGCGCACGGGGCGACAGCACATGCGCGTGATCGCATGCTCCTCTGCTGGGAGTCTCGGCTGTCGCACATCCTCGTCCTCCCAATCCTCCACGATGACACATAAGGAATACTGCTTCCTGCTCCCCTGATTCTGTCGCGAAGATGTTCGACCGTCTCCGAGTTCTACTTTTGGCACACACACACACCGGACTGCAAAAATTGTTGTTCCTGATGGTTTGGTAGAGTCCACGCGTTTCTGGTCCTTCACATATTCCTCCTCCTCCTCCTCCTCCTCCTCCTCCTCCTCCTCCTCCTCCTCCTCCTCTCCACCTCCTCCTCCCACTCTTCCTCCCACTCTTCCTCCACATCCCCCGTAAACGAGGCGCAGCAGCAGCCAAAGGAGACACGGGGTGGCTGGGGGGCGGACCAGCTCCCCGTGCAGCTTCGCGAAGTCGTCGAACCGCCGCTCGATCTGGTACGAACGGCCGAAGTCTTCCACTGCGGCCGGGAAAGAAGAAGGAGGGAGAGAGACAAAAGAAAGGGGCTCGGGGTGAGGAGGAGGGAGGAGGAGGGAGGAGGGAGGAGGGAGGAGGGAGGAGGGAGGAGGGAGGAGGGGGGAGGGAGGAGGAGGGGAGGAGGGAGGAGGAGGAGGAGAAGAGGAGGAGGAGGAGGAGGAGGAGGAGGAGGAGGAGGAGGAGGAGGAGGAGGAGGAGGAGGAGGAGGAGGAGGAGGAGGAGGAGGAGGAGGGAGGCGACGAGGATGGCAGGGGGAGCAGATGAGGGAGTAGCATCAGCGGGAGGACGGCGACGCCAATGGCGACGAGGACGAGGACGAGGACGAGGACGAGGACAACGACGACGACGACGACGACGACGACGACGACGACGACGACGACGACGACGACGACGACGACCCACCACACTTCTCGTTAGGCAGAACATCGCAGGGCGCCCCATCCCATTCGGTCAACACTGGGGTGAAGAACGGGAACCGTGACAACGAGGACGGGGAGAGTGGGAACAGGGAACAGGGAAGAGGACGGGGACTGGGGCATCGACAGCTATGGAGACATGAAGGGGAGAGGACGCGCTGAATCTGCAATATTAGACGGGATCGCGGGAACATCCTATCACTTCCCTCCCAACTCATCGGTCCCCCCCCCCGAGGCCCCGTTTCTCTTCCATCATTCCTCCCTCTCTGCTCACCCCATCTTCACCCTACGATATCCCAGGACATGCTTTGTCTTGAATTGTTCGACACGCGGTTCCCGAAGTCTCGACTCGTTCCTGGGTCGGGCTCTTCATCCCGAGCCGCTCTTCGACGGTCCCCGGAACCCGGCGAGGGCCCCCGGAGGCCGAAAATGGCGAAAACCCTCTCATCTGGGTCTCTCGCTGGACTATGCCGCCACCCGCCGAAGTCCACGGGAGTGCGGTGCCCTCGACCGACCCCGACCTTTGGTATGGACTCCCGCCGTGGGCTGTTTCAAGACCAAGGAAAAAACAAAAAAAAAATCAAAAAAAAAAAAAAAAAAAAAAAAAAAAAAAAAGGCGAACCGGGTTCTTTCTAGACGGCCGAACTATGCGCGTACTGGTCCTCCCCCCAGGCGAGCAGCAGCACGGGGGCACCTTTGACGATGTACACGGTGAAAGATTTCAGCATGCTGCTGCGCTCCTGCGCTCGCCAGCGGCGCCGACCGAAGACGCGAGATATGACAGCAGATACGGGTCACGCCACAAAGGACCGGACCAGACCCGACCAGAGAAGACCAAACCAGACAAGACGAAGTCAGAAGGGGGGCGTGACCCTGGTCATTGGATGACCCAGTGGGGGTTCCGAAGAGGAAATACTGAAGACCAGCGTTTTGCTAAGGCGACGCTCCCAGAAGTCAAAAGGCTGGGGGGGATCGCTAAATAAATGCGCAACTCCAACCATCCTCGCGCTGTTGCCAGCATCGAAGAGATCACATAATGATAGAGAAAGCGGACTGGGGAAGAAAAAAAGGAAAAAGGAGACTGATTGACCAGAAAGGAAAGAGAGGAGGGCTAGATACTAGAAGAGAGAGAGAGAGAGAGATCCAAAGAATGATCAAACAAAAGGATCAAAGCTATTGCACAGACCAAGAAGAGAAGGACAGGCAACTAAATATAATAATAAAGACGCACATAATGATAAAAACAAAGAATCAAGATAGGAAGATGGTGGGACAGGGAGGGGACCAAGACAGAAGAGAAAAAGAGAGAGGGGAAGCGACCGCACAGACAAACACACACACACACACAGCCACACACACGTTTAAGTCGGCGGCGCAGAGGGACTTCAGGCGCGGTCGGCAGGTGGAGGTGCCAATTGCGAACGAACTTAGCCGAACGCGCCATGATGCAAGAGTCCAGTCACGACCATGCAGATTGGTGGTGAAACAAAAAAGGTGCTGCAATGCCAAAGTGCAGCAGCCAAAAGCCCGATGAACAGAAGCTCGACGCGGGTAGTTTGAAGCGCAAGCAGCAGTCTGGTGCAAAGTGAAGCCTCAAAGAGACAGCAACGAAACAGAATTATAAGGCTGCCAGACTAGCCAACTCGGCGGCTGTGCATACACGCCGGGAAACTGCGCGACAAAGCAACGCCACCGACCTTGCAGCGAGCATGTAACAAGTTGAGCGACCGTGCAACAGGGTGCATGAGGTCGGCGTGATAAGATGATCACGCGGCCGAGGCTGGCTTGGTCTTGGACGAGCAAAAACAAAGCTGAACGCGGGCGACCGCGAGCAGCAGCTGCGAAACACGGCGGCGCACATAGGTGGTGGACAAGGCGCGAACATGGCCGAGCGTGCAATGCAGACGCCAGAGCTAAAACAGCAAACCCCAACCGCAACAAGAGCCGCAAAGGGCTAACGGCGAAGCAGGTGAAAGCAAAACCAGGTAAGTTAAGGGCAACCATCTAGACCCAAAAGAATATGTACGCACCACCGCAAAGGTCACACCACTCCGACCAACCAGCGACAGAGTAAGCACACACACACACACACACGCCCAAAAAGAACATTATCCGCATACATGTTCTAATCGGATCGCGCGCTAGAGAGGACTCGTCACAGGTTTAAATATTATCAGATGCCTCCTGGTCATCCTACTCAGCCCCGACTGAGAGGCCCAGGAGTCCGCTTGGAGGCCCAAACCCTGGTCTTCTAGGCCTGTGGAGGTCTGTTCCTGACCCTGGTACCCGTAAGGCACGGCCCAAAACTGTCGACGGAAGGTCCAGGGGACCACGTCGTGAAAGACTCGCCATGTCGAGGTCGGGGGCTGCCTGGGCCTCCCGAGGGGTCCCAGTGCCGCTGGCAGACGCGGGCAGCGCAGGCGAGGCAGCGAGCATCCCAAGACGAGGCCCCACAGGGGGAGGACGCGGGGGGGAGACGGGGAGACGGGGGGCAGAGGCGCGAAGGGCGTCTGCCGGCACGCCTCCGGCAGCTGCGCTCAACACCGCTTCTGTGTTTCCTGCTGGGCGTCGGCGCACAGTGTAGGGCGACGAAATCTATGCATATCCACTGCTCCCTGGCCAGGCCCATCCTCAACCCCGCAGCGGTGTATACGCCACGCCCTCCTGGCTTGGCCAGGAGGGCGCATACACAGCTCCTGGGTTCAAGATGGGCATGGTCAGGGAGCAGTGGATATGCATAGATTTCGTCGCCCGACAGTGGCAGCACGGGGTGGCAGCGGCGCCTGGCAGAGGGCGCAGCAGGGGAACTGGGCGCGTCCGGCACCAGGAAGTCGATCATTTGTTCAGCTTGAGGAGGGGGCCTGCCTGGCAGAGGCGGCCTGTCTGGCCTCGCCATCGCTCGGACGTCCATTCCCCGTGCATTTTTCGGCTCCGTGCCAAGATGCCCCTTGATGGCCTTCGCCGAGAAAAAATGCACACGTCCGAGCGAGGGAGCCGCACAGCATAAGGGCCCGTCTAGCACTAGGCAGCTCTTCTTTCATCAGCGTCGGGGGAGGACCCACGTAGCAGAGGGGGCTCGTCTAGCAGAGGGCGCTGCACCGCGCCTAGCACGAGGGACTTGTGTAAAGAAGGTTGGGGGGAGGTACCTGCCTAGCAGAGGGGGCTCGTCTAGCCAACGGCGCTTCTTGTACCATTGAGTTGCTTGTTTGTTTTACCAGCTTGGAGAGGGACCTCGTCTGGCAGAGAGGACTCGTCTAGCAGAGAGCGCGTTGAAGCAAAGAGGCGCGCCTAGCATCACTGTCTTTTATCAGCCCGGGAGGGCATCAGACGGCGCCGTACACTTGCACCACTGACTGAGTTTTTGCTGTGTTCTTAGCCTTGGGAAGGAACCTTGCCTAGCAGAGGGTCCAGTCTCAGTCTAGCAGAAGGCGCTGCGCAGCAAAAAGCGGCATCTAGCACCACCGAATTCTTCACCCCTCCACCTCATCCCCTCATCCACCTTTCCCTACACCTCCCCTGAGATCCGGCGTTGCAAAAAAAAATGCAACACGCCGAAAATTCACGACCGCAGCCCTACACCCATCACTCCGCCCCATTCTTCGAACACGATCCATGTGGTGCTGGGGCCCGAGACCAGGCGAAAACGCCCAGTGGAGAAATCGCAACGCCCAAATCTCATGGTCCTCTTCGTCCTCCTCTCCATCCTCTTCCGACCCTCGCCTCTTCCGCCCCCCTCTTCCACCGCCGCACGGGCCAGCCGGGCCCAGCACTGACGACGGACGGCGCGCGCCAGCCCCGCGCAGCAGCGATCCAACAGGGCTCGGCCCAGAAGCAGGAGTGTCCAAGGTGGCCCACAGAGGCCCCCCCCTTAGGAGGAAGAGGAGAGGACAGGGCGGGTGTGATTTGTTCCCTCATTTTTTCTTGTGTATATCTATATATAAACACATAATAATAATAATAATAATAAATATTATGTTTTTTATATATATTTAAAAAAAAAAAAAAAAAAAAAAAAAAAAAAAAAAAAAAAAAAAAAAAAAAAAAAATGTTTGTTATCACACTTGTTTTTTTGTTTTCTCACGTGTTTTCCACTTGTGTTTTTCTTATCACACTTGTGAAGAGAAAACAGGGCGGGCGAGCGAGCGAGTGCACGGCGTCGGTCCGACGGGCCGGGCTGGGCCCTACGAGGGCAGCGCGGGCGGGCCGCGGCCCTGCCAGAGGGCCATGCCGCGACGTCGGCGAAAATGGTTCTGAATGGATAGATGGAGGACGGGAATCGGAAAGGGGAGCGGAGCGAGAGGAGGAGGAGGAGGAGGAGGAGGAGAAGGAGGAGGAGCCCGAAGGGGAGGAGGAAGCGGAGGAGGAATATCAGCGAGAAGGGGGGGTGAGAGGCATCAACGCCCTAGCTGCAATTTTTGACTTGTGGGGGTGGGGGGGAGCTTGGTACTCCTTATCAAGAATCCCACATATGGCAATGGGTTCTGTGATCGGCCAAACAACACCCCCCCGCAAAGAGCACGGGGACATGGACTTCCCGTGCGAGACCTGGACCCAGGACTGTCGCCGGCTGTAGCTGGGCAGGCTAGACCGGACGGAGCCCAAGGAGGTCACGGCCCAACCGGTTGCTTGGCACGCCGGCATAAAAGGGCACGAATATCAGCGCTACAGCCGACGAGGTGGTGAATCAAGGGGACGGGGGCGGGGTAACGAAACCCTCGCCTGCGCACCCCTCGGACCGAGAGGGCTGCGACGAGGTACGCACTCCCCTCTGATGATAATCCCCATCAGCACCTACCCTGCCTTCCCAAAACTGATCGGAGCGATTATCAGCGAGAAGGGGGGGGGGAGAGGACTCAACGCCCCAGCTGCAATCTTTGACTTGTGGGGGCGGGGGTGAGCTTGGTACTCCGTATCAAGAATCCCACATATGGCAATGGGTTCTCTGATCGGCCAAACAACACCCAACGCTGAGAATGACAACTCTCCAAGCCCCCCCCCAACGCTGTGGAAATTTACAAATGAAGAATGGTCACAGATCAGATGAAAGGCGGGCGTTCCTGGCACGCCCTGGCGCCTGTGCTTTCTCCCGTCACGAGTCAAGGAGGCGAAGCGAACGGGCTGTCGAAGTCTAAGGCGGCTACAGGAGGCTCCCTCCCACCGAGCGGCACGAATGTGAGACAATACGACGGAGTCGTCGTATCCGGCGCGGCTCAGGACGTCTGCGGGGTTGTCGGACGACGGAATCCTTTCGAACCACGGCCTGGCTCTAAGAGCCGTCAGTGCCGCTGTGGCCACGAAGGCCAGGCGACACATCGACTCTGTAGGCGACCCCGCCCTGACCAAAGCGGCCTCGGCTGCCTGGTTGTCAATGAAACATAACACGCCCCTGCTCTGCAGCAGGGATGGCATGGACCACACTACGAGAGGGGCGGCTAGCAGCTCTGCCTGGTTGATTACATGGCCGCCCTGTGAGCCAAGGTGGGCAAACATGTTGTCGGACACGTCATAAACCAGGCAAGCAGGCGTACGTCCAGGAACAAACACCAGAGCGCCAAGACGCGGCGGCCGACCACTGTCCGCGGAAGCGTCTGTGTAGACCACCACGGGTGGAAGCGGGTGGTGCGCGATGGCTAACGACCTCGGCGCAACGCGTCGTGCTACGGAGGATAAGTACTGGAGGCAACACCGAAGGTTCGGGGTGATCTCAACGGTGTCCTCGTAGCACCAGCGTGCAATGAGGGCGGACAAAGCCCCCTGACACGGCCGGCCAGCAAGCGAGGTGTCGAGCCATGTGCTTATACTACGCAGGTGTGCGGCTTCGCCGGACTGGAGACGCCCAGCCAGCAAAACTTGGTTCACCTCCTCCAAGAAGCGGTCGCGCGTCCCTAACTTAGGCTCAAAGCTGACCGCTGAATCGGTCTGGATGCTACTAAGATCGTTCAAATGCCCCAAGAAAGGCAGCATCGACGTCGGCGGTACGCGCTTTCCGTCCGAGGGCGCAACACCAAGCAGGCGCGCGAGCTCCTGGAAGGCCTGTTGGGCGTCCCCCTTGGACAGCGCAAGATCTACGATAACGTTATCATCGACGCAATGCCCGCCCATCACGTAAAGCAAGCGTCGAGCGGCGACTGTGAGGAGGAGCGGGACCCAGTTGAATTGGTTCACCGCCGACCCCAAGCCAAAAGAGAGCCCACGCAACACGCTGCACATGCACTCGTGCGTGGCGGGGTGAAGAAGGGCCACCACGACAGACCCCATGTCCCTGCGAGTGGGGAATAATTGTCGGTACCCCTTCCACCAATCCTCCACGGACGCGACGAGTTGGAACCAATCAGGAAGCAAGCGGCCGTCTTGCGAAGAAAGTTGGAAGGCCAACGCGCGGGCAATAAAGAAGCGGCAGCTCTGGCGGAATAGTGACCAGCGTCTCTGACAAGAAAGATAAGGCGTTGGTGCGAGCCCTCTTCCCATCATCGATTAAACGCCACTTGTCGCCTTGCCATATAGCGTGGCGCGGAAGCGGGCGATAGCCACCAGGCCCAAAACAAAGGTCGAGCTCACGCCGCGTCACAAATGGGTCGGCGAGCCCAGCCTTGATTTCTTCCTCTGTCAAGTCGTAGATGACCTTCGTCAGGGGGGCCGGGCGCATGCTCCGTTCCATGCTGTCCACGAACTCTCGGGCAGATGGTCCCCGCAGCGTCTCGGACGGCTGTTGGGGCGCATTGTGCCCAGTAGATTTCGAGGAGCACGGACGGAGGACGCCAGAAGCAGGGACCTCCGCAGCTATATTGAAACCGTGGACAAGCCTGGCTGGTAGGCCCTTGTCAGGCCACTCCAAAAGCACGACGAGCACTGCTGCGAATACAGGCGAAATACCTGGCGCGCCCCTCGGACCGAGAGGGCTGCGACGAGGTACGCACTCCCCTCTGATGATAATCCTCATCAGCACCTACCCTGCCTTCCCAAAACTGATCGGAGCGAGGAGGCGGCAGAGAGGGGGGGGGGAGTGACGGAGCTGGGGTGGAGGAGAAGGAACTGGGCGGGAGGGGGCAGGAGCGGCCCCCCAAGAAGCAGGCATCGCACATCCCGTTACACCCCTCCCACGAGTTCCTGCAATCGCGCGCCATCGCCATCGGCACCATCGTCCAGCTCCTCCTCTTCCGTCTGACCCCGCGCACTTCTTCGATGCGACTCTGGGATGGCCCAGGACCTTCCCAGGACAACTTCTACACGCCGCCCAGCGGCCCCCGTCCACCCTACAACATCCCAGGAAGCTCCCCGGTAAGTCCCAAAAGGATCCGGAAGAGAGTCCGACGTGGCCCGAAAGTAACCCCTACAAACACCAGGATGGGTCCACGTGTTCGGACCCACCCACCCTCGTCCCCTCTCACCTCTCCTCCCCTTTACACTCCTCCTCCTCCTCCTCCTCCTCCTCCTCCTCCTCCTCCTCCTCCTCCTCCTCCTCCTCCTGCCCTCTGGGAGGGCATGTTGGAGATCTTGGGAAGCTATGTCAGGGCTGAGGCTCCGAGGCCCCATCTCTTCCCCTCTCTGGAACCCCTCTTGGAACGCCTTGGGGGGCTCTTGGACCGTCTTGGGCGTTTGGGGGCGATTTGCCCAACCTCTTGAGCCGTCTTGGGCTGTCGAGCGTACCTATGAGTGTAGCGATGCGTGTCTGTCCATGTAAGCTGCTGGGTGTACGCATGACACTGGCCTCGATGCTACTCCCATCGTCGACGTAGGTACAACTTCGAAGCATGCAAGCAGTTCGAGGTGCACATGTACGTATGATTATACGTATATGTGCTTCCCCCGTGATGGCTTGCCCAGGGACTCCCTCCTGCTCTCGCGCCTGGTCTCACCCGTGATTCCAGGTCGCACGATCGTTGCGACCATGTGATGAGTGAACAGGGCACCACACAGTTCCAGGTGCGAGCGAGGTGCTTGCAGAGCAAGCCGGCGCTTCTGATTCAGGACGCTCACTGGCGGTGCGAGGAGAAGGTGGGAACTGGCAAGAACGTCCGCCGACATCGCCACCGAAAAAGGGCCCAAAGCCCAGGGAGTGTCGTTGAGTAAATTTGCTGGTTGCTCGGGAAAGGCGAGCAGTGGCATGAGCAGATCGTCTCGAAGACAGATACACCCGTACGGTTGCGAAGGAATCCACCTCCATATTCACGATCCACAGCTGAATGGGACAATAGAAATCAAGTTGTCCGCATACTTACGCCATAAATTAGCACTTGGCGCTGCGCTTGTTCTGAAGATGCTGCGCAGCAATCTTCAGTCTGCACAAACGGCACGAGAGCACGCGTGGGGAATATAGGTACGCTCATACCCTGTTCCCTACCTAGGCTCTGCCTAGAAAGGTTCTTACTCTCTTGGCTGAGAGGGCCGGGCAGTGGAACCCGCCCCGGGCGGTTCCCCCGGCATCCGCCCCGCGGTTCCCCCAGTTGCGCCCCCTGGGTTCACCCAGCTTAGCTTAGCTTAAGCTTAGCTTAGCTTAGCGTAGCTAGGCTTATCTCATCTTAGCTTAGCTTGGCTTAGCTTAGCTTAGTTTGGTTTAGCTTTGCCTAGCCTAGCTTTGCTTAGCTTAGCTTAGTTTAGCTTAGCTTAGCTTATATCAGCTTAGCTTAGCTTACCTTAGCTTGGTTTAGCTTCGCTTAGCTTAGCTTGGCTTAGCTTAGCTTAGCTTAGCCTAGCCTAGCATAGCTTAGCTTAGAATAGCTTAGCTTAGTTTAGCATAGTTTAGCTTACCTTAGCTTAGCTTAGCGCAGCGCAGCATAGCGCGGCGCAGCATTAGCACAGCATAGCGTAGCATAGCATAGCATAGCCAATCATAGCATAGCATAGCATAGCATAGCTCAGCATAGCACAGCACAGCATAGCATAGCATAGCATAGCATAGCGCAGCATAGCATAGCATAGCACGTTATAGCATTGCTTCGCATAGCACAGCGCAGCATAGCATAGCATAGCACAGCACAGCATAGCATAGCATAGCATGGCATCGCGCAGCATGGCATAGCATATCATAGTATAGCATAGCGCAGCATAGCATAGCATAGCATAGCATAGCATAGCATAGCATAGCACAGCGCAGCATAGCATAGCATAGCATAGTATAGCGCAGCATAGCATAGCATAGCATAGCATCGCTTAGCATAGCACAGCGCAGCAGAGCATAGCATAGCGCAGCATAGCATAGCATAGAATAGCCTAGTATAGCATAGCATAGCGCAGCATAGTATAGCATAGCATAGCGCAGCATAGCATAGCATAGCATAGCATACCATAGCGCATCATGGCATAGCATAGCATAGCGAAAACATGCGTGTGTGTGTGTCTGTGCGCAGGCAAAGCAAAAAAAATCAAGCGAACGCAAAAAACAAAAGCAAAGCGAAAGCAACAGCAAAAGCGAAAGCAAAAGCAAAGGCAATGGCAAAAGCAAAGGCAATGCAAAGCAAAAGCAACATCAATGCGAAAGTGAAGATGTAGATGTAGATGTAGGTGTAGGTGTAGATGTGGATGTAGGTGTAGGTGTAGGTGTAGGTGTAGGTGTAGGTGTAGGTGTAGGTGTAGATGTAGATGTAGATGTAGATGTAGGTGTAGGTGTAGGTGTAGGTGTAGGTGTAGGTGTAGGTGTAGGGGTAGATGTAGATGTAGATGTAGATGTAGATGTAGATGTAGATGTAGATGTAGATGTAGATGTAGATGTAGATGTAGATGTAGATGTAGATGTAGATGTAGATGTAGATGTAGATGTAGATGTAGATGTAGATGTAGATGTAGATGTAGATGTAGATGTAGATGTAGATGTAGATGTAGATGTAGATGTAGATGTAGATGTAGATGTAGATGTAGATGTAGATGTAGATGTAGATGTAGATGTAGATGTAGATGTAGATGTAGATGTAGATGTAGATGTAGATGTAGATGTAGATGTAGATGTAGATGTAGATGTAGATGTAGATGTAGATGTAGATGTAGATGTAGATGTAGATGTAGATGTAGATGTAGATGTAGATGTAGATGTAGATGTAGATGTAGATGTAGATGTAGATGTAGATGTAGATGTAGATGTAGATGTAGATGTAGATGTAGATGTAGATGTAGATGTAGATGTAGATGTAGATGTAGATGTAGATGTAGATGTAGATGTAGATGTAGATGTAGATGTAGATGTAGATGTAGATGTAGATGTAGATGTAGATGTAGATGTAGATGTAGCTGATGTAGATGTAGATGCAGGTTGATGTAGATGTTGCTTTCCTAAATGCTCCAACTCCTAGGTAGGGTCGCACTGGGATAATCTATCCACAGACATTATCAGCAGCAGTGCTTGCTGTAGACAGGCTGTCTGAATTGCAGCGCCCGCGTTTAGCCTCAGACATCACGTGTTGCCCCAACACCAAAAAACTGGACGGTTCACCTGTTCAACGTCTTGGTGACGTCACAAGAGACACGTCGACGCGGTTCCAAGACGGGTCCTTATGGGATCCAGGCTGCTCCTCATCACCGCTCCTCCGCCCGAGCGGGTGGACAGGCCTCCGTGCTGGGAATCTGGACCAGGACCGGCATCTTCAGCCGAGGCTCGCCTGCGTGACTGCATTCGGCCCCGCTGGTCACCCCTCTCCCCCCCACCTCCTCCACTCCTCCTCATCCTTCCACTTACCCCTCCCCCTCACCCTCCTCATCCTCGAACGCCTCTTCCTTCTCTGTCCTTTTCTCGGCGCACAGCTGTGTCCCACGAATGATCCTCCACGGTGCCCCCTCGCACGTGGTGGCGCGGCACCACGTCTGTGCTGTCTGGCTGGGTCTGTGCAGCTTGAGCCCAAACGAGTGCATCCCATGACGTCCAGACCCGCCTTTGGGATCCTCTCAGGGGTCTCGCGGGCCGTGTCGGTCGTTCCCCTACATACCGAGATCGCTCAGAACCCCTGTCATTGCACGACTTTGGCAGTCTCGCCATTCGGGCACTCAGGGCGACCAGGCTGGCCAAGGAAGCCCCCAGGACAACCCAGGCCCCCAGGCCCCTGGAATGCGCCGCAGAAGGCCCCACGAGAGGCCGAGAGGGGAGAGCTCGAAGGGGCCCAGGAGCCCTCCCCCCAAGAGGCCCCTCGAGACCGCCAGCAGGTCCAAGAGGCCTCCAAGAGGCTCCCAAGAGGCATCCAAGAGGATCCCGACAAGCCCCCAGGAGGCCTCCAAGGGACCCCGAAGAAGCCCTCCAAGAGACCCAAAAGAAGCCTCGAATAAGCCTCTGGTAATGGCGCAGACACGGTGGCGTGATGGGCCACAGGCAACTAGATGCAGGGAGACTCACACAAAAATGATAGAAGCCGTAAGGAAATAAGAGCTACCACAGCCTGAGATGGTGAACAACGCTAATCGGCGCTTGGAACATCACTCTGCGGCGCAGCAGGCGATACTGCATCGAAGCGCCAGGTGGGGGATACTGGTTGCGTCATCGGGCCACGCACGACACATCACGGAGCACACGACCACGAGACTCGACACTGCATGTCTCTGGACTGGGGAGCCTCGCAGAAGCTTCAGACCCCCAGCCCTCCGCCCGAGAGTTCGACATGTGCGGGCAGGCGTGCACTGACGTCGCCAGGCTGGTCGGCCCTCGTCGCGAATCACTTGTCTTCGCTGGCTTCTCAGGGGCCGCCAGCACAGGCGGCGGTTCCCTCGGCCGCCTCGTGTCCAGACGAGATGGCGCAGTCGTGCTGCTGGCGGCGTGCCCGACTGCATGTTCCTGTCAGCCGCCAAGAATTTGCTCCCTGGACACCAGCCCAGGAATGATGAAAATGCCTGCTTGCCCACTGATGGAAACTGGGCTCCACCAGGCGACGCAGCAGTGGCGGAGAGGAGGGAAAGAGAGAAAGGGAAGGACGAGGAACGAGAGAGAAAAACTCGCGTCTGGACCACCCGCGCGCACCCTGATGAGCGCACGACCGCGGTATGCGGGAAAGCATGGGAGATCCTCACTCCGAGACCCCTGTCGGCAGCCAAAGAGAGTATGGCATTTTGCTGCTGTGCATCTGGTGTGGGTGATGGCGGGGCCTGCTGCCCGCAGTGGCGGGGACCACAAGGCGGCCACGGGGACACACGGACACGGCCCACATCCTGCCGCAGGGCGGTGCCGCAGGGCGGGGCCGCAGGCCCCTGAAAAGTACTGGCGCGTGCATTGGTGGCAACATTCGAGCCCTACCCCCACCAACCCCCGATTCTCCTGACGCGGGGGTATAGAGGAAAAAGAACTATGCACATGCACCGATTCTGGCCAGGCCCATCCTGAGCCCAGGATCGGTGCATACGCCCTCCTACCTTGGCCAGGAAGGCATATGCACCGATCCTGGGTCAAGGTTGGGCCTTGCCAGGATCGGTGCATGTGCATAATTCTCTTCGCCCGAGGGTAGGGTTCGGATTTCGCCACGTGCTCGACGAATTCCGACGGATTCCGAGCCCCATCCCCGCCAACCTGTTCCCTGAATCGTGAATTGGCGCGAGGGCAGGGTTCGGACTTCGCCGCCTCGGGGTGCCAGACAGGGTGGAGCACTGCGTCGCTGCAGGGCGCACGTGGGCTGGAGGCGGCCGGGGGGTCTGGACTGGATGGGCCCCCAACCAATCTGTCAGTCAAGAAAGAAGGATGGAGGAAAATCCGCGCAAAATCGGCCCCTGGACCCCTCCTGGGGTCCATCTGGTGCAAGCATTCACCCCGGATCCGTTTTTCACAAAGCTCGAAAGCAGGCTCCAGACACCGCAAAAAACAAAAAAACTGTTCGAACCCAGCACCTCGAACCTCGCCACTCTCGTCCTGCTGGCCCGAACCAGTACTGGGCCACCTCAGACACCCAGCCGGCTCCAAGACTCGGAGACGACGAAAGGGGACGAGAAGAAAGGAGGAAATCAGAGACGGAGAGAAGCGAACGGCGCACGCGCGTCCGAACCCCGAAGTCCTCCGCCGTGGCTTTGATAGACAGGCGAGTGCCTCCAGGACTCCCGACACATGTGTTCCCTGAGCTTCGGCGCCGTGGGCTGCTCCTTCTTGGCCCCAGGTTCCGGAGCGGGCCTCCCGGGGCAAGAGAACAAGCGCATCGACTCTTGCTGAAGACGCCAGGGGTCTGGACATAACCCCCTCGATGAGCTTCAGCTCCGACGGGCTGCCACACGGCACAGTCAAGCTCCGAGCTCGGCCACGCTGCCAGGGCAGATATAGCGCTGAACAGGTAGCTGCGTGGCTGCCTGCAGAACTTCCTCGAAAACAACGCTTGGGGCGTCGGCCACAGGCGACGGGCACCTTGCATCTTTACCTGCACCCTGGCATGAGCCACCCATGCTTCTACCATTTCTAAGATTATCGCCTGAGCATGTTCCATACATGTGCCGCGCTAGTGATGAACCTGATCGGACAAGAACGGGAAGCGCCGCTGTAGTCTAATGGGCGTATTGGGCGAAGAAGAGAAGGAAGGCGACGACAACGAGGAGTCGATGACGAGGACGACGTGGCGAACGTGAGGATAGCGAGGAGGAGCATGAGGACAACGAGGAGGAAGAGAAGCACAAGGACGAGGACAAAGAGAACGAGGGCGAGCACGAGGAGGAATGCGGAGGGCGATGATGACGACGACGACGACGACGACGACGACGACGACGACAGAGGACAGTACGAGGCAATTGGAGAAAGACGTTGCTCCTGGCGCCGCGCGGGGTTCTCTTGGGGCCTGTTGGGGGCTTCTTGGGGGCCCCTTGGGTCCTCTTATGGGCTTCTGGGGACTTCTTGGGCTGTCTGGGCGCGTCGTGGGGTTCTGTGGGAGCTTTCTTTGGCCGTCTCGGCGCTGGGGGCCTCCTGGGGCGCTCCCAGGAGTCTCTTGGGGCCTTCTTGGCCCTTCTCGGGCCGTCTTGGGGTTCTTGTGAGCTGGCTGGGTGGCTCCTAGAGCGCTCTTGGGGGTCTCTCGGGGCCTCCTGGGGCGCTCCCAGGAGTCTCTTGGGGCCTTCTTGGCCCTTCTCGGGCCGTCTTGGGGTTCTTGTGAGCTGGCTGGGTGGCTCCTAGAGCGCTCTTGGGGGTCTCTCGGGGTCTTCTTGGGGCGCTCTTGGGCGCTCCTGGGGCTCTCCGGGGCGTCTTTTGGGCCTCCCTTGGGCCGTTGGAAAGCCCTCCAAGAGCGATTCGAACACGACGTCGATGCGGAGTCCCCTCTTGGGCCAATTTTTGGAGGATGTCTCGAGCGAAACGGCCATTTTTTCAAAAATCCTAGGGGCCTCTTCGCGCGCTCGGGGGGGCCTCTGGGCGCCTCGTGGGGGCCTCTGGGCGCCTCTTGGGGGCCTCTTGGGGGTCTCTTGGGCCGTTTTGGGGGTCCCCTGGGCCCTCTTGGGCCGTCTTAGGGCGATCGTGGGCGCCTCTCGGGCCATCTTGGAGCGTCCGGAAACCGAAAAGGCGAGAACCCCAAAAATCTTCAAAAACCATCGGAAAATCAATGATTTTTTATTTCTTGGCCCTCTTGGGAGGCCTCTTGAAGCGTCTTCGAGGCCTCTTGAGGGCCTCCTGGGCCGTCTTGGAGCTATCTTGGACCGTCTTCAGGCCGTCTTAGGGTATCTTCGAACGCTCTAAGGCGGTCTTGGAGCGCTCTTGGGCCGTCTTGAATCCCACTTGGCTGTCTTGGGCGCCTCTTGGGCCCATTTTCGGTCATTTTTCCGGAACCTGATCGGACAAGAACGGGAAGCGCCGCTTTCGTCTTTTGGGCGTATTAGGCGAAGAAGAAAAAAGGAAGGCGAGGACAACGAGGAGTCGATGACGAGGACGACGTGGCGAACGTGAGGATAGCGCGGAGGAGCATGAGGACAACGAGGAGGAAGAGAAGCACAAGGACGATGACGAAGAGAACGAGGGCGAGTACGAGGACGAATGCGGACGACGACGACGACGACGACGACGACGACGACAGAGGACAGTACGAGGCAATTGGAGAAAGACGTTGCTCCTGGCGCCGCGCGGGGTTCTCTTGGGGCCTGTTGGGGGCTTCTTGGGGGCCCCTTGGGTCCTCTTATGGGCTTCTGGGGTCTTCTTGGGCTGTCTGGGCGCGTCGTGGGGTTCTGTGGGAGCTTTCTTAGGCCGTCTCGGCGCTGGGGGCCTCCTGGGGCGCTCCCGGGAGTCTCTTGGGGCCTTCTTGGCCCTTCTTGGGCCGTCTTGGGGTTCTTGTGAGCTGTGTGGGTGGCTCCTAGAGCGCTCTTGGGGGTCTCTGGGGGTCTTCTTGGGGCGCTCTTGGGCGCTCCTGGGGCTCTCCGGGGCGTCTTTTGGGCCTCCCTTGGGCCGTTGGAAAACACTCCAAGAGCGATTCGAACACGACGTCGACGTCTTGGCGTTATCTTGGACTGTCTTGGCGTTATCTTGGACTGTCGTGGGGCTCTGGGGGCCTGATTGGGGCCCGTGGGGAGCATTTTGGGAGCCTCTTGGAGGCTTCTGTGACCCTCTTGGACTCAGGCGTCTCTCGAGGGTCTGTGGGGGCTCTCTTGGGCTGTCTTGGCGTTCTCTTGGACCGTCTTGGGGCTCTCTTGGCCAGTCCTGGGGCCTCTTCGCGCGCTCGGGGGGGCCTCTGGGCGCCTCTTGAGGGCCTCTTGGGGGTCTCTTGGGCCGTTTTGGGGGTCCCCTGGGGGGCCTTTGGGGGCTCTCTTGGGCAGTTTTGAGGCCCTCCGGGAGCGACTCCAAGATAATGCCGGTTCGGAGTCCCCTCCAGAGCCGATTTTTTGAGGATGTCCCGAGCGAAACGGCCATTTTTCCGGAACCTGACCGGACAAGAACGGGAAGCGCCGTTTTTTATCCACCACGTGCGTCAGAGACCGTATTGGCGAGAACGTCAGAGGAACCCATAAACGCAACAGAACAGACTAAATGATGGCCTGCCGCGCTGGTCTGTCGAGGTAGTCTGCTGCCCTGGCCACATCATGGTGTCGACACCGTGCTTTTCTCTCGGCCACGCGGGCCCCCACCCGTTGTCGCCCAGCCTACTTTTTCTGTTCCAGCCTGTCTTGTCTTTTGTTTGTCCGTCGTCGTCGTCGCGTGCCTTTCCTTTGTCGTGGTCGTCGTTTTCATTATAATCGTCCGCTGTTGCCGTTCTCGCTGTCGCCGTCGTTATCATTTTATGATTGCGGTCGTTTTTCTGATTGTTTTTTTGTTGTTGGATTCCGTGTTCGGTTGGTTTTTGTGTTATGTTTGTGGTCGTTTTCTGTCATCGTTTTTTGTCGTAATTTTCGAGATCGTTATTGACGACGACGACGACGACGACGACGACGACGACGACGACGACGACGACGACGACGAGCAGGAGGACCCGTGCCGGCTGGCTCGGGGTGCCTGCGTCCCTCTGCTGCCGCAGGACGCCGCCAGCGAGTTCCGAAGTGCGGGCCCGTACCCCTTAGTTAGAGAAAATTAAGCCCCAGAACCAACGGTGCACGCCGGAGGCGCTTCCCGTCATCCTCGAGTTCGTCTGGAGGCCGTCTCGAGGCCGTCCTGAGGACATCATGGGCCATCGCGTTTATCAAAAGTAAGCGTTTGGCTCGAGGCATCCTCCCAAAGTGGGTCTGCCGTGCTCCTGTGGTCTGCCGTGCTCCTGTGTGTTCTGCTGTGCTCTTGTGGGGTCTACCGTGCTCCTGTGTGGTCTGCCGTGCTTCTGTGGCGTCTGCGGTGCTCCTGTGGTCTGCCGTGCTCCTTCTTGGTTTGCCGTGCTCCTGTGTGGTCTGCCGTGCTCCTGTGCGGTCTTCCGTGCTCCTGTGGTCTGCCGTGCTCCTTTGGGGTCTGCCGTGCTCCTGTGGAGTTTGCCGTGCGAACGTGTGGTCTGCCGTGCTCCTGTGTGGTCTGGCGTGCTCCTGTATGGTCTGCCGTGCTCTTGTGTGGTTTGCCGTGCTCCTGTGTGGTCTGCCGTGCTCCCGTGGGGTCTGCCGTGTCCTGTGTGGTCTGCCGTGCTCCTGTGTGGTCTGCCGTGCTCCTGTGTGGTCTGCCGTGCTCCTTCTTGGTCTGCCGTGCTCATGTGCGGTCTGCCGTGCTCCTGTGCGGTCTGCCGTGCGAACGTGTGGACTGCCGTGCTCATTTGGGGTCTGCCTTGCTCCT
Organism: Prorocentrum cordatum; assembly: GCA_963575745.1. NCBI lineage: Eukaryota > Dinophyceae > Prorocentrales > Prorocentraceae > Prorocentrum > Prorocentrum cordatum. Next base: position 27,877 of record CAUYUJ010017603.1, on the reverse strand, counting down.
TTGTGGTTTGCCGCGCTCCTGTGTGGTCTGCCGTGCTCCTGTGTGGTCAGCCGTGCTCCTGAGGCGTCTACGGTGCTCTTTTGGGGTCTGCCGTACTCATTTGGGGTCTGCCGTGCTCCTGTGGTCGGCCGTGCTCATTTGGGGTCTGCCGCGCGCCTGTGAGATCTGCCGTGCTCCTGTTGGGGAAACGCCAGCGGCGTTCGGGGTACAACAAAAAGGCGCGTTTATGTTGTACCCGCGCGCGGTCTGCCGTGCTCCTGTGGGTTCCGCCGTGCTCCTGTGGCGTCTGCCGTGCTCCTGTGGCGTCTGCCGGGCTCCTGTGTGGTCTGCCGTGCTCCTTTGTGGTCTGCCGTGCTCCTGTGGAGTCTGCCGTGCTCCTGTGTGGTCTGCCGTGCTCTTGTGCTCTGCCGTGCTCATTTGGGATTTGCCGTGCTCATGTGGGGTCTGCCGTGCTCCTGTGTGGTCTGCCGTGCTCCAGTGGTCTGCCGTGCTCCTTTGGGGTCTGCCTTGCTACTGTGGGGTCTGCCGTGCTCCTGTGTGGTCTGCCGTGCTCTTTCCAAGACGACGTTAGACTCATTGTTTGTTTGATGATTGTTCGGCCGTCTTGAGGGCACTCTTAGGGCATAGTCTGCCGTGCTCCTCGTCTTGGTCTGCCGTGCTCCTCGTCTTGGTCATCCTTTCCGTCGTCTTGAGGGCGCTCTTGGTGCCTGGTCTGCCGTGCTCCTCGTCTTGGTCTGCCGTGCTCCTCTCGGTTCCTAAGCCTGGTCTGCCGTGCTCCTCGTCTTGGTCTGCCGTGCTCCTCTCGGTTCCTAAGACGTCTTAAACGATAGCCTCCAACACCTCGATTTTAGGAGGATGTCTCGAGCGAAATGGCCATTTTGGGGAACCTGACCGGACAAGAACGGGAAGCGCCGTTTTTTATCCACCACGTGCGTCAGAGACCGTATTGGCGAGAACGTCAGAGAAACCCATAAACGCAACAGAACAGACTAAATGATGGCCTGCCGCGTTCCGACGGCCCAAGACGGCCCAAGAGGCCCCCAAGATCGCTTTAAGATCGCCCAAGAGGCCTTCAAGATGGCCCCGAAACGGCCCAAGAAGTCCCCAAGACGGTCCCAAGAGGGCCCTAACACGGCGCAAGAGGCCTCCAAGACGCCCAAGATGTCTTCCAAGACGGCCAAGATGGCCTCCAAGACGGCTAAGATGGCTCCAAGAGGGCCCCAAGACGGCCCAAGAGGCCTCGAAGACGGTCTGCCGTGCTCCTGTGGTCTGCCGTGCTCCTTTGGGGTCTGCCGTGCTCCTGTGGAGTTTGCCGTGCGAACGTGTGGTCTGCCGTGCTCCTGTGTGGTCTGGCGTGCTCCTGTATGGTCTGCCGTGCTCTTGTGTGGTTTGCCGTGCTCCTGTGTGGTCTGCCCTGCTCCCGTGGGGTCTGCCGTGTCCTGTGTGGTCTGCCGTGCTCCTGTGTGGTCTGCCGTGCTCCTGTGTGGTCTGCCGTGCTCCTTCTTGGTCTGCCGTGCTCATGTGCGGTCTGCCGTGCTCCTGTGCGGTCTGCCGTGCGAACGTGTGGACTGCCGTGCTCATTTGGGGTCTGCCTTGCTCCTTTGTGGTTTGCCGCGCTCCTGTGTGGTCTGCCGTGCTCCTGTGTGGTCAGCAGACCCAGGGCTGAGGGAAGGCTGGAGCAGTGCTCTGGTGGTCCATCACCCGCCCAGCTCCGTCCCCTCCCACTCTGGACCGATCTTGCGGGAAGCTGGCTTGTGGCAGCGCATCGCGCGTCCATAGCGTTCGTGTGCTTGCTTTTACCTCCTTTAATGTCTGCTCCACCTCTCCTTGAGACGCAGAAGCCTCCGAGCGCCGGGAGCAGAAATGATGCACTTTCGAAAAATCTGTTTGGATGAGTTTTGTTAGCGCGGCCTCGGAATTCAATTTTTCCGGCGACGGCCAGAGCCGACGCCAGCGCTGGATCCGGCTCGGCCGCCAGCCCAGGTGCCGGCCCGGGCGTTCGGTTCGAGCGCCGGCCTGGGTGCCGGAATCGGCCCGGAAGGGGTTCCAGGGCGCCGGGAGCAGAAAATCAATATTTTCGAAAGAAAAATATGTCTTGGAGTGGCCTTTTTTCCGCACCGCCTCGGAATTCAATTTTCCGGCGCCGGCCGGCGCCGGAACCGGCCCGGGCGCTGGCCCGGGTGCTGGCCCAGGCGTTCGGCTCGAGCGCCGGCCCGGGTGCCGGAAGCGGCCCGGAAGGGGTTCCCGGGCGCCGGGAGCAGAAAATCAATATTTTCGAAAGAAAAATATGTCTTGGAGTGGCCTTTTTTCGGCACCGCCTCGGAATTCAATTTTCCGGCGCCGGCCGGCGCCGGAACCGGCCCGGGCGCTGGCCCGGGTGCTGGCCCGGGCGTTTGGCTCGAGCGCCGGCCCGGGTGCCAGAAGCGGCCCGGAAGGGGTTCCCGGGCGCCGGGAGCAGAAAATCAATATTTTCGAAAGAAAAATGTGTCTTGGAGTGGCCTTTTTTCGGCACCGCCTCGGAATTCAATTTTCCGGCGCCGGCCGGCGCCGGAACCGGCCCGGGCGCTGGCCCGGGTGCCGGCCCGGGCGTTTGGCTCGAGCGCCGGCCCGGGTGCCGGAATCGGCCCGGAAGGGGTTCCAGGGCGCCGGGAGGAGAAAATCAATATTTTCGAAAGAAAAATATGTTTTGGAGTGGCCTTTTTTCGGCACCGCCTCGGAATTCAATTTTCCGGCGCCGGCCGTGCTCCTGCGCGGTCTGCCGTGCTCCTGTGGCGTCTGCCGTGCTCCTGTGTGGTCTGCCGTGCTCCTGTGGTCTGCCGTGCTCATTTGGGGTTTCCCGCGAGCTTGTGGGGTCTGCCGTGCTCCTGTGGGGGAAACGCCAGCGGCGTTCGGGGTACAACAAAAGGCGCGTTTATGTTGTACCTGCGCGCGGTCTGCCGTGCTCCTGTGGGGATTGCCGTGCTCCTGTGTGGTCTGCCGTGCTCCTGTGTGGTTTGCCGTGCTCCTGTGGTCTGCCGTGCTCCTTTGTGGTTTGCCGTGCTCCTGTGGGGTCTGCCGTGCTCCTGTGGGGTCTGCCGTGCTCCTGTGAGGTCTGCGGTGCTCTTGTGTGGTCTGCAGTGCTTCTGTGGTCTGCCGTGCTCATTTGGGATCTGCCGTGCTCGTGTGGTGTCTGCCGTGCTCCTGCGGGATCTGCTGTGCTCCTTGTGTCGTCTCTTTGGTCTGCCGTGCTCCTTTGTGGTCTGCCGTGCTCTTGTGGGGTCTGCCGTGCTCCTGTGTGGTCTGCCGTGCTCCTTTTTTTCCGCCTGCCGTGCTCCTGCTCATTTTCTGAGGACGTCCCGAGCGAAAACGTCATTTTTAACATAAGAGGTTGTAAAACACCTCTGTCGGCATCTCATTTTTTCGAGGATGTCTCGAGCGAAACGCTCATTTTTCATGCATAACAAAAATTTTTGATATTTTTCAACATCCCGATTTTTTGAAGATGTCTCGAGCGAAACCGTCATTTTTAACATAAGACGTCTTAGACGATAGCCTCCAACACCTCGATTTTTCGAGGATGTCTCGAGCGAAATGGCCATTTTGGGGAATCCGCCAACGAAAACTCCCGTGCAGCGGCGCGCGCGGTCTGCCGTGCTCCTGTGGGGAGCACGGCAGACCACAGGAGCACGGCAGACCACACAGGAGCACGGCAGAGCACACCTCGATTTTTTGAGGATGTCTCGAGCGAAATGGCCATTTGGGGGAATCCGCCAACGAAAAACCTGACCTGGGAATGGTAGTCCCCATTCCCTGGGCGGGCTCTTTTTTGAAAACCGAAGCTCCTATGAAAACCAGTGTGGGGGGGGAGGGGCAGGACGAGGAGGAAGAGGAAGAGGAGGAGGAAGAGGAAAATGGAGATGAGGAGGTGGAGGAGGAGGAAGAGGAGGAGGGCGAGGAGAGAGGAGGCAAACGACATGCGGAGTAAAAAATTAACCCTGCTGGGAGGAGGAGAAGGGGGCAGAGGAGGAGGAGGACGAGTAATAAGAGAGGAAACGGGGGGAGAGGAGGACGAGGAGGAGGAGGAGGAGGAGGAGGAGGACGAGGAGGAGGAGGAGGAGGAGGAGGAGGAGGAGGAGGTCGCGCGCTGACGGCCCCTCCGTCCTTCCAGGTCCCCGAAGCCGTAGGGCCGTAGTCCCGTAGTCCACGACGGGGCACGGGCGCGGCCGAGGGTCGTCGACGTCGCCGTCGTCGTCGTCTTCGTCGTTTTCGCCGCCGTCGCCGTCGAGCTGTCGCCGTCGGGGCCAGGACAGAAGACGAGATCCACCAGGACAGAAGACGAGATCCACTGAACCCCACTGAAACTATTATTTTCTTCGTGAGTGGAGGGCTCGGTCACCCGAGAGCTCCGAGAGCAATGGCACTCCACGAATCGTGCCACGAATCCCCGCGGGCTCCGACGGAGCAGCAGCGGTGAAACATCGGAAGAGCTTGAAACTTGAGAGCCACACGTTGTTTGTTTTTGTTGGTGTTTGTATGTGTGTTTGTTTATGAACATGCTAGCGCGCGGCCCTGCGGATGAGCGGCACAGCCAGACACAGCCAGGGCCAGGGCAAAGAGAGCATTGCGCATTGCATTGCGGGTGCTCGCAATAGCTCGTCGGCGCTCGCGCCAATCGAATTCACACTCCAAACGAACTAGCTGGGGGGCGGGGGGGTCTCTAATCTGCACTACAAGAACATAGATGTATGAACCTATGAGTAAGATAGTCTGTATGTAATTGTTCAATGGGTACATACACAGTTGCATCAAGGAAGCTAGTCGATGGATGACCTACCTACCCTAGTTGAAGCAGTGCTTGTGGTCATCGAATTCTTCGGGGATCTTAATAGCACTGCACGTGGAACTGGAACTCTTGCACTTCCCACCCGTGGTGCCGACCTTGCCCTTGCTCTGTGGCTTGGGCGTTGGCTGGACTGCCATGGACAGAGGCTCACGGGTGAGGAGGACCTTCTCGGCCCCCAAGCATTTCGAATTCAAAACCAAACTGTAGAAATCAACATCTACTGACACGGTCTCCAACTTGTTGAACGCAGTGTACTGAAACTCGAAAGGAAGGGTCTGCTTGTCGACAGACAGCACTGGATCCTCTAGCACAGCCTCGGTCCGCACCCCCTTGATCGTCTTCGAAGCTTCCTGCTGGAAACGCCGACAAGGCTCAGGACGATGCGATCGCGGTTCCCCGTTCCCCCGAAGGCCCCGAAGGTTTCCGATCGTTGTTTCACAGGTTGTGCTCGAGGTTTTCGGCCCGATGGTTTTTCAAGCATCGAGGATTTTCGACCGTGGAGTCCCGATGGTTTTCGGACGTGGCCCCAACGAAGGTATTCGAACCTGGTTATCCCTAAGGTTTTCGAACGTGGACCCCCCGAGGGTCCAAATGTTTTCGGAACTTGATTTTGACGATACTTTCGAAGTATTGGTTTCAGAACTTGGTTCTGAAATTTGTGATCGCAATCGCTCCTCATCCTGATCGGCTCCTGACCCGCTGGCGCAGACATGCCCTCGCCATAGTCTTATCCTCATCCCTCCTTCTGTTCCACCTTCTCATCCTCCCTATCGCCTACCCCTCCTCTCCACCTCTTGTTTCGTCGAGGCGGTATCGTCCCTCCTCCTCCTCCGCCTCCCTCCTCCCCCCCTTCCTCCTCCTCCTCCTCCTCCTCCTCCTCCTCCTCCTCCTCCTCCTCCTCCTCCTCCTCCCCCCGCTAAGTTCCCGCTCGGAAGGAGACGGGGGAGGATGGGGGAGGAAGATGAGCATATCGTCCTCGTTACGCACCCTTCCCGCTCCTTGACGGGTGGAAGTGGGATAGACCAGGCTGGGACGAAGGAGTCGCCCGCCGACGGGTGGGCGGAGGTGCCGTGGCTGGTGACGTAGAAGTCGATGCCGAACGCAGTAGTGATCTTGAAGCTGTGGGGCAGCGGCATCCTCGTAATACTGCCCACGTAGTTCAGCCTCAAGGTGGGGTTGCACTTGATCGCAACGATGCCCTTCGTCACATCGTCGGCATCCTGCTCTCTGAGCGCCAGGTCGGACCACCCGCGCTCCAGCGTGACGTCGGACGCAGGGCAGCTAGTCTGCACCATACATTTTTTCCAGATGAACGCCTCAAGGTTGAGCATGAACACTTTGATAATGGGCGCCGCATCGCCTTCCCAGAGAGACTGGATCGTAGGTATCACTATGGCGCCCTTGGTCCCCTTGGTAGCATCTGAATCTCCTGCGGCGACGGCCTCTTTGATTTCTTCCGCCATCCCATCAAGAAGAGTAGCATCCAGCTCGAAGTATTTGTTCAACGACGTGTCATTTCCAGCCGCCTCTATCATCGCTTGCCAAGTGGACACCCATGATCCGTCGTCAGTAGCATTGTCCGTAGAGGCAACGTCAACCATCGACTCTGCGAGGGCGCGAGCTGCCGAGTCGGTGTACCCGTCCAAGCCGGCCGCCCCAATCGAGTTCAGAATCCCAACGACGTAGCGGCTGCGCAATGACCCAAGGTTCCACAATGTTTCATCCGACTCGCAGATGCCACCTGCGAGCTCGGATATGGGGGGCGATCCATCTTGCTTGTTGAGCCTGCGCGCCTTCATAATGAACCTCGTGAACTTGTTGTCGAAGGTGTTGGCAGACGCTTGCTTGAAAGCCTGCAACACAGAAACCACGTCGAGCACAGGAGGAGCGGGTGTCTTGCCAACGACCTTCTTCCTCGACGCCAGGGCTCCCATGATCTTCTGCGAGATGCTGATGTAGAGCTGGTGCATCGCAATGGGGCTGTCGGACTTGTTGGTGCTGAGGAGGGCGCACATCTTCAGCACGAAGGCTTCGTCATCGATGAACTCCGACATGGCTGACAACGCGTGCTTCACGCGAGGACTCGCGCTGTCCGACTGAGGAGGGGAGTCAGCCTGCCCATGGTCCTGGCTATGTTGCGGCCCCTGCGCCGCCTCCTCCAAGGCAGCGTGCACCCCTGCAGCACGCAGCTCAAGGTCGCGCGCGCGGATGCAATGCTGCGTCAGCGCCTTCCTAGGAAGGGCGCAAGAAACCACGCCGCGCCGCAAACAGTGACCTCCCCTCCGCTCCTCTGGGGAATGCGGGAGGGAGACAATTGGTTTGCACGGCGAGGTTTCTTGCCCCCAGCCTGAGGGCGCTCCACTGCTCGAACGTACCCCCTTGGAACACGACCTTCTTGCTGAGGATGAACTTGATGCCAACGTTGAACATCTGGTTGATCTCGTCAACCTTGTGACTGGGAAGTCCGCTGACGGGCGTGAAGACGGCCTGCACGAGGTCGTCGAGCCAGAGCTTCTCGCGGCTGCCCATCATATCATCACCCGCGATCGTCGCATCCACTGCCTCATCTGGGATGGCCACTGGACCCTGAGCAGAGCCGACCTTCCTCTTCTTGGCTGGTTGCTTTGCCACGACCTGGGCTTTCGCCTTCGCCTTCGCCTTCGCCTTCGCCACTGCGACCTTCTGTGCTGCCAAGCTCCTCTTGTCCCCATCCCTGTAAAGGACAGAGAACATCATCGGTGCCTTGATCCCTTTGAGCATGGACGCGGCAGTATGTTCATCTCGCATCAGCCACTCGTGCCCAGGGATGTCCAGCGGCAGCGCAAACTTCAACACCTCGAGGCTGATGAAGGTCAGAAGGGTTGGGTCAATGAACCCAGTGAAGGCGTCGAGGACGACCAGGGCGGCGTTGTTGATCTGGGCGACCGTCTCCACAGAGAGCTCCTTCGACAGGTACTCGCAGCTATCCTCGCAGAGACGCTTGTACAGCGGCCACACACCGATCTTAACCATTTTGTGGTAGAGGCTGATCGCCTTCTTGTAATGGTCGGGGCTGGAGAAATACTTGGAAAAGTGCTTCATGACGTGAGCTTCGCAAAGCTTCTGGCATGTAAACTTGCCTGTCTTCGGGCACGAGTCCACCGAGAGGGTCTCCCTTTTCGCCTCGGCCTTCCAACTCTTCTCCGCCTGAGCGGCCTCCTCGTAGATTTCGATGTGCGTGGTCGAGGCGCCATGGTGGTACTTGTTGGCGATCTCCTTGAGCCAGAGCTGGACGACAACTGGGGTGTTCGACTTCAGGACGAGAACGTTCGTCAGGCCATTCTCCACTATCTCCTCCACGAACTCGTTCTTCGGATTGGTCTGCGCCGCGAGCAAGACCGCCTTGGGGGCGGGGGGGCGATGGCGACGACGACGACGCCGACGCCGGCGCCGACGCCTCGAGCATCTTGAAAACAAAGAAAACGTTACAACTTTCCATGTTTCCAGATGCTCGGGGCGACGGCGACGACGACGACGGCGGCGGCGACGCTGCCTGGGCCCAGAAGAGTTGTTTCCCAAATTCGATTTGGAATAAAGAGAAACGAATGCCAGGACCCAGAAACACACTTTCTTCCCAGGTCCGACTTGCACAAACACGTGATTTCCACCAGGTGATCCGAAATTGCTGAAAAGTTTCAGGCCCAACAGGGCATACCGCTTGGAAGCGATCAGTGCATCTCTTGATTTTCCTCTCATCCTCATGTTCCTATTTCGCCTCCCCCCCTCCTCCTCCTCGCGCCCCCCCCCCTGTAGAATCCTGCACCCTGCGGATGTTACCCAAATGGGGGGGGCATTTCGGGTTGTGGTGTAGGGCGCACTTTGCACCTCCTCCTCCTCCTCCGCCTCCTCCTCCTCCTCCTGCTCCTCCTCCTCCTCCTCCTCCTCCTCCCCATGATCATCATCATATGCCTCCTCCTCCTCCTCCTCCTTCTACTCCTCCTCCGTATCCTCCTCATCCTCCTCCTCATCGTCTTCCTCCTACTCATGGGGCCTCGCAGTAGCTGGCGCCGCCAATCATGTGGTAGATACCGTCGGACTCGGTGGTCGGAGTCTCGACTGCCAAGAGAGAACCTCGCAGCTCTGTGAGGCCACCGTCCTGAAGAATTCCCTTTCGGACCACTGTCATAATTTTCCTCTTGTTGTTGGGCGACCGCACCATGAGCGATTGCCACTCGCCCCCGACCTTCTTCAGCGCAGGCTCGGTGGCAGCAGGACCCTTTGCCCAATCAGTCAGGATCATACGGAAGAGCTTGCCACCACGCTTGTCAGGGTACATATTCGCCACCTCGGCCTCGACCAGCTCCCTGTTGACTATGCCATCGACCACGAACTCCATTCAAATATCTGTGTGGAATGCACTCCGAGACGCTGCAAGATGCACAAACTGACTGCTCGGGAGCGCTAGCTCGAGCACAAATGGCTACAACATGTTAGTGGTTTTAACCGAACCAGCTCACGAAATCTGGCCTGGATCGCGTGCATTTAGGTTCTGCGGAGGGTGTCTTCACCGCTCCGTCACGACTCTAGTATTGAAGATCAACAGATCTGCAATACTCGATTCTGTTACTTTTCAGAACGGATGGTTGAACCATATTGATTTTCAGAAGTATGTTCTGAAAACCGATTGGTGTTCAGGATTGGACTTTCAGAACTCAGTCCTGAAAACCAATGATTTTCAGAACTCAGTTCTGAAAAGCAAGTCGGTTTTCAGAACTCAGTTCTGAAAACTAGGGGGTTTTCAGAACTGAGTTCTGAAAACTACTGGATTTTCAGAACTCAGTTCTGAAAACTAGGGGGTTTTCAGAACTCAGTTCTGAAAACCAATCAGATTTCAGAACTTAGTTCTGAAAACGTATATAGTTTCAGAACTCACTCCTGAAAACCACGTAATTTCATAACATAATTCTGAAAACCCATGCGGTTCAGAACCTGATTCTGAACACCAAGTCCTGAAAACAGGTAGGTTTTCGTAAGAGATTCCTGAATACCAAGGGGTTTCAGCACTCATGTTTGAGCCCCAATAGGTGGTCAGACCCCATACCTTGACGCGTCACTGACGCCAGAACTACCGCCTGAAACGCAAACGACCCCCATCCCCATGTTCAACATTGAGCGCACCCCATCTCCACACTCAACTTCTGACCTGTAGAATTGCAGACCCCCGCTGGACAATCAAATGTTTATTCCATGAGTACACTGGAACCGCGAGGGAGCACGACAGCGTTTGGGATAAGATGATTGATACTCGTGCAATGCTGCCCCTCAGCGTGCGCCCAGGTTCAACGCCCAAAACCTGAATTGAGATACCCCGAAGCAGCCCTAGATGTCCTAGATTAGAAGAACCTGGCCTCGCATAGGTTGCACACGCCATGCCTCGCCAGAGCTCTGGAGAAAATTGACGGCATCTTGCGAGGCTTATCCTTGCTCACACCACCTAGCGGAACTCTCTCGTGGCAGTGGCGATGAAACAGGAGGAGGCACATGCAACACTTAACGCGAGGGTCTTTCAGCGCCACCCTGAAGTCACAAACACAGCACGGCCCGACAATGTCGTCAGACTCGTCAAGCGCTGCTTGCCACATCATACGAATCCGCTTTGCAGGCGCAGGCAAGGGACCCCTCAAAGCTTTAGCCTTATGCCTCGAAATGCCGACGCCAGGGAGCACTATGTCGCTATCTATGAACGACGCCCACTGCCTCCTGAGGAGGCTTCCGTCTGGAACAGGGCCATCGCATCCTACGACATAAATTGGACGATCGGAGTTGTCTATCCGAACGGGGATCCCCATGCGACGTGGGTCTGGGGGACAGTCGCGAAAATGCACTACTTGCACGCGGCCAGAAATTACCAGCATGGCAAACTCACCAGAGTGTCCTAACACACCCTCACTCGTTTTTTTCTCCCAGAAGGCGAGCGCCTCGGATGCCCGAGTGGCACTCTCAAGCCATACAGGGTACACATCGCCATTCGCAACGTCGACACCATCGAACATCTGGAAGTACACGTGAGCGTCGGTCTCATCGACAGCGCCTCCTTGGGCGCCTCCCAATGCTTTCTCGAATACCTCCTCTGCATTCGAGGTCGAGTCCAACGTCTCCGCGCTGGCCTTGACATCTGCCTCCTCCATCAGCCGCAGGTCGTCCAAGTCAGGGCCGTCCACGAACGATAAGTCGCCCGTCTCATCATCTGTGTGGCCACATCCACTCTGCATGATATCTTCCAAGTGTTTGGCCAATGCATCGTCACTAACAACGTGGCCATCATCGTCATGAGCAGCAGCATCATCATCGCGCCCGTCGCCGTCTGTGAGCGCAGCCACGTCAGCACCACCAGAGGGCTTCTTTTTGGGGGGTCTCTGTTTGACTGGGAGCTCTCTGCCCATGACGCACAGCGTCGTGACCTCGTCGCTGATCAGAGCAGCGCGCCCGAGATCCACTGGCACCAAGTCCACCTCGGGGGCGGCACGGGGGGAGAATGATGACGGAGCAGGATGCATTGGACAGGAACGGAAGGGTTGAGAAGAGGGGGGCATGGAGTGGGTGGAGAGAGAACGGTTGGGAGGGGGCGGTGGTTGTTTAGATAGATCAGGCAACCTTCACCTCAGCACCTCCCTCCGTGCACATGTGGAAATACCTCGCAAATACGTGCGTTGCTGGCAGCGCTGAGAGATCCTTGATGTTTCGTGGCAGCACGAACGTGTCCCCAATACTGGCACATCGCATGAAGTAGCCAGCGTACCCGTGCACATTGCAACAGATCCACACATGCCCGTCATCCAGACCATTCTCGATCCTGGGCGCCAGGTGAGGAGGAGGAGGAGGAGGACGAGGGCGAGAAGGGAAACCCCCTGTGTAAAATCCAGCAACCTGCGGGTGTCACCAGAATAGGGGCATTCAGGTAACACCTCCTCGGGGCGTGGGGTATGACACACTTTGCACCTCCTCATCCCCCCCCTCCGCCTCACCCCCCTCTTCCTCCTCCTCTTCCCCGCCGAGATAGTGCGTTTAACGTCGCATGTCGCCTGCCTCATCGTCCTCCTCCTCCTCATCCTCATCCTCCTCCAAAGTGCCCCCAGTCCTGAGCGCGTACTGCGAGGAGGCTTGCCGCCCGCCAGCCTTGTGGATCGCTCTGTACCAGAGCAGGCTCTGGCCAGAGGACCAACGCAGAACCTCGTGGAAGACGGGGGGGGGCGATGAGGAGGAGGAGGGCGGGGGGGAGAGGAGGAGGGCGAAATCCAGAAATCATCCTGGCAAACATTGAGAAAACCAACACCTGTGGATCAAGTGCACCACGTAGCCCAAGTACGACAGGAGCAGGTGCTACACGTACTCCAGTGGCAGGCTCAGGGGGGCAGAAGTCCAGGCCCTCGTGTGTGGCGTCCTGCAGCACCTCGAGGGCCTCGTCGATCATGGCGTCGACCTGTCCCTCGATGTCCGACCACTTCTTCTTGTTGCCTGCTCTCGAACCTAGCTGCAATTCACGGCGATTCCCAAGTCTGGCATCCAGCAGCGGCAAGCTTATGTTCGGGGCCCTCTGGAGGGCCAGTTTGAGAACTTTGTTCAGGCTCTCCATCTCCTGATTGGAACCAGTCAGAGACATCACCACCACTCTCATTGGCACCCAGAGTGCCATGCTGATACTCCCACGCAGCGCACCTTGTTCAAGATCATCCTTGAATAACGTCCTGATCTTGAGCTCCTGGATGTGCAAGGACTCCTCGCTCGCATCAAGGATCGCCTTGCAGACCTTTCTCCTCTCATCGCAGCAGCTGGACGCATCTGCGAAGCCCAGCCATAAGAGATTAAGAGGGGCAACCTTCGTTGGGGCACGGGTTCTCCGTTCGAAATTGCCGATCAGATTCAGCACGAGCGTCTTGTAGAACTGTTGGTACTCGTGTGCGTCCTGCAGTGGCATGTCGCCCAGCATATCGTTCACTTTGTCATTCGAAAGCAAGTTGAGAAACTCTTGCGCAACCCTGTCTGCTCCACCGCACACAAGGCGAGCGAGATTCGACGGCCCCGTCGGGTCCTCACCCTCGTACTTCTTCAAAAACATGAAGTAGTAATGCAACAGAGGCTCCCTGGTGAGCTCGGCTATGTCCATCACGCGAAAAAAATCAGCACATGATACTGCAATGATAACATCTTTGGCCCACTTTGTCATCTTCTCCGTAAAAGCGCTCAAGTCGTCTATTCGTATCTCGTCTGTGTCTTTGGTGGCAGCTTTCGGTTTGGCTTTGGCTTTCTTCGACAACACTTTGATCAAGACTTCCCGCGGGTCACCGCTGTCGACGCTCCTGACAAATTCTTCGCGCACACTGATCTGGCCCCATCGTCCTGAAATGCACTTAGGTGGCACGCGTAGCGTGGTACCTGTAGCACGAGGCCTAGACGGGTTGTCAACACAATATTGCCCCCATGCCTCGTAGACCTTTCGACCGTACTGTCGCCAGAGGTTGAGGAGTTCGGCAACAGTCGAGAAATACGGAAACGAACACTTCTTTTTCATGAACGTGTCTAGCCAAAACAAGCCGTCAACAACTTGAAGCTGATAGTTGTGGCATTGACAGTGCGCGTCGAACCACCACGCACATGGATCCCGAAGCATGGACGACATCATCATCGATCTAGCATGTACCTCGTCAGAGCCACCATCAGAACAGGCCAGAAATATTTGCAACACTTTGGTGCCACCCCACGGGTCAAGCCGCGGCGTTGGTTCGACATGATCTTCGACGTCCACCCCGACAGGCCCCACCACTACATCTTGGAAGTCGTCGGCGACAGCGCTGTCGACGACGGGGGGTGGAGCTTCGATGGGGACGCGATCACTCTCGTCACTCATAATCGCAGCAATGTCTGGTTTCGGATCCCAGTCCAACTGGACGCCAGCAACATTGATCTGCTTGGTTGCGATGGCGTAGCAACATTCAGGCGCCCCTTGCTTAACGATTTGCAGCGTTCCTGTCGTTCGACGCGTGAGCATTGACTGGTACACGACATGCCACTCTGCGTCGCCACTATACCCATCAAGGATGTACACAGCATCTGTTTCGCTCGTCCTGAGTTTATGTTCTTGCCACACATTCGCATTCGCGGCATCACCTCTGAGATAAAAGCAGCACATTCTCCACTCATCTTGGGCTGGGCGGTCTAATATCATTCTCTGCCTGCAATACGAATGAAACTTCCGAGTGGCAAGCAACGTAGCTTTCCTCAATAATATTTCCCTCGAGCAGACAGGCTTGTGAGTCGAGTCGAAGCCTAACAACATGCCAACACCTGACGCCGAACATCCGCTGGCAGTTCGGCGAATCGCCAACGACAAGCCACCTCGGTCCGTGAGGTATCTCCCAGACCTTGTTTTGAACGTGTGCGTGTCCTCTAACTCCTTGAATTTCCTTTTTGATATGACCAACTTTTCCGATGCTCGGTATCTCGCTTTCCTCTTTGTAGATACGTTTCTTCTAAGTTTGGCGACCTGTGCTTGCAGTTTGCTAATATCGTGTTGCTGCTTGTGGGCTAACTTTAACAACTCGTCTCTGCTCATATCAGACAACGTTTGGCACTCAGCCTGCTGGACGGGAACAATCGCGAGCGCAGATGGAGCCGATGCTGGCGCGAGGTCAATCCTCACGATGCTCTGTCGCGCCAACTGCTCGCGAATCTTCTGGCTCACCAGTGCCCATCGCATCTCTGTTTCTGGCAAGCCCAACACCGAAACAATGAGCGTTGGTATAACATCAAGTGAATATGTCGTGCCATTGAAGAAAGCGCGTGCCTCATTATTCGATGAAATCGAATTACCACCCCTGGCCAACGCACACCTCACGTCCATGTCGGAACCGAAAGACCTGATGAACTTCAGAACGTTGTCGAACGATGCGTGGCCATCCCTGCTGAAATGTGTCACTGCGGCAACCACCGTTTTCCGTTCAAGATATGACAGCGACAACGGAACCTCTCCCATTTGATCCAAGATGGCTACGGAAAAAACGCAAATATGCTTGGGGCCCCATTAGAATTTAGCCTCTGGTGGTCTGAGACGGGCTCACGTTTAAACACCTCTCCATTATATATGGTGCACAAAACTGGGGACCAGGCTAACGAAAAGTGACAATTCCATTGACCAGGCTAACGAAAAATGACGATTCCATTATAGCGGTCTGCTAAAAACATCGCCTCTCTATACTAGCGGTGCCTATTTTTAAGGTCAGCGCTACATAGAAAAATTGACTAATTAGCACACGCCCCGTTCAATATTTGCGCGCCCCCTACACCGTGGGGGCTAAACAACAGTTTTCAGAATAACACGGCCAACTTCCAGCGATAAAAACAGAGGACAAAAAAAGACCTCCGACAACCATTCCCAAACCTGACCGGACAAGAACGGGAAGCGCCGTTTTTTATCCACCACGTGCGTCAGAGACCGTATTGGCGAGAACGTCAGAGAAACCCATAAACGCAACAGAACAGACTAAATGATGGCCTGCCGCGTTCCGACGGCCCAAGACGGCCCAAGAGGCCCCCAAGATCGCTTTAAGATCGCCCAAGAGGCCTTCAAGATGGCCCCGAAACGGCCCAAGAAGTCCCCAAGACGGTCCCAAGAGGGCCCTAACACGGCGCAAGAGGCCTCCAAGACGCCCAAGATGTCTTCCAAGACGGCCAAGATGGCCTCCAAGACGGCTAAGATGGCTCCAAGAGGGCCCCAAGACGGCCCAAGAGGCCTCGAAGACGGTCTGCCGTGCTCCTGTGGTCTGCCGTGCTCCTTTGGGGTCTGCCGTGCTCCTGTGGAGTTTGCCGTGCGAACGTGTGGTCTGCCGTGCTCCTGTGTGGTCTGGCGTGCTCCTGTATGGTCTGCCGTGCTCTTGTGTGGTTTGCCGTGCTCCTGTGTGGTCTGCCGTGCTCCCGTGGGGTCTGCCGTGTCCTGTGTGGTCTGCCGTGCTCCTGTGTGGTCTGCCGTGCTCCTTCTTGGTCTGCCGTGCTCATGTGCGGTCTGCCGTGCTCCTGTGCGGTCTGCCGTGCGAACGTGTGGACTGCCGTGCTCATTTGGGGTCTGCCTTGCTCCTTTGTGGTTTGCCGCGCTCCTGTGTGGTCTGCCGTGCTCCTGTGTGGTCAGCAGACCCAGGGCTGAGGGAAGGCTGGAGCAGTGCTCTGGTGGTCCATCACCCGCCCAGCTCCGTCCCCTCCCACTCTGGACCGATCTTGCGGGAAGCTGGCTTGTGGCAGCGCATCGCGCGTCCATAGCGTTCGTGTGCTTGCTTTTACCTCCTTTAATGTCTGCTCCACCTCTCCTTGAGACGCAGAAGCCTCCGAGCGCCGGGAGCAGAAATGATGCACTTTCGAAAAATCTGTTTGGATGAGTTTTGTTAGCGCGGCCTCGGAATTCAATTTTTCCGGCGACGGCCAGAGCCGACGCCAGCGCTGGATCCGGCTCGGCCGCCAGCCCAGGTGCCGGCCCGGGCGTTCGGTTCGAGCGCCGGCCTGGGTGCCGGAATCGGCCCGGAAGGGGTTCCAGGGCGCCGGGAGCAGAAAATCAATATTTTCGAAAGAAAAATATGTCTTGGAGTGGCCTTTTTTCCGCACCGCCTCGGAATTCAATTTTCCGGCGCCGGCCGGCGCCGGAACCGGCCCGGGCGCTGGCCCGGGTGCTGGCCCAGGCGTTCGGCTCGAGCGCCGGCCCGGGTGCCGGAAGCGGCCCGGAAGGGGTTCCCGGGCGCCGGGAGCAGAAAATCAATATTTTCGAAAGAAAAATATGTTTGGAGTGGCCTTTTTTCGGCACCGCCTCGGAATTCAATTTTCCGGCGCCGGCCGGCGCCGGAACCGGCCCGGGCGCTGGCCCGGGTGCTGGCCCGGGCGTTTGGCTCGAGCGCCGGCCCGGGTGCCAGAAGCGGCCCGGAAGGGTTCCCGGGCGCCGGGAGCAGAAAATCAATATTTTCGAAAGAAAAATGTGTCTTGGAGTGGCCTTTTTTCGGCACCGCCTCGGAATTCAATTTTCCGGCGCCGGCCGGCGCCGGAACCGGCCCGGGCGCTGGCCCGGGTGCCGGCCCGGGCGTTTGGCTCGAGCGCCGGCCCGGGTGCCGGAATCGGCCCGGAAGGGGTTCCAGGGCGCCGGGAGGAGAAAATCAATATTTTCGAAAGAAAAATATGTCTTGGAGTGGCCTTTTTTCGGCACCGCCTCGGAATTCAATTTTCCGGCGCCGGCCGTGCTCCTGCGCGGTCTGCCGTGCTCCTGTGGCGTCTGCCGTGCTCCTGTGTGGTCTGCCGTGCTCCTGTGGTCTGCCGTGCTCATTTGGGGTTTCCCGCGAGCTTGTGGGGTCTGCCGTGCTCCTGTGGGGGAAACGCCAGCGGCGTTCGGGGTACAACAAAAGGCGCGTTTATGTTGTACCTGCGCGCGGTCTGCCGTGCTCCTGTGGGGATTGCCGTGCTCCTGTGTGGTCTGCCGTGCTCCTGTGTGGTTTGCCGTGCTCCTGTGGTCTGCCGTGCTCCTTTGTGGTTTGCCGTGCTCCTGTGGGGTCTGCCGTGCTCCTGTGGGGTCTGCCGTGCTCCTGTGAGGTCTGCGGTGCTCTTGTGTGGTCTGCAGTGCTTCTGTGGTCTGCCGTGCTCATTTGGGATCTGCCGTGCTCGTGTGGTGTCTGCCGTGCTCCTGCGGGATCTGCTGTGCTCCTTGTGTCGTCTCTTTGGTCTGCCGTGCTCCTTTGTGGTCTGCCGTGCTCTTGTGGGGTCTGCCGTGCTCCTGTGTGGTCTGCCGTGCTCCTTTTTTTCCGCCTGCCGTGCTCCTGCTCATTTTCTGAGGACGTCCCTAGCGAAAACGTCATTTTTAACATAAGAGGTTGTAAAACACCTCTGTCGGCATCTCATTTTTTCGAGGATGTCTCGAGCGAAACGCTCATTTTCATGCATAACAAAAAATTTTTGATATTTTTCAACATCCCGATTTTTTGAGGATGTCTCGAGCGAAACCGTCATTTTTAACATAAGACGTCTTAAACGATAGCCTCCAACACCTCGATTTTTCGAGGATGTCTCGAGCGAAATGGCCATTTTGGGGAACCTGACCGGACAAGAACGGGAAGCGCCGTTTTTTATCCACCACGTGCGTCAGAGACCGTATTGGCGAGAACGTCAGAGAAACCCATAAACGCAACAGAACAGACTAAATGATGGCCTGCCGCGCTCCGACGGCCCAAGACGGCCCAAGAGGCCCCCAAGATCGCTTTAAGATCGCCCAAGAGGCCTTCAAGATGGCCCCGAAACGGCCCAAGAAGTCCCCAAGACGGTCCCAAGAGGGCCCTAACACGGCGCAAGAGGCCTCCAAGACGCCCAAGATGTCTTCCAAGACGGCCAAGATGGCCTCCAAGACGGCTAAGATGGCTCCAAGAGGGCCCCAAGACGGCCCAAGAGGCCTCGAAGACGGTCTGCCGTGCTCCTGTGGTCTGCCGTGCTCCTTTGGGGTCTGCCGTGCTCCTGTGGAGTTTGCCGTGCGAACGTGTGGTCTGCCGTGCTCCTGTGTGGTCTGGCGTGCTCCTGTATGGTCTGCCGTGCTCTTGTGTGGTTTGCCGTGCTCCTGTGTGGTCTGCCGTGCTCCCGTGGGGTCTGCCGTGTCCTGTGTGGTCTGCCGTGCTCCTGTGTGGTCTGCCGTGCTCCTGTGTGGTCTGCCGTGTTCCTTCTTGGTCTGCCGTGCTCATGTGCGGTCTGCCGTGCTCCTGTGCGGTCTGCCGTGCGAACGTGTGGACTGCCGTGCTCATTTGGGGTCTGCCTTGCTCCTTTGTGGTTTGCCGCGCTCCTGTGTGGTCTGCCGTGCTCCTGTGTGGTCAGCAGACCCAGGGCTGAGGGAAGGCTGGAGCAGTGCTCTGGTGGTCCATCACCCGCCCAGCTCCGTCCCCTCCCACTCTGGACCGATCTTGCGGGAAGCTGGCTTGTGGCAGCGCATCGCGCGTCCATAGCGTTCGTGTGCTTGCTTTTACCTCCTTTAATGTCTGCTCCACCTCTCCTTGAGACGCAGAAGCCTCCGAGCGCCGGGAGCAGAAATGATGCACTTTCGAAAAAATCTGTTTGGATGAGTTTTGTTAGCGCGGCCTCGGAATTCAATTTTTCCGGCGACGGCCAGAGCCGACGCCAGCGCTGGATCCGGCTCGGCCGCCAGCCCAGGTGCCGGCCCGGGCGTTCGGTTCGAGCGCCGGCCTGGGTGCCGGAATCGGCCCGGAAGGGGTTCCCGGGCGCCGGGAGCAGAAAATCAATATTTTCGAAAGAAAAATATGTCTTGGAGTGGCCTTTTTTCGGCACCGCCTCGGAATTCAATTTTCCGGCGCCGGCCGGCGCCGGAACCGGCCCGGGCGCTGGCCCGGGTGCTGGCCCGGGCGTTTGGCTCGAGCGCCGGCCCGGGTGCCAGAAGCGGCCCGGAAGGGGTTCCCGGGCGCCGGGAGCAGAAAATCAATATTTTCGAAAGAAAAATATGTCTTGGAGTGGCCTTTTTTCGGCACCGCCTCGGAATTCAATTTTCCGGCGCCGGCCGGCGCCGGAACCGGCCCGGGCGCTGGCCCGGGTGCTGGCCCGGGCGTTTGGCTCGAGCGCCGGCCCGGGTGCCAGAAGCGGCCCGGAAGGGGTTCCCGGGCGCCGGGAGCAGAAAATCAATATTTTCGAAAGAAAAATATGTCTTGGAGTGGCCTTTTTTCGGCACCGCCTCGGAATTCAATTTTCCGGCGCCGGCCGGCGCCGGAACCGGCCCAGGCTGCCGTGCTCCTGTGTGGTCAGCCGTGCTCCTGAGGCGTCTACGGTGCTCTTTTGGGGTCTGCCGTACTCATTTGGGGTCTGCCGTGCTCCTGTGGTCGGCCGTGCTCATTTGGGGTCTGCCGCGCGCCTGTGAGATCTGCCGTGCTCCTGTTGGGGAAACGCCAGCGGCGTTCGGGGTACAACAAAAAGGCGCGTTTATGTTGTACCCGCGCGCGGTCTGCCATGCTCCTGTGGGTTCCGCCGTGCTCCTGTGGCGTCTGCCGTGCTCCTGTGGCGTCTGCCGGGCTCCTGTGTGGTCTGCCGTGCTCCTTTGTGGTCTGCCGTGCTCCTGTGGAGTCTGCCGTGCTCCTGTGTGGTCTGCCGTGCTCTTGTGGTCTGCCGTGCTCATTTGGGATTTGCCGTGCTCATGTGGGGTCTGCCGTACTCCTGTGCGAGCTGTGAGCTGCGGGGCCTGTGAAGGCTAAAAGGAGCCCGAGGCCCGCGGAGCCCGTTGGCCCCAGGGCCTCAAGGGCCAAACCTGGGGGCCCCTAAGGAGCCACCGCAGGGGAGGGCGCGAAGCGCCAGACGCGCGAGGCGCACGATTTCAAAGAAATCAAGAAGGCAGCAGGGGCCGAGGCGCGCAAGCACGCCCAACAAGCCCTCCTCGCTGCAAAAGAGGCGCGGGGCAGAAGTTGCTGCCTCACGCACTCACAGTAAGAAGAAGACGAGGGGGGCGGACACAACAGGAAGAAGAAGATGATGCTGCATCACTCCCCCTCGTCATCATCAGCACGGCGGCGCCTCTTGCGCCTGTCATCGCGCGCCGTCTCAGCCGCGGCTGACCACTCGAGGAGGCTCGCCTCGTCAAGTCCGTAGGCGCTCAGCCATGCCTCCCTCGAGGCCCCCGCGGGGCCAGGCGCCAACGGCTCTGCCGCCTCCTCGCCAGCGGCCGCCGCGCCGCTGGGGGGCCCGCTGCTGGCGCCGGCGGCCTCGCCGCCAGGGGCATCCTCGGGGCGGACCCCCAGCCACTGCAGGAAGCGCACCCTGGCGTCCATCGGCGCCACGTCCTCCTTGCGCAGGCTGGGCACTGTCGCGCCGACCCGCTTGCTGCCGCTGCGGGGCGTGCCAGCAGGATGCCGCCCCTGCAGCCAGCGCGCCTTCTGGTCTCGCCTGCCCTTGGGAAGCCCAGAAGACCCTGGGCAATGCTCCTTGAGCTTGGGCGCCGCGCCTGAGCGTCCGCCCAGCCGCGCGTACGCCCCGCAGTGGGTGCACGCCATCAGCTCCTGCTCGGCGGCGCCCTCCCCGCACCTGGCGAAGGCCAGGACGTGGCCAGCGACGACGAAGGCCGTCGCACCGAGGGATACGCCACCAGCGCGCGCCGCCGACGCCCACCCGTCGCCCGAACCCGAGTCGGACGGGCGGCTGCTGGCGGGCTCCACCACGGGCACATCGAAGGAGACAGCCATCCGCTCGCTGCCCTCGGGTAGGCCCTCGCAGTCCTTGACCTCGATCCCCTGCTCCTTTGGGGTCTGCCTTGCTACTGTGGGGTCTGCCGTGCTCCTGTGTGGTCTGCCGTGCTCCTGTGGTTTGCCTTGCTCCTGTGTGGTCTGCCGTGCTCCTTTTGGGTCTGCTCTGCCGTGCTCCTGTGGGGTCTGCCGCGCTCCTGTGGGGTCTGCCGTGCTCTTGTGGGGTCTGCCGTGCTCTTGTGTGGTCTGCCGTGCTCCTTTGTGGTCTGCCGTGCTCCTGTGTGGTCTGCCGTGCTCCTGCGTGGCCTGCCGTGCTCTTGTGCGTCGTGTCGTGCGGGGCCTATGAAGGCTAAAGAAGCCCGAGGCCCACGGAGCCCATTGGCCCCAGGGCCTCAAGGGCCAGCCCCGGGGGCCCGAAAGGGGCCTCCGCAGGGGGGCGCGGAGCGCCAGACGCCCGCCAGGGCCAACGGGGGCGCCTAGGCCCCAGGGCCACGAGGGCGGGCAGTGCCGAGAGGCATCAGAAGCAGCGAAGCTGCACAGAAGAGCTCACGTACACATTCAAATACAAGAAATGCGAATGCACGGAGCAAACGGAATTAGCGTCCGCACGCAAGGCAAGCAGCAGAAACGGAAAGCAACTGCTTGCCTCAATAATCGAGGGGGCCCCTTACGCCCCTCGGCATCTGGACGACCTGCAGGCGGCCTTCGAGGATACGCTCACGCTCCTCGGCATCTGGCCAGCCTGCAGTGCTGGGGCTGACGCCGAGAAAGCGGGCCTCGGCCGAGCTCAGGAGTGCCTCAACTCCCGTCTTGGGCCCAATGGCCACGCACAGCACCGCCGCCACCGAGAAATCGTCCAGGAAGTAAAACAAGCTCTCGCTGAACGCTAGGCGGGAGGCCTTCTGCGCCTCCTTCTGCTCGCCCCGAGCCTCCCGCGCGTTCATCGGCTTCGAGAGCACCTCCCGCTCGCCCTTGGGCTCGGTGCCCTCCTCCAGCGCGCCCAGCCGCTCGGACCGCGCCGCCAGGTCGCCCTTCTGCAAGACCAGCTGCTCGGAGGTCGCCTCCTGCGCGCACGGCCGCTGCGAGAGCACTTCCAGCTCGCCCCTGGCCTCGGCGCCCTCCTCGAGCGCGCCCTGCCGAACGGACAGCGCCGCCAGGTCGTCCTGCAGCTCGACCGTGGGCTCGGCGCCCTCCTCCAGCGCGCCCAGCCGCCCCGAGGGCGCCTCCAGCTCGACCGTGGGCTCGGCGCCCTCCGCGAGCGCGCCCTGCCGCTCGGACAACGCCGCCACGTCTCCCTTCGGCGAGACAAGCTGCTCCGAAAGCGCCTTCATCACGGCCTCGGCCTCGGTAGAATCCCCCAGCGCGCAACGCCGCTGCGAGAGCTCCTGCATCTCGCCCCTAGGCTCCGCGCACTCCTCGAACGCGCCCTGCCGCTCGGACCCCGTCGCCGCGTCGCCCGCCAGCGAGCCAAGCTGCTCCGAGAGCGCCTCCAGTACGGCCTTGGGCTCGGCGGTGTCCTCCAGCGCGCACAGCCGCTGCGGGAGCGCTTCCAGCTCGACCGTGAGCTCAGCGCCCTCCTCGAGCGCGCCCTTCCGCTCGGACAGCTTCGCCAGGTCGCCCTGCAGCAAGCCGAGCTGCTCCGAGAGCGCGGAGCTAAGCGGCGTGCGCCTCGCGTCGGCCGCCTCTGGCAGCTCACGTCGCGGCGGGGCCGGAGGGGAGGGCCGCGCGGGCACCTCGCACTCGCAGATCTCGACCTCGCACACGACGGCGGCCGCCGCCCCCCGGCCGAGCACGCCTCCAAGGCGCGGACCCGCCGCCGCCCAGGCCAAGCCAGCCCGCGGTGCCGCCGCAAACCCCGCTGCAGGCGCACGAGCCGCGTGCAAGGCCGTGTTCCGGCGGAATCTCACGGCCCCTGGCACGGGCCGGCCGCCAGAGGCCAGGATCAGGGCGGGCCGAGCGGCAGCCTCCCTGTCCTGCCACGAGCCAGGCTCGGCAGCAGGCACGCCACCCGTGAGGCCCGCGATGACCTCCCTGAGGCGCGCGACCTCCTTCTCCAGCTCGCCGGCGCGCGCGCGGGCGTGCCGCACGGCCGCATCGGCCGCGGCACGGGCTCGCCGCGCAGCCTCGCTGCGCTCGCCGCGCGAGCGGGGGAACCGCGGAGGGTCCCCTCCCGTCGCCATCGCTCCCAAGCACACGCTGCGCGCGCGCGCCCGAGCAGGCTTGAGCCAAAATGGCTACGGCCTGCCGTGCCGTGCCTGCCAAAATGGCTTGTGTGGTCTGCCGTGCTCCTGTTGGTCTGCCGTGCTCTTCTGTGGTCTGCCGTGCTCCTATGGGGTCTGCCGTTGTTCGGCCGTCTTGAGGGCACTCTTAGGGCATAGTCTGCCGTGCTCCTCGTCTTGGTCTGCCGTGCTCCTCGTCTTGGTCATCCTTTCCGTCGTCTTGAGGGCGCTCTTGGTGCCTGGTCTGCCGTGCTCCTCGTCTTGGTCTGCCGTGCTCCTCTCGGTTCCTAAGCCTGGTCTGCCGTGCTCCTCGTCTTGGTCTGCCGTGCTCCTCTCGGTTCCTACGCGCGGTCTGCCGTGCTCCTGTGGGGAGCACGGCAGACCACAGGTGCCGTGCTCCTATGGGGTCTGCCGTTGTTCGGCCGTCTTGAGGGCACTCTTAGGGCATAGTCTGCTGTGCTCCTCGTCTTGGTCTGCCGTGCTCCTCGTCTTGGTCATCCTTTCCGTCGTCTTGAGGGCGCTCTTGGTGCCTGGTCTGCCGTGCTCCTCGTCTTGGTCTGCCGTGCTCCTCTCGGTTCCTAAGCCTGGTCTGCCGTGCTACTCGTCTTGGTCTGCCGTGCTCCTCTCGGTTCCTACGCGCGGTCTGCCGTGCTCCTGTGGGGAGCACGGCAGACCACAGGAGCAAGGCAGACCACACAGGAGCACGGCAGACCACACCTCGATTTTTTGAGGATGTCTCGAGCGAAATGGCCGTGGTCTGCCGTGGGAGCACGGCAGACCACAGGAGCACGGCAGACCACACAGGAGCACGGCAGACCACACCTCGATTTTTTGAGGATGTCTCGAGCGAAATTGCCATGGTCTGCCGTGCTCCACACAGGAGCACGGCAGACCACC
Organism: Prorocentrum cordatum; assembly: GCA_963575745.1. Lineage (NCBI taxonomy): Eukaryota > Dinophyceae > Prorocentrales > Prorocentraceae > Prorocentrum > Prorocentrum cordatum. The sequence continues at coordinate 3,722 of CAUYUJ010017603.1, read as the reverse complement.
TGCTCATTTTCTGAGGACGTCCCGAGCGAAAACGTCATTTTTAACATAAGAGGTTGTAAAACACCTCTGTCGGCATCTCATTTTTTCGAGGATGTCTCGAGCGAAACGCTCATTTTTCATGCACAGCAAAAATTTTTGACATTTTTCAACACCCCGACTTTCTGAGGATGTCTCGAGCGAAACGGCCATTTTTAACATAAGACGTCTTAAACGATAGCCTCCAACACCTCAATTTTTCGAGGATGTCTCGAGCGAAATGGCCATTTTGGGGAATCCGCCAATGAAAACCCCCGTGCAATCGCGCAACCCATAGATATAAAGATATATATATATATATATACTCAAGGATTCAGCCAGAACGTCCCGCTTGCTTCTCGTACCTCGAAGACGCTTCCCGTCATCCGCCAACGAAAACCCCCGTGCGATAGCGCAACCCATAGATATAAAGAGAGAGAGAGAGAGATATATATATATATATATACTCAAGGATTCAGCCAGAACGTCCCGCTTGCTTCTCGTACCTCGAAGACGCTTCCCGTCATCCGCCAACGAAAAATCCCGTGCAGCGCGGCAACCCATATAGTTAAAGATATATATATATATATAGATTTACTCAAGGATTCAGCCAGAACGTCCAGCTTGCTTCTCGTACCTCGAAGACGCTTCCCGTCATCCGCCAGCGAGTTTCCCGGAGCGGCGCGCACCCCTTAGTTAGAGAAAATTGAGCCCCAGAACCAACGGTGCACGCTGGAGGCGCTTCCCGTCATCCGCCAGCGAGTTGCGGGATGCAATCGGTACCCCTTAGTTAAAGAAAATGAAGCCCCAGAACCAACGGTGCACGCCGGAGGCGCTTCCCGTCATCCGCCAGCGAGGTGCGGAATGCGATCGGTACCCTTTAGTTAGAGAAAATTAAGCCCCTGAACCAACGGTGCACGCCGGAGGCGCTTCCCGTCATCCGCCAACGCCCGTCCAAGATGCAATCCGGAGCCCTATATAAAGATTTTTTCTCGGTGGCCCTTAGTTACAGAAAATGAAGCCCCAGAACCAACGGTGCACGCCGGAGGCGCTTCCCGTCATCCGCCAGCGAGTTACCCGGTGCAATCCGTGCCCCACAATATTTTACCACCAATAAACGGTCCACGCCGAAGGCGCTTCCCGTCATTCGCCAACCGGCGACGATAAGGCTGGCGAAAATCGGCAACATGTAGGGCATCAGACAGAATTACATCGCGCCAGAAAATCCGCCCACCCCTGGGGGATCATCGGCGTGTGAGATGCTCCCCCCTCCCCAAACCCCTCCCCCCGGAGCCCGGTCCGGTCGATTTGGAACGGGGGGGGGAGCGTCCCGGAGCTCACCCCCGGGGGGTCTGGCCCTTCCCGGGCTCTTTTGGAGGTCCACGACAGCCTCTGGGGCCGCTCAAGAGGAGGCCCCCAAGACGGTCCAAGAGGGCCCCGACGCCCAGGATGGCCCCAAGACGGCCCCAGAAGCCCCCCAGACGGCCCAGGAAACCTCCAAGAGCATCCCCAAAAAGGGCCCAAGAGGCCAAAATCGTCGAATTCCGATGGGGAAACCTACGTTTGTATCATGCACGTTTTTTCGGCCTTCACGGCGTTGAAGACGGCCCCAGGCCCCCAAAACTGCTCCAAAACTGCCCCAAAACGGCCCGACAGGTTCCCAAGAGGCGCTCGAAACGGCCCAAGAGGGCGCCAAGACGGCCCAAGAGGCTCCCAAGCAGCCCCAGAGTGCCCCAAGACGGTCCAATGAGGAGCCCAAGAGGAGGAGCCTGAATCAACAATCCGAGCCTTCCGCCCCAAAACGGCCCCAGGGGAGCCCAAGAGGCGCTCAACAGGGCCCATGGGGCCCCCAAGAAGCCCCCCAAGAGGCCCCAAGAGGCCGCCAAGAAGCTCAAAAGAAGCCCTAAGTACCACTTCAGGCATGTAACTTCTAACCCGCAGCCCAGGCACCAAGGATCTCAGGCCGACAACCAAGGCACGGTGGCGGGATGGGCCGAAGGCCACTATCCGCCGCCCCCTGCTTGCAGGGGTGCACGGCGTGCTGGATGAGCTGTCAGGTTTTGGTTTTGGTTCTTTTTCCAAAAGAACTCCCCAGTGGGCTCCGGCCCGTCCCGCCACCGTGCCCAAAAACGGCCGTTTCGCTCGGGACATCCTCAAACAATCGCGAAGCGAGAAGATGGACCCAAGAGGGCCTCCAAACCAAGTGCGCCGCGCGAGATGGTCCAAGACGAGCCTCCAAGACGGCCCAAGAGAGTCCAAGAAGCCCAAGACGGCCCAAAAGGCCCCCCAGAGGGCCTCCCAGACGGCCCAAAGAGGCCCTCCAAGAGGTCCCAGGAGAGTCCGAAGAGGGCCAAATCAATGATTGCCATGGTTTTTGAGGATTTTGGCATGGCGCATTCTTCGACTCTCCGACGGCTCAAGACGGCCCAAGAAGCCCCCAAGATCGCCCAAGAGGCCCCAAGGAGAGCCCCTGCTGGCCCAACAAGTGGCCTCCAAGATGGGCCCCTAGAAGGCCCCAAGGAACGGCCCAAGAGGCCTCCAACACGCCCCAAGATGGCCTCCAAGACGCCCCAGTGGCCTCCAGGACTGCCCTGGAGCGCCCAAGAAGGTCCCCCGTTGGCCCCAGAAAGGCCCCCAAAACGGCTCCTGACGGCGTCAGACGTGCCAGGAACCCACCAAGATGGCCGAAGTTCGCTCGAAGGTGGCCCAAAAGGGCCCACGAGGCCCCCAAGAGGGCCTCCAGGAAGGCCAAAAGATGCCAAAATCACTTATTTTCCCAAGGTTTTTGATGGATTTGGGCATTTCCTTTCTTTCGGCCTTCCGACGGCCCAGAGACGCCCAAGAGCCCCCCAAAGATGCCGAAAGATCGCCCCCAAGAGGCCCCAAGCCTGCGCGACGATGACCAACAAGACGCCCAAGTGTCCCCCACCCGAAGGCTTTTCCAAACCGAGCGGGGGGAACACATGGGTTCGATGGCTTCGGCAGGTCTGCGCTCAACGTTCGGCCACATAGGCGCTCCACAAAGGCAGGGGGCGGGCGGTGATGCGCCGTAGGCGTCTTCGATCCGCGCCCTGCTTGCAGGGGTGCACGGCGTGCTGGATGTTTCAGGTTTTGGTTTTGGTTCTTTTTCTAAAAGAACTCCCCAGTGGGCTTCGGCCCGTCCCGCCGGCCACCCGTAATTTTCCCAAAATCCGTCTGTCAATGCCTTTGTTGCCCCAACTTGGACCAAGATGGCCTCCAAGACGGCCAAGATGGCCCAAGATGGCCTCCAAGATGCCTCCCAGACGGCCAAGATGGCCTCCAAGACGGGTAAGATGGCTCCAAGATGCCTCCAAGACGGCCCAAGATGCCCTCCAAGACGGCCAAGATGGCCCCAAGATGCCTCCAAGATAGCCCAAGAGGCCTCCAAGACGTTCTCCAGGAGAGCCCGAAGAGGCCAAACTCATTGGTTTTCCTTAGGTTTTTCAAGGTTTTTTGCGTTTTCTTCTTTTCGGCCTTCCGACGGCCCAAGAGGCCCCCAAGATCGCCCAAGAGGCCTCCAAGAAGGCCCTATGACGGCCCAAGGGCCCCCCAAGACGGCCCCAAGAGCGCCCCAAGACGGCCCAAGAGGCCTCCAAGACGCCCAACATGGCCTCCAAGACGGCCCTGAAGCGCCCCAAGAGGGCCCCAAGACGGCCAGAGAGGCCCCCAAGACGGCTCCAGACGGC
>CAUYUJ010017602.1:203938-230906 GCA_963575745.1 Prorocentrum cordatum | reverse complement strand
CCTCAGGGGGGGAGCAGGAGATGACACGAGCAGGCCAGGAAGCTGGGCGCGCGCTGGCCGGACCCACGCGTGCAGGCGTGCGGAGGCCCAGGCCGCTGGGAGGGCGGAGCGTGCGGCCACCACCAGCAGGAGGGGCCCGTCGCCAGAAAGGCGTCCAGCCACTCGTGCACCCAGCCCTGGGCCCAGGCCAGCCACGTCATGCGTACCGAGCTTCCTGGTAAGCTTTCGGAGGTCCGCGCAGACTTCTCCGCTCGGCATTGGACGCACCTGCCCTGGCGCGCTTGGCGCGCGCCGGGGATGGCGCCAGAGGCACCGCCACGGGGACCAGCGCCGAGCCCAGAAATCCGCGCGGACCCCCGAGGGGGCGTGCTTATGACGTTCTCCGTGCTCATCTGCACTTCTGGGCGAGCTAAACAAAGGGCACATCCGCAGAGGGCGCCTGTGTACACCACCCACCACGATGCCTGGCCGGGGCCGTGCAGGGCCGCGGGATGCAGCGTGGACCCCCCTGGCCCAGGCCAGGAGGGCGTACACACCGTGGCCAGTCCGAGGAGGGCCCTGGCCAGCCACGGTGGCGGCGTGTATAGACAGCCACACGTGAATCCCTACCCCTGCAGGCCAGACTTTTGAGGTGCCATCGGGGGGTCAGACTATGCAGCGGAGGTGTCAGCCCCAGCGGGAGGTGTCAGCCACCCCAGCGTCGATCGGACCTGCAGGGGCATTAACAACACACACTCCAACCTGCAGGGAGGAAGAGTATGGAAGGGCAAGGAATGCGTATGGGTGTGGGTCCGACCCCAGGGGGGGGGGGGGGCCGTTCGAATGGGACCCCCACCCGACAACACGCCCCCGCAGCCCCCACGGAATTTCACCCCGAGAGATCGAGGGGTCGCATAGGTCTGGGTGCCGGCTGCCAGCTCATTGGGGTGCAGGGCTCGCAGGTGGCCGCAGGGTGCAGGCGCCCCCTGCGGAGGCCAGGGGAGCGGGCCGTCTTTCGGAGAGGGAGGCGTGCACGGCCTGCGAGGAGCAGGCACGCAGCCGGGGCCGAGCGGGCGACGCATCCGCCACGGGGGAGAGCGGGTCCTGCGGGGAGCGGGTCCTGACCCTGGGGTTACGTTGCGCCCATCGTACTTAAGGACCACGTCCCAGGAATAGTTTCGAGCACCCAGAAAAGTGTCGAATCGATGTCGAAAGAGTATCGCCTCCCAGGGTCCGACACGTGAAACCCCTCAAATTTCGGTACTTTCCTGGTGCTCGAAGTTATTCCTGGTGGTCAAGGCAAAAGTAGGTTGGAACATCATAACCCTGGGGGCCCTCCCCCAGGACCAGCTCTTGGAGTCCCGAAGCGGTGCGGTGACAGACCGTGTGGTGACCTCGACATCCCCCAAGACTGCCTCACCGCACGGTCCGTCGGCGCACGGCTTTGGGAGACCCTGAAAGCTCCAGCCGCCCGAGACGTCCTCGGAGAGCGACCCGAGCTCCAAAGCCGTGCGGTGACCCCGAATCACCACCGACTCACCACACGGTGTGGCCACCACCCCGTATGGGGGCCACCGAGACAAATTCTTCCTCCGGAATCGTTTTCTGATAGACCCCGGGGGCCCGTGGAGGGCCCCGGAGGCCTGAGAACGGCGAAAAAGCTCGGGACCCGCTTCGCTCAGGACCCGCGTCCCCCATTTTTGAAGGGGCCCCAGGACACACAAATAAATACACACAAATAAAAAGATTCCCCATATTTTCCGATATTTTCTGGGTTTTTGTCTTCCCCCCCACTTCCCATATTTTCCCATATTTCCTGGGGAATCGACGACTAATTGTGTCTGTGTGTTTTTTTCTCCTGAATTTTGGACGCCCGGAATGGGTACGGAAAAAATAAGTACAATGCCCAACAGCAAATGTTGCCCCAAACCAGCAGCGGCCGCTGTCGTGCAGGCGGCCTTCTGTCTCAAATGGACACAGGCCGCGGCGGCGCGGACAGCGAGTCCTGTTCAAAATGAACAGGAACTGGCGTTGGGCATTGTACCCATTCTTGCCGTACCCATTTCGTTCGTGCAGAGAAAAGCTCGGGACACGCTTCGCTCAGGTAGGGAGCCGAACTCTACACACCGACGCTTGTTCCGGCCCTGCATTCGAATTTGCACCGGAGAGCGGATTCTGGGACCCTGATGTATACATGTTTCGCTGTTTCCCCGGGACATCGGGGGAAAAAAGTACACACCACACCACCCCGTCGTCGTCCTCGACCCCCAGGAGAGATCGTGGGATTGAAAAACAGCCCGCCACTGGTAATGCATACGTTCCGTCGGGAGCGGCCAAAAGAGGGGTGTCCAAGAGGGGGGGTGCAAATCATGACCGGCGGCATGTGCGCGGCCCAGCGGGGGGGCCAGGGACGTAATGAAATAAGAAGAGGCGCCAAGAGATCTGGGGAGACATCATGGCCCACGCCATGATATCCACCCCCCCTAATCATCACCCCACTCCTTTCCACCCCCGATTCCGCTTCACGATCAGGACCCGCGTCCCCCCTGGCGAGACGCCGCGCGGGCGGATGGCCTCGGCGCGCCCCAAGGGCCCTCGGCGGGCCGCCGCCGGCGCGCCTGGCGCGCGGCCGGCGCGGCCTGCCGGCGCGGCCTGCGTCGAGGCGCTCGGGCACGCGCGGCCCGGGCCGCCGGGCGGCGGCTGCCGGGGCGGAGGACCGACGGTTAAGTCGGGCCTGTCCCTCCTCTACAGGGGGAGCATTCAAGAAAATACCATGAACAAAGAAGAAGAAGAAGAAGAAACAAAAAAAAAACAAAAAAACTGGGGACGACTGTTTGACTGGGGCATTTTTGGATTATGTTTGGAGCATGTCTTATCTGTCGCCCCAACTGCGCACGTAGGGGGGACATGCCCGACCTAAACCCGACGGCTCGGCGGGCCCGGGCCCGAGGCCGAGGACGAGGCCGAGGACGGCTCGGCGGGCCCGCGCGGCCCCCCTCACAGGCCGTCGGGGAAGCGGCCCGCGCTCAGGAACGGGTGGGCCAGGGCCTCCGCCGCCGTGGGCCGCCCCGCGGGGTCCAGCCGCAGCAGCTGCTCCACGAAGTCCAGGAACTCCGCGCAGTCGGTGCGCAGGCGCTGCCGCAGCGACGTCCGCTTGGGCACGAGCAGGTGCAGGCGGCGCCCCCGCTCGGCGCAGGGGGCGCCCTCGATCTCCTGGTAGAGCTGGCCGTCCTGCGTGAAGTACTGCGGCACGTACCTGCCCCGGGTCATGAGGTGGTCCGCCCCCCGCGCCCGGCGGCACGGCTGGTGCGCGCGCGTTTCGGAGTGTCTGCTGGCTCCCTGGGGTATACGCAGGGCTCGTGCCGCCCTCCTGGAGCGGGCCTCGCACCCGGCCTCCTTCCAGACACTCGACCGCCTACGTTCCCGCACCCTCTGGGTGGCAGATGCCGCGCAGCGGTCGCAGCTAGCGTCGCCGCAGTGGCGGCCGCCGTCGAGGCCACGGCAGCCGTCTCGGCGGTCGCCGCGGCCGCGCCGCGGCGGCCCCTGCCGCGCGGAAGGCTCGGCAGGTGGAGGCCGAGGGTGGTGCGCTGCTGCGCTGGCACCGTGGGGGGATCGTCGCAGACAGCTGGATAGGGGAAGTCCCCGATTATCCCAAGGATCCGCGCGAGCAGGCTCTGGACCGAGTCGTTCTGGAACAGCACGTAGCCCGTCCACAGCTCGGCGATGATGCAACCGAGGGACCAGATGTCTATCTTCTGGTCGTACCCCAGACCCAGCATCACCTCTGGCGCGCGGTAGGACCGCGACTGCACGTACGACGACATCTGGTCGTCCACGAAGCAGCTGGAACCGAAGTCGATCACCTTCACCTCGCACCTGCTGTAGGACCTGAGGCTCGAAAAGGGAGTAGAAGGATAACGAGGAGGGAGGAGGGAAGGATGACTAGAGGAATAAAAAGAAGAAGAAGAGGAAAAATAAGAAGAATAATTCTGCGTATACCTACCCTTTCGGAGCTTCGAAAGTCGTCCTCGCCAGTTGGAGGAAAAGGAGGAGGGAGGAGGGACGGAGGACTTGATGAGGATGTTCTCCGGTTTCAGGTCGCAGTGGATTAGCCGCAGCGAGTGCACGTACTCCAGCGCAGTGAGCACCTGCTTCGAGATCTTCTGCAGCCTCCCGAGCGTGAAGTACGGGTCGTCGCCACACTCGCGGTTGAACTTGGAGAACTCGTACAAGTTATCTCGGAGCAGCTCGTCGGGTGCGCCGAAGAGGGTGGCCAGGGAGAAGCGGCTTAGCGCATCATGGCCCGAGGCTTGTGAGCGGACGAAGAAGGGGCAGGGGATGTGTTGAAAGAAGAAGAGGGGAGCATTAATTCTGCGAGATGTGTGGCCCGATCATGATATCCACATACCCATGCCCTCACTCCCCTCTTGGACGCCGCCGAGCTCGGTGACGATGATGAGGTGCTCCTTGTGGTAAAAGTAATCGTACAGGCGCAGAACACACTGATCGTCAACATCGCCGTTGACGTTGATATACTTGAGGAGCTTGATCTCGTCGAGCGACTGGTCAAGGTAGTCCTTGTCATTCTTGATGACCTTCATGCAAACCATCCTATTGTTCTCCAGATCGAGGGCCTGGACCGCCATGGAAAATGCAGCGGAGCCCAAGTACTCCAAGATCTGGTACCGCGCTGCCACAACGGAGTTCATCTGGACGGGGAATTCCTTGGACTCCTCAAAGCCCGTTTTGTCCCTCTGGAAGACAACCCGCAGAGCGAAGGAGTCGTACACGACGCCCTCGAGCTCCACTGGGTAGAAGGGGTCCCCAGAGGCGGCGTACCTCCAAACGACCAAAAGACTGCACTACGCTTAGGTCGGGCCTGTCCCCCATACAGGGGGATTTTGGGGCGAAAAATGAAAAATACCCGAGAAATGCCCCCCGAATGGTCAAAAAAAATCAAAAACCGTCCCCATATAATTTTTTGCCTATTTTCGAATATTCCTCCTGTAGAGGGACATGCCCGACTTACCACTACGCACAGCTTTCGGAGGTCTGCGCGGACATCTTTAACGGGGCCCCAGGACACACAAATAGATACACACAAATAAAAAGATTCCCCCTATTTTCCCGTATCTTCTGGGTTTCTGTCTTCCCCCCCACTTCCCATAGTTTCCTACATTTTCTAAGGAATCGAGGATTCATTGTGTCTGCGTGTTTCTTTTCCTCCCGACATCTTGGGTCGGCACTGGAAGCACTCTCCGGCCAGCGCCAGAGGGGCAGCGAGCGGGGGGGAGTCCAGCGACGGCCCGAGGCACCCAGCGCGGACCTCCGAGAGTTTGTGTGCAGCTGGTTGTGAGTCGGGCCTGGCCCTCCACAGTGAAGGGGCCCAAGGACACACAAGTAAATACACACAGATAAAAATAGTCCCCCATATTTTCCCATATTTTCTGGGTTTCTGTCTTCCCGCCCAATTCCCATATTTTCCATATTTTCTGGGAAATCGAGGATTAATTGTGTCTGTGTGTTTCTTTTCCTCCTGATACAGGAGGAATCTTCAGAAACGGTCCAAGAACAGTTCTGGCGACGACCCTCTGACTATCTTGGAATGTGCTTGATTATTCTGGGGCTACTTCTAGTTCTTCCTCCAAAAACCCGCCTATAGGGGGAACACGCCCGACCTGAAGTTAGTTTTAGGTCGGGCCTGTCCCCCTACAGGGGGATGTTCGACGAACAATGAAAAATACTCAAAAAATATTCCGAAATGGACAAAAAATACTCCAAAAATAGTCCCCAGAGTATTTTTAAAAATATGTTTGAATATTCCTCCTGTAGAGGGACAGGCCCGACCCTGAGGTTAGTGTCTTCTTGCTCGAACCTCAGCGTCCTGCGGTCGCGCAGGGCGGCGGCCGAGCCCGCGGCATCTTCTCCCGGGGACGCGCCAGCTTGCAGCAGCGCGAGTCGGCGGTGGCCAAACCTCCCTTTAGGAAACCACCCTTCAGTGAAAACGGCATGTTAGGAGGCAACTACAGGGAGGTTTTCGTCGGAAAGGCTAAGGAAGATTAAGCCCCAGTTGGGGGGCTATTACGCCGGAGTGGGCCTCGGATTAAGCGGGATTAAGCCAGGCTAAGCGGGATTAAGCGGGATTAAGCGGGACACAGCCGGATTGAGCCGGATTTCGGACCAAGGCGAAAACAGAATTTGACCTCCCAGGAGCTGCATCCGAGAAAACACGACGCCCTCTCGCGATCCGAAAACGGCCAATGCGCGAATCGACGTGCCAGGGTAGGAGGCCTATATTGACGGGGCCCCAAGACACACAAATAAATACACACAAATAACAGGATTCCCCATGTTTTCCTATACTTTCTGGGTTTTTGTCTTCCCCGCCACTTCCGATATTTTCGCACATTTTCTGGGGAATCGACGATTAATTGTGTCTGTGTTTTTTTCCCTCCTGACTGACGGGGGTCAGCCAGGGCCATGCCGTGAGCCCTGGACAGCCGCAGAGCGGCTCCCGAGCACGGCACAGGCGGAGGGCGGGGAGGGGGAGTCGCTTCTGCACGGCTCCTCAAACCAGGCTGGCTGGCGTGGATCGCGCCCAGACCAAAAAAATGGCCGCCGTTGAGGCGAAGGTACCATTCCTGAACCAAAATCCTGAAGCAATCTTCGGCGAGGCCGCCGCCCGACCGCCGGCGGACCGCCCCTGGACCTGGCGGTCTCGAGCTTCCCGTCCCCCCTGCGGGACTACGGGACCCCTTTTTTTCCTGGGTACCTGTCGTTACCGGGGGGTGGGGTCTGGCGGGAGGGCAACCTCAACGACAACCGCGGCTTGCACCCGCCAGCGTGCGTCCGCGCCACCAGCGCATCAATCGCCTGTGTGCACCACAGCATGTAGAGGGAGGCCAGCACGATCGCGTCACCCCGGGGGGGGGCCAGATAGAAAGCGTCACACTGGGGAGGAAAAAACACTCACCACTGTGGGGTTATTGTGTTGCCTTCTTGGCCTCTTATGAGAACCCTCTAGCGAAACGCTACTGGGCAATCACATCGTCGGAGGTCTGGGTCTGAGGTGGGCTCCGCCAACGGCTCCACCACTAGAAAGGAACAAAAACTGCACAAACATAAACTGTCCTTTTCCTCTTCCTCCTCCTCCTCCTCCTCCTTCTCCTCCTCCTCCTCCTCCTCCTCCTCCTCCTCCTCCTCCTCCTCCTCCTCCTCCTCTAGGAGCCAGAAAAAACACACAAAGGAATTTCACACAAAGGGTTTTGGCACCACCAACGGTGCAACGAATGTGCACACATGCGACTGGATCCCCAGCGATCCGAACCAGGGTGGATGCACGGCCGCGCTTTAGGATGCAGTTGACATGTATGGTGTGGCAAAGCTGTCGGCGGCGACAAGATCCCAATATCCGCTACCAACAAACATTCCATGGTGGTTTGGCACAGCCAAACCACCGTGCAACATCAGTTTGCGCATCCGTTCACAGCAGCGCGCGTCGCGGCAGCAGAACGCAATAACGCGCGGGCATGCAGGGCCGGCGATGTGGCTGGCCAGCTGCCGGCGCGATTTCGGCAGAAGAGCCGAAATCCACGCAGGATCGTTTTGAGCGTGGTATGGGGCGCAGCTGCATCGCACTGCCAACCGCCGCGGCCTTGCGATTGTAACGCCAGGCCCCGTGCGCTCCTCGAGGCGGGAAAGCAAGCTCTACACAAAGGAATCGCGCGCGCCCTTGTGGGGGCGGCGAAAACGATCGTAGACAAAGGAAATTCCTTTATGTGCCCCCCGCGTTGGCATTGTAACCAGACCGCACACAAAGGAATTACACGAGACTTCGTGGTAAACAAAGGAATTACGGCAACGCCCTTTGGTTTGCGCTCTTCGCGCGCGGCGACAGCGCCGAGCTGGAAAGGGAGGGAGGGCGGGACAAGGCAAAGCAGGGGAAGAGGAAAAAGAAGAGGAGGGCGAGAAAGAGGCGAAGGAAGCAACGGAAAGAAACCAGGATGCGCGCAAGCGAAGCTAACACTGCGCGCCGAAACAGTTGTTCGTTCGTTCGGTTGGCCGTGCGGCAGATGAATGGAAAAAGAATTGTTTGCTGCCTATCGGACAGACTTCTTGGGAATGAGACTCGCGCTCTCTTCCCAGCCCTCTTTCCCACACCCCGTTGCGAGCGCGCGACGATTTGTTCTGGCCCGCGGGCAGAGGACTGCCAATGCTGGTGAGCGGCCATTCCAACCGTCACGCGTTCCGCACACATGCGACCAGCTAAACGCACTTGCCACGCAAACCGCCAGCTCCAAAGACCGATGCCACACCGATCCCCGCATCCGTGCCAGGCACCCTCTCAACGACGCCCCCTTCCGGCGTAAAACCAATAAAACCCTTTGTGCTTATGTGTTTTTTCCTGTTCTGATCCTCCTCCTCCTCCTCCTCCTCCTCCTCCTCCTCCTCTCCTCCTCCTCCTCCTCCTCCTCCTCCTCCTCTCCTCCTCCTCCTCTCCTCCTCCTCCTCCTCCTCCTCCTCCTCCTCCTCCTCCTCCTCCTCCTCCTCCTCCTCCTCCTCCTCCTCCTCCTCCTCCTCCTCCTCCTCCTCCTCTCCTCCTCCTCCTCCTCCTCCTCCTCCTCCCCTCCTCCTCCTCCTCCTCCTCCTCCTCCTCCTCCTCCTCCTCCTCCTCCTCCTCCTCCTCCTCCTCCTCCTCCTCCTCCTCCTCCTCCTCCTCCTCCTCCTCCTCCTCCTCCTCCTCCTCCTCCTCCTCCTCCTCCTCCTCCTCCTCCTCTCCTCCCCTCCTCCTCCTCCTCCTCCTCCTCCCTCCTCCTCCTCCTCCTCCTCCTCCTCCTCCTCCTCCCTCCATCTCTTGTCCTTCTCAAGCGCTGGGGGGTGAGAGCGGTCGAGACCTCTGAGGTTCCGCGCGGATTTCATGCATCTGCGCTGGACCCCGCTTCCTGACGCGCGGAGCGCGCCAGGGGCGACCCCAGAGGCGCCGACAGGGGGGAACCGACGCCGCTCCGACAAGTCCGCGCGGACCTCCGAGAAATTATCTCTATTCCGTTTTTATGCAAAGCGCCTTTTAATGAAAACTGCCAGGCGCTCTCCCGCGTGGGCGCACGTCACCGCATTCCGAGTGGACCCCAGCAGGGTAGCTAACCGACGTCCCAAAACAACCAAATACACCCAGCGAAACACGCGTCGATCAGCGAAGCCGACTGGGGACTGCACCGATATGCTCGAATACCAATATCGAATGAACACGTGCAGATGTCCTCGGTCGACTTGGCTGGGCGGGCGGTCTCTCGATGCCCAGAGACGGGAGACGGAGGGGGTCGGGAAAGACGGGAGACTCGAGCTTGGAGGACTCGAGTTGGCCTGACGCGGCCGTCAGAAAAATGGCGATACCAAATCTGAAATTTGCCGCCGAGGCTCCCGCTGCAGACATTCCCCGAGAACCGGCGGCAAGCCCGAGCTGGAGTCGTACATTTCCCCAGTTCGAGGCGATTGGTCGATGCTAACCAACGCTAACCGACGCTCACCGACCCTTACATCGGCGCTTTCTCGTCGACTACTGGACGCCAGCGCACGCTCTAAAACACTCCAAAGACGGGATCCCGAGGACGCACAAGGCTCCCATGAGCTGCCACCGATTGAGGGAGGCCAAAAAAGGGTACCGATACTGCTACTCTGAGGTCGGGCATGTCCCCCTACAGGGGGATTTTCGACGAAAAATAAAAAATACTCACAAAATACTCCAAAATGGTAAAAAAATGTTGGACTATTTTTGAACATTCCCTCTGTAGAGGGGCAGGCCCGACTTAATGCTACTCCCTGGACCTCTCCCGAGGTGCGTTCTGACCAGACTTTTCAGGCAAATCCAGCCTTGGCGACGAGGGCCTCCCAGGAGGCCCAAAGAAGGGAAAACGATGGAAACGTAGCGGTATCGGTACCTTTTCCTCCTGAGATTCGAAGGGATCGACCGACCCCCGCCGGCGCCGACCCTGACCTCAGTTTTCGGGTCATAACATCGGGTCTCCAGCGGCCGTTCGGAACCATCTGGGCACCCCCAGAAAGCTCTCGGCGAGGCGCAGCCGCTGGAACGCACCCCGAAGCAGGAGAACCTCCAGGAACCGACGAGAAAACGTCCTCGAACCTCGAACCCCGAAACGTCCAGGAACTGCCTAAAACATGGCTACCGAACCTGATTCGGAGCCAGGAAAAAACACACAAACCGCCAGCTCCAAACACCGACGCCACCCCGATCCCCGCATCCGTGCCAGGCACCCTCTCAACGACGCCCCCTTCTGGCGTAAAACCAATAAAGCCCTTCGTGTTTATGTTTTTGTTCCTGTTCTGACTGATTCCAGGGGCTCGGCCGACCCCCGCTGGCGCCGACCCCTGCTGGCCGGCGTCCCCGCTTCTCGCGGGCGCGGCCCGCGCTCCGGCGCGGCCGCCTGCGGCGGCGGGGCCCTCGCGTCCGGCTCGGCCGGCGCAGCGCTGGCTCGGCCACGCGCGGGAGCCGTGGCCCCCGGCTGGAGTGGCCTCTGGTCCCAGGCCCTCTCGCGTCGCGTTGCCAAGATTACGACGCGGGGAGGGGGAGGAGGAGGAGGAGGAGGAGGAGGAGGAGGAGGAGGAGGAGGAGGAGGAGGAGGAGGAGGAGGAGGAGGAGCAGGAGGAGGAGGAGGAGGAGCAGGAAGGAGGAGGGAGGAGGAGGGAGGAGGAGGAGGAGGAGGAGCAGGAGGAGTGGCCTCTGGTCCCAGGCCCTCTCGCGTCGCGTTGACGAAATGACGACGCGAGGGGGTCAAGGATCAAGTTTTTGGGCGCTTTCCGCTCTTCCCGTCGCCACGGCTGGACTCCCGTCGAGACCCTGGTCTGAACGCAGACCGGGGGAGGTCCAGGCTGCTCGGTTTCCCCCAGGGCCGTAGGCGACCCGAGAAAAGCAGGAGGAGGAGGAGGTGGATGAGGGGGAGGGGGAGGAGGAGATGGAGGAGGAGGAGGAGGAGGAGGAGGGAGGAGGAGGAGGAGGAGGAGGATGAGGAAGAGGACGGGTCGCCTAAGCCCTTCGGAGAAACCCTCCACCTCGAGACTCTGGTTAGAACGCATTCCAGGGGAGGTCGAAGCGTCGAGATCTAACTCCTGAGCCACCCCTCCCGAGACCCCCTTACCGCAGTGAAAAAAACACTACGGTTTCGCTATTTTCGGCCTCAGGGTGCCCTTACCGAGCCTCCTCCTCCTCCTCCTCCTCCTCCTCCTCCTCCTCCTCCTCCTCCTCCTCCTCCTCCTCAGAAAACCACGAGGATGAAAAGCCGATCCCCGAGCAGGGATCCAGACCCCTCAGGCGCCCACGTCATGAGATTACCCAGTGACGCACCCAACCCTTTTCTTTGTGGAGGCCACGACAATGGACACCCTAACAGTCCTATCATTGAATAAAAAATGTGTTTCAAATGTCGGAAACATGTTCTAAACATGTTTAACATACGTGTTGACATGTTTAAAACATGTTTACCACATGTTTTAGACATCTGGAAGATATTTGGCAACATGCTTCCTCTCCATTGATCGTCCTCCGCAACCTTTTCTAGGACCGCCCAGTAAAAACAAACATGCTGAAGGACCCGCAGCGCGCATGAGCGTTCAGAAATGTTCACAAACTTGCAAGAATGGCAAGATAGGGACGGAGACCAAAGCATACGGAGGAGGGTGTAGCAGCACTAGCGCCGAGCGCTGCGTACGCGGGACAGAACAGCGCCACGCGGCATATAGATAGCAGAACAGCGCGTCGCGCTGGGCGAAGCCAGCGCACGGGGTGGCATTGCGGGCCAGAGACAGCTGAGGATAGAAGGCAACACGGACAAATGACAGCTCCAAGCGCTGCGCGACACGAAAGTCGCAACAGTTTCACGCTTCGCAGCCCAATCAGGGAGCGCCGAGAGATCTTAATTAGGCCCCCGTGCAACGCCACTCCGCGCGATCTCCCAGAGCCCACGAAAGTGGCGACAGTTTCACGCTTCGCAGCCCCCCAGGGACCCGCGAAGTCTCAACTGGGTCCGCATACAACTCCACTCCGCTGGACCTCACAGGAGCTCACGAAAGTGGCGACAGTTTCGCACTTCACGGCCCCCCAGGATGCCGCGAGCTCTCAACTGAGTACCAGTACAACTCCACTCCGCTGGACATCACAGGAACCCACGAAAGTGGCGACTGTTTCACACGTCGCAGTCCCCCAAGGGAGCCGCGAGGTCTCAACTGGGTCCCTGTACAGCTCCACTCCGCTGGCCCTCGCAGGAGCCCACGAGAAGGGCGAGAGCTTCACACTTCGCAGCCCCCCAGGGAGCCGCGAGGTCTCAACTGAGTACCCGAACAATTCCACTCCGCTGGACCTCCCAGGAGCCCACGAACGTGGCGACAGTTTCACACGCGGCAGCCGCCCAAGGGAGCCGCGAGGTCTCAACTGGGTCCCCGTACAGCTCCACCCGCTCGACCTCGCAGGATCCCATGAAAGCGGCGACAGCTTTACACTTCGCAGCTACCCAAGGAGCCATGAGCTCTCAACTAGGTCCATGTGTAACTCCACCCCGCTGGACCTCCCAGAGCCCACGAGAAGGGCGACAGCTTCGCACTTCGCAGCGTCCCAGGGAGCCGCGAGGTCTCAACTGGGTCCCCGTGCAACTCCACCCCGTGGACCTCCCAGGAGCCCACGAGATTGGCGACAACTTCGCGCTTCGCAGTCCCCAGGGAGCCGCGAGGTCTCAACTGGGTCCCCGTCTAGCTCCACTCCGCTGGACCTGCCAAGAGGTCTCCGCTGTGTCCCCAGGGAGCCGCGAGGTCTCGACTGGGTCCCCGTGCAACTCAAATCCGCCGACCCTGTCGGCGTGTGGAGGACGCTCTTCCGTTCGTCGTCTTCGTCTTCGAGGGCCAACCGTCGCCGCTCCTCTCCTTTCCCTGGGCCCTCCCTGGGCTCTCCTCCTCAAGCGCGCCAGCCACAACGAAATTGAACGTCGTAATTGAGTCGAAGGGAAGCCCCTTCCCTTTGATTCCTTTTCCGCCGGGGGGGGTACCGGGTCTGTGGGGAGGGGGTCCCGACCCAGAATACCATCCCCCCTGGGGATCCTGGAGCCCAAAACGCTTCGAACCCGGACCAAGAGTGCCGCAAGAAGCTTCCGAGACGAGGGCCCCGAATCGCCGAACGATCGGTCCAACCGTCGCCGCTCCTTTCCTTTCCTTTCCTTTCCCAGGGCCCCCCCTGGGCTCTCCACCTCAAGCGCGCCAGTCACAACGAAATTGAACGACGTCGTGGTAAAGTCAAAGGGAAGCCCCTTCCCTTTGATCCCTTCCCCGCCAGGAGGGGGGGGGGGTCCGGGTCTGTGGGGTGGGGGTCCCGACCCAGAAGACCATCCCCCCTGGCGATCCCTGCCTGGGCTCTCCTCCTCAAGCGCGACAGCCACAACGAAACTGAACGACGTCGTAGTTGAGTCGAAGGGAAGCCCCTTCCCTTTGATCCCTTCCCCGCCGGGAAGGGGGAGGTCCAGGGTCTGTGCACGGGAGGGGGGGTCCCGACCCAGAATACCATCCCCCCCTGGCGATCCCTCCCTGGGCTCCTCAAGCGCGTCAGTCACAACGAAACGGAGGAGGGAGGGGGAGGCGACCACAGTGCTCTATTCGCAACGAGAACCCGACGCTGCAGGGCCGGGAACGGGGGAGCACATCGCGAAAGAGCACGGCCGGAGCCCCGACCCCAGCTTTCTCTGCGCCGCCTTGGGAGCTCGACCCCGAGAGGGCCCCCGGGGGGCCCGACGCCGGGCGGCGGCGCCCAGCTCGAAGGAGCCGAGACGCCCAGGACATCCGGGCAGCCGAGCGGGAGGGGGAGGAGGAGGGGGAGGAGGAGAAGGAGGAGGAGGAGGAGGAGGAGGAGGAGGGAGAGGGGGAGGGAGGGAGGAATGAGGAGGCGGCCCCTCCGCCGAAGGGCCGCTCCTGCGCGTCGCCGCCTGGCGCCGGGGCCGCCCGGCGCGGCGGGCGCGCCGGGGGCGGCCGGCGCGGCCGACTTGCGCCTCGCTGGGCGGGGGGCGGTCCCCCCCCCCCCCCCGCCGGGGGGGGCGGTGAGCGGCGGGGTGGCGGCGGCGGCCGCGGCGGCGCCCGCCAGGGTGCTCCTGCCGTCGGGCGCGAGAGGGGCGGGGGGCCCTGGGACACACAAATAAATGCACACAAATGACAGGATTCCCAATGTTTTCCCATGCTTTCTGGGTGTTTGTCTTCCCCCCCTACTTCCCATATTTTCCCATATTTTCTGGGGAATCGGCGATCGATCGTGTCTGTGTGTTTCTTGTCCCCCTGAAAGACGAGGGCGAGGAGGGGGAGGAGCGGCGGAGGGGAGGGAGGAGGGGCGAGAGGAGGGGGCGCGAGAGGGGGGCCGGGGAAGGCGAGGCGAGGCGAGGGAGTGTGGCACGACGAGTGGCTGGGCCGAGGTCAGCGCGGCGCGCCTGGTCGGCGGCCCGCGGTGCCAGCGTCCCCGAAGAAGCCCCCGAGGATCGAGATTCGACGACTGCGGTTCGAGGGTCGAGGCTTTTGGCGGCGCGCAGAAGGGGGTGGAGGGAGGGGGGAAGGCTTCTGAGAAGGAGGCTACTTCTTAGAAGGCGGCGGCCTTACATCTATACACAAGGGCCGCGCCTTCTAAGAAGCAGGGGTGTTTCTAAGAAGCCTTCCCCCTTTCCCCTACCCCCCTCTGCGCGTGGCCGAGGCTTGTGGGCGTGTTCCACCCTGCCCGTGGCCGCGGCTGGATTCCCCTCGAAATCCTGGTCAGAACGAAATCCAGGGGAGGTCCAGGCGTCGATTTTTGACCCCCGAGCCACCCCTCCCGAGACCCCCAAGCGTCGTGAAAAAACTCTACAAAAAGTGTGGCTTTTATCATTGGCGTCCGGGAGCCCTTACGGGGCCTCGGGACCGTCAGGAAACGACTCAGCATGAAAAGCCGGTCTCCGGGAAGGGGTCCAGACCTCTGGGGGCCCGTGGCATGAAAAGAATCACGACTTCGAGGGTCTGGAAGAAGAGGCACCACCCTGACGTTCTGGCGTCGGGCGAGCTTCTCGCACCGCGCGATTTCGCCCCATCGCGGGCCCCAGGGCCCTCACAGATCGATGCGAGAAATACCGCAGATCGACGGGGTCTAGGTCTCCAGTCGTGATTTCTCGCGATGCTGTTTTGATTCGCGACGTCGGACCTCAGGGAAGCAAGCGAGAAACTGGCGCATCGTAGACCGAGGCATGTGCGCGGACAAGAGGGGGCCAGGGAACGTGTTGACGGAAGAGGTGGGCACCACGAAACACTCCAGATTTCATGGCCCTGGACATGCTATACATACTGGACGCCCCCAGAAAAACTGCATCACCATAGTTTTTCGGAGGTCCATGTCGATTTCTTGGACTACCGCTGGGCTTCCCTGGCGGCGCCCCAGCGCCGCCCCTGAGGCGCTCCGCGCGCCAGGGAGGGGTCCAGCGCCGACCCAAGAAATCCGCGCGCACCGCCGAACGCTTACGCTTATGCTGAGCCTTCTCCCTCTGGTCAGGGCGGTCCTGTGCGACAGCTCCGCCAACAACTCCGCCTCGTAGATCTCGCGGATCCTGTTTGGCGGCGAGCCCACGGGGGTAGTGAGAGGGGGCAGGCCTTTTCAGAAGGCGGCGGGGTTTCTCAGAAATCCTCAGATCTTCTGAGAAGCCGTCCATGTCTTCGGGGAAGGCTTAGGAATCTTCTCTGAAGGTCGGGGGCCTTTGGGCCTCCTGAGAAGGCCCGCCCCCTCTGCAAACCCCCCTGGGTTCGCCGCCAACCTGTAGCCAGGGTCGTCGTCGTCGTGGTACTCATCCTCCTGGCGCGCAAGGGGCACCCTCACACCGCCCGCCGTGACTGGTCAGGGGTCATCCCTGGGATTGTTGCCACCGTTTGCGCCCTGGTGGCCGGGACCACGAGGGTCGATAATGCGAGTTCGCGTCCTGTCGAATTGCGCGGTGGTTTATGACAGCGCTTGGATCGTTCAACGTTGGACGATCGCGACTTCACGACCGCGCAGCATCGTTCGATCCTGGCCGATTCTGGGCCTCCGACGGCGTTGAAGCCTTGAACGCCCGCCGCCGCATCTGCCAGGGTGCGTCCGCACCACGTGTGAACCACAACATAAATGGGGAGGGGTCCAGGCCACCCCCAATACGATCTTTACCGTGACTTGGGGAGGGAACAAAAAAACCCTCACAGGGGGAATCAAGGAGGACGACAATGACCAGGAGAAGGAGAAGACGGCCGCGCGGTTCGCAACTGCCAAGGAGGTCTCCTCTGAGCCCCTGCTGGACCACGCACGATGTGGACTTGCGCACTGTCAACCCGCATTAACAGTACACTCGACAAGGATGCAAATGCCTTGGAAAACTATGTCGACACTTTGCGAGCGGGGCGCGGCCGGCGAAAGCGGCCAAGGACGGGCCGAATGGGAAGGATCCTTGGGAGCTGGTTGATCCTGGCCACGCGGGTTGATTGTAAGAACGCACTCCGCTGGACTGCCCAGGAGGACATGTGAACGGACGGCGCGAACCGAAGGGTCGAACCGACCGCCGAATTCGTCGGTGGAGGAATGAAGCGGGAGAGTGAAAGCGTCCTTTTCCCTGCCGCAGGCCGATTGCATTCGGATTCGCTGTCCAATACCTTGATCCAAGAGGATTGCAGGGTAGACGGGTAGAAGGGGGAGATTAGAGGTCTTCATATACACACACACACACACACACACACACACACACACACGCACACACACACACACACACACACACCGCCCCGAATCCCGCCCGTTCCGCGTCAGCCAGAGGCCGCCGGGAGACGACGGGGGGACTCGGGAACGGAGGTGCGAGGACCCACGCGCTCCTCCTTCAACACCCTGCTGCCCCCAAACAGGGCCTCATTCTGCAAGGGAAGGCAAGAGGGGACCAACCTCGCAGCACGGGGTACTTTGGAGCAGATACCCGCCTTTCGCGGGCCTAGGGCGCGCCCCCCCAAAACGCTTCGGCACGCCTCGGCGATGCCCTGTCTCCACAGGCCGCAAAGTTGTGCGGAGCAAGTGGATAAGAGAAAAAAACAAACCTGCGCCATAAACGCAGGCACGGCATCAGCGACGCAGGCGTTGCGTCCGGCTGCATGATATGAACGCGCCAAACGCGCATAATCAACCGCGCAAGCATGAATGCGCCAAAAGCGCATATTCAACATCATTACCATGTGATGTAGTATGTGGGCGCATAACAGTCCCAACGTTTACTGGGTGCGACACAGTCCCTTTTTGTTGATTGAAAACGGCAAGTTGTTATGACAACTGCAAGGTCCCCCACGAAGTCCAATAACCCAAGTTGCGAGGACAACTGGCCAAAAGGGCATTATAAACCAATCACTGTCTGCGATTTAACCTGAATAGACAGGATATGCACGAACGAATACCATGGGTCGCTGCATCAAGAAATCTGCTGAAGCCAACTCTTGTCGGCGACCACAATCTCACGCACTGTCCAATTCATTGCCACGTCTATGGTCCATCGCGTGGAAAAGAATGGGCCAATACGACTATCAGCATCGTATCTGCGAAAACGACGCAACTCAATATGCAGCAATCCCCGTCGACGATGTTCAAGCAACAAATGGGCGCGCGAGTTGCAGGGCTTGCGCCCGACCGCCAAGTTACTTATCGCATGAAACCCTGCGGATCGTAAAGTTCAGGGTCCCAATAGCGATTCCCCTGGCGGTCGCAGTCGGCAATCGCCCTCGTGACAATGTAGTTCGGACCCCAGGTGCACTCCAGATCGCCATCGTCGACATAGATCCACTGACTAAGGAAGCACAACCAGTACCTGCGGCCACCGCCGCTGCACTGCTCGAGGTTGCGGCGCCACCACGCCACGGGAGTTACCTCGCGCGCGCCACTCCCGGGGCGCTTCGCGGGTCGCTGCAGCGAGCCTTTCGGCTGGCGCGGGGGCGCAGTCGGCGCCCCGCTGCCCAATGGCGCCGCAGGCGTCGCGGCCGACGCCCGCCCTCCGCCCCGGCCACCGCCGCCAGCTGCGCGATCCCCAGAGGAGGCAGCGCCCAAGGAGGAAGTGGCCCCCACGGCGGGTTCATTGCGGCACGGCGGCGGAGGTGTGGACGGGGAAATGGAGAGGAGGCCAACGTTGGGATCGGCCCCCTCGCCCGCGGCCTCGCCCCCTTTCCCCCCCTTCGCGCGGCCACTTCCCCCCGGCTGCTTCGCCCCCAGCTGCCGCGAGGCCGCGCGGTCGCGACCAGCCCCCGCCACCCCCCGATCGGACATGGCCACGCGACCGAGTGCGCGCTGAGTGCGCGGCATAGATCCGGCGTTGGAAGCCCAACGCCCGGCGGGTCCACTCGCTACGCCTCGGGCGCACACCTCCAGAGCATAGCGCATGTCTTCGAGGGCGCACGGGCGATCGCCGCGATTGACGCGGTCTTCTGCGACCTGCCTACGGAAGACAGGACGCTCTTGGCATCGCTCAACGATGTCGCGGCAGGGAGGGCACAGCACGGCGCCCTCGTCGCAGGGGCCGCCAGCAAGCCGGCATTGCGCAGCAGATGGCCGCCCGGTTTCGACCCCCTTGGCGCGTGTTTTCGCTGTCCGATTCGCTAAGCGCCGAAAAGCGTCGGTCACTTCGGCCCAGTCGGATCTGGCCCCATCGAATCTGACACGAGCGTCGGAGCGCAAGAACCCGTTGCGCCGCGCTTTCGATCAGATTCTCGCGGACCCAGGCGTTCATTTGAGCTATAAATATTACCCCAGTGCGACCCTACCTAGGAGTTGGAGCCTCTAGAAATGCAACACTATGCTATGCTATGCTATGCTCTGCTCTGCTATGCTATGCTATGTTATGCTGCGCAAAGTTATGCTGGGCTAGGCTAGGTTAGGCTATGCTATGCTATGCTATACTATGCGATGCTATGATATGCTGCGCTATGCTATGCTACGCTATGCTATGCTATGATAGGAAATGCTATGCTATTATTTTGCGTTGCCTTCGCTTTTGCCTTCACGTCTGCCTTTGCCGCTGCTTGCGCCTGGCACCCAAGGAGCGCAACTGGGGGAACCGCGCGTTTGCATTTACCTTTGCCGCTGCTTTTGCTCGGCTCCCAGGGGGCCGGGGGAACCGCCCGGGGCGATTTACACTGCCCGGCCCCTTTAAGCTACAGAGTAGGAACCCTTCTAGGCAGAGCCTAGGCAGGGAACAAAATGGCCCGCACCAGCCCCACCGCGGGGAAGGGCTTTCGCGAAGGACTGGCAGAGAGAGCCCTTCTCGGAGCAAGGCGGAAGGTCACGCGAGCCACGAGAGCAACGACGCGTCTCCTCCTGCACGGCAGGAGCTCCGCCCTGAGTGCGAGAGTCGACACGTTCGCGGGCGTCGCCGCCAGCTCGCGCGAGATCAAGCGCAAGACCACGAAAGGCCTGATCGGGGATCGCGCGAGCACTATCGGTCGCGAGGCGCGCGGAAAGAGATGCCCAACCTGTCTCGGTCACATGATCATTCGGGTCACCGATCGGATCATCCTCGCGCGAACGGCGACCTGAGGCCGCGCCCTGGTGGTCGGCCAAGATGCTCTTGGCATTCTCAACGAGCTCGGCCTCCGTCTCGTCGTTGTCCGGGGGGTCGGGCCGAGAACATCGGAATCGGCGACGCCGTTCGGGTCGTCGGCGGATTTATTGGCGCGACCCGTGGGATAGAATATGCCTGCACATCGCGCGGCCCATGCAGGACTGGCGCCCGGCCGATCCGTTCAAAATGGAAACGCCGAAGCAAGGCGCCCTGGGAACGACGGATCGGCGTCGACGGACGAGGCCCACAACTCACGTAGCGCAACGAGGCCAAGATGGCAACGGTGGACATCCATCGAGTCAATGTCGCCAAGTGGCGCTGCGCGGCGGTCAGCAGAATGCCGCGCACGTCGCTGACCCACTGGAAGATGTCGACCGCACTGCGCCGGTAGTCGCCTCAGCCCATCCAGGTCAGGAGCGACTGAATTATGCCATAGCGGCGCAGATGTCCTCCGAGTTAATGGCCCACTGCGAGGCGCCCAAATTGCCCTCATGGATGGACGATGACTCCGCCAACAAGATGCCCATCTTCTGCGGGGCGCGTCAACAGATCAAAATATGACACTGGTGCATTTGTTGCCTGGCTGGGCCCAAACACGCCCTCCCCGCTTGACGCAGTTTGCAAGGGGCAGGCCGCCGTGAGTTTGCTAGCAGAAGCATTTCTTTGAGATTGTGGCTCTCGATACTTCCTTACGCACTGAAGGTCTTCCACTACTCGTCCTGGGTGGCGGCGGTCTCGGCCGGGGCGACAACATTGGCGGACAGTACTTCTCCGGGTGCCAAGAAGAAGCGAGGCGGGGCGCCTCCCCGGAAAGCCCCACCCACGCGCGCTTCCTCACCCGGTCGCCGGCCGACTCCACGGGGCAGCCCACTTAGCCCGACGCCTGCGGCCAGTGTCACCGACGAAGGATCGCGCATTGAGCGCCCTGCCTATGTCTACCACTCCGCCCGCCCCCCCCGACGGCGCACCTCATCGCGGCCGAGAACAAGAGAGCTGCGATTACGAGATTACCAAAAAAAAGACGCATTCCTGCCCTTCGCCACCTTCATCGCACTCACCGCGTGAAGGAAGCACGCCAACAGGAACAATCAGGTCTGACACGCGCAGGGACAAAAGGAAAGGTCGCAGACCTGATGGCAAGACATTTGGGGCACAAGAAGGCCCACCTCTGGAAAGAATTACTTGACCTTTCGTTCATCTCCCCAGCCGACTGCGAAGACCTTGGAGACCGCGAAGACCGCAGAGTCTGTCAACACCCGCCTGGGCAACAAGAAATTGGACGCCCCCTCTGCCACCGCCGTTGCCTGCTCTCGCTTCTCCTCTCTTGGTCCTTCCGCTCGTTCACGCGTGCTCGTTGTCGAGGATCTTTCCATCCGCGGCATTTCGCCCCCGGGCGGCGCGGCCGCGCGCCCCCTGCCCCCCCCCCCCCCCCAACGAGCGAAGGGATCGACCCCCGCCCCGACTTCCAAGTCACGCCTCGCCCCGGGCGCGAGCTCGGCGGAGCGCAACTCGGCGGCGACGCCGACGCGCCCGCCAGTGGAAGCACCCGCGCAGGACCAGCCTTTGCCGATCAAGCGGCACGCCCTCGCCCTCCCGATGAGACGCCGAACGGCTTCGCGCCGCGCCGCGGCAAGCGCCCCGACGGCAGCGGCGCGTTCGCGCCGCGCCCAGGCTTGCAGGGCCTCGCCAACACCACCGAGAACGCGGCGCGCGAGGCCGGGGAGTTCGAAGCGAGGGCGCGCGACACTTCGCAGGTTGCTGCATCTATCTGCACGCCGCGGTAATCGCGCGCGTTCGCCCGGGCCAGAATTGCGGGCTCGTTCTCGCGAGACCCCGCGCCACAGAATACGACCCCAGAGAAAGCGCCTGACTCCTTGAAAGCCGACATCCCAGCTCTCGGACCTGAACGCGCCAAATGCCCGCCTATGAACCTCCGCGTCACATTGCACAAAAGGACGCGGCAACTCCCACGTTACCCTTGGCGGTTGATCGGCAATGTCCTGATCGGACAGACAGCGTCGACCAGCATCGACGAGGGCCGGACCTCCTACGCCTCTGACCCCACGCCGCCGATGCCGGAACAAGAAGGCCTCAGGACGCCCAACATTGCTACGCCGCGCGGCCGCGGCCCCTCGGCCAAGCCACCGCCCCGGCCGCCACCGCCCCCCCGCGCGCCCAACACCGCGGGCCACGTGGGGAAGCACACCGAGACATTGCAACGAACTTGGCGTCGAGTCTTTCACTTGCTTACAGTTACCCGCCACCATGAATTCAAGAGCTCATCTTGAGCCACGGCTCGCGGAGGCTTCGGCAGCGACAATTCGGGCCCAATGCCCGTGGCAACGCACAGGACGGAGCGCATATGGCTAAGAAGGCCCTTCCGAATTTCGACCCAACCTGGGGGCCATATGTCTCCAACACGCCTCCGTCCAGGGACCTGCCCGACGGCGAGGACGCAGGGGGCGCGAGGCGAGTCGACGCGCTCCACGTCGACACGCCCGACGCACGCTGGAGCGCTTTTGCAGCTGGGCGCCACCTCCCGACCATGTTCAGCGATCGAAGCTGGGCATCCTGGGCAAAGGAGGACTTCGGGCCCACGATCATCCACGTTTTTGGGCCTAGACGGACACGCGGACAAGTGAGTCAACCTTGCCAGCGACTCCAGCTGCACCATGCAGAAGGAGCGGGGGCAGAAGAACACAATGTCCACGCCCTGCAAGGGCATCGACGGCATGAATAGCCACGACAATCGGCTTGCCATTGCCCGGGTTTCGAAACCTTCTCGCGTCCCTCCGGTCTGCCCATACCTGAACACCTTCCACTACCACATCGGAGCTACTTTGGAGGATTTCAGTAGCTGGATACGTGACGGCATAAATCTTTGGGCAATACAACATACAGACTTCAAGCCCTGTTGAATGACTCGCGACGTGCCCATCGGCTGCAGTCTACCCAGGTTGCCTGAAGCCGGTGGCAACACCCGCGAAGGCCCAGAGGCCGCGCGCGAGCGATGCGTAGAAGAACAAAGATTCCGCATCGACGCAGTTGTCGCCACTACAGACACGGCCAACTTGGAAGAGGTCGTGCATGTTTCGGCCTGGTCTGTGAGCTCTGCCAGCTCATTGGCGCAAGGCGGCGCGTGCGGCGCAAGATCGCGCCTCTGGAAAGCCTGCCGCGAACGCCTCTGCGAGGGGCTGCGGCTGGCATCTCCACGCTAAGACTGCAAATTATACCGATCGGGGGTTCGTCTCTGAGTGGTCGTTCCTTGACGACCTTCCACGGCACGAACGTGTTCTGACACGGGAACTGAAGCAAGATTCGAAGGCCATCGGGCGTCCCAGCGGCGGTGTCGGGCGGAAGCGCT
The DNA here is from genome assembly GCA_963575745.1 of Prorocentrum cordatum. Classification (NCBI taxonomy): domain Eukaryota; class Dinophyceae; order Prorocentrales; family Prorocentraceae; genus Prorocentrum; species Prorocentrum cordatum. The sequence continues at coordinate 207,959 of CAUYUJ010017602.1, read as the reverse complement.
CGGAGGTGACGTTTCATGCGCGCCGCCGTTGGTGTTGCCACCGACACGAAGAGCGGAGGAGGGAGGCGTTGGTGCTGCCACTGACAGGAAGATCTGGTTCGCAATGACCCTTAGTATGTCAGGGGTCTCACGCAAGCTCGGTCCAAATCCTGGGGTGCACGACTGCGCCTGTGTAGGGTGTGCACCCGACAGAAAAGATTGCGATGTGCCGAAGGACTCGGGACGGCCAACATCCGACTGTCGAGAGCACTTCCGTTGCGCACGCCGAGGCTCTGTTCCAAGGCGGGCGTCAACGTCGCCTTCTCCTGATAAAGGGGGATTGCGGTATCATTATTTGTCCCACTGCCCTCTCCACATCGTCGAGGAGCTCGCGAGCCGTCGGAGAAGCCCCATGCGCAAAACCACTGGACCCCCGTGGGTCATGTGGCATGCGTGGAGGGCCGCCGTCGGTGCAACTTTCCACGACGGAAAGCGAAGCAGAAAAGGCTGATAACCTGCGAACGAAAGGTACGAACCGAAGGGTCGAACCGACCGCCGAATCTGTCGGTAGGGAAATGAGGCGAAAGAGTGAAAACAACCTTTTCCCTCTCGCAGCCCGAAGGCATTCGGGTTCGCTGTGCAATACCTTGAGCCAAGAGGAATGCAGGACAGATGGGCAAAAGGGGGAGATAAGCGGTCTTCACATACAGCACACGACAGTGGCGAGAGTTGCGCAGACGGCAGGAAAGGGCGAGGTTCCAGCTTGTACCGGCGCAGGACCCCACACTCCGCTGGATCTCCCATGAGCTCACGAAAGCACGGACAACTACCCAACTGGCAGCCCACCAGGGAGGGCGAGGTTTACTGGTATGGGTCCACGTAAAGCATCAGTTCGCTGGACCTCCCAAGAGTTCATGGTGATATGTACGACGAACAAAGAAGGATGTGAAGATGATAGGCGGCATTTTTCTGTACTGGTGTGGCGCACTGAAGCTTAAGCCAAGGTGGCTACGGACGCAACAGCAGTCCTCGTGCGTTCCGTGCCAGAAATGATACAGCTGCCTACAGCAAACAGTAAAACTACTCGGAATCAGGAGGAAGAAGCACACAACCGTGCATCCGCCACGGCAGCACCACGCTGCACAGGAGGAGGAAAAAGACACTCCCACACAGTGTTTGCACTCAGGGCAGGTTGTCCACTGACTGCGCTGCTCGCACGGGCGGCTTGTGCCGCACTGGCGGTCCCTCTGGCACGGGCATCCTGTCGCGCTGGCTGGCTCTCCGTCGCACGGGTTGCTTCTTCAGCGCACGGGTAAGACGTGTTTTCGGGATCTCGTTCAATACGGAGGAAGATGTAATGTTATGAAACACGTATACCTTACAAGAAAAGGAGAAGAGGCTGCGGAAAGAGGCTTCCGTGGACATCACCCACTGCAGCCCTCATGCTGATTTGCTCTCGATTCACACCAATGAGACGCATCGGCGATGCATCGGCGACGGCAGGTTGGAGAACACTGGCTTCCAAACCCCCCATACTCCTCCTCGTTTCCCCTCCTGTTCCTCCTCCTCCCCCCCTCCTTCTCCCTCCGCATTCAGCCCGCTCCTCCCTCCGCCTTTTCCCTCCCCCTCCCTCCCCTTCCCCCCCATCCTCCCCCCGCCTTTTCCATTCTGCAGGAGGGCGATGCATCGGCGACGGCCGGTTGGAGGACATCCAGGAAGTCTAGCCGCACCCCATCCACTCCAGTCACCCCTCCAACACTGTGTCGCCGTGGCTTCTTCACGACGTGGACTCCTGGAGATCGGAACCACCTCCTCGGGACCCGCTCCTCGTCCCGAGCCGTTCCTTGGCACTCTGAAGGCCCCCAGTGGCTGCAAAGGGCCCAGACCTGCCCGTCGTGATCTGTCCACGACGCGAGGAGGTATGGCGTCATTGAAGGGGCCCCAGGACACACAAATAAATACACACAAATAAACAGATCCCCCCTATGTTTCCATATTCTCTGGGTTTTTGTTTTCCCCCCCACTTCCCATAGTTTCCCATATTTTCTGGGGAGTCGAAGATTCATTGTGCCTGTGTGTTTCTTTCCCTCCCGAGTCATCTGAAAAGCCCGGAGGTCTGCGAGAGGCTCGGGGCCCACGCGCGCGCGGATGAGAGGCATCCGCGGACCCGGCGCGCACGGGCGCCGCCTATCCGCGGACCCGGGCACGCGGCCCCCGAGGCGAGGCGCCGCCGCCGCCCGACCCGGCGACGCACCGCGCCGATCCGGCGCACGGCAGCGGCACCCGCCGCCCCGCCTTGATCCACGCCTGCGGCCAAGTCGGGCCTGTCCCCCCCTACAGAGGGGGCTTCTGGGGCGAAACATGAAAAAATGCTATTAAATATAAATGGGCGCTGGCCTATTCCCCCCCCCCTGCTGGAATCGATGGTTGCTTTTTTCCAACTAAACTGACGACGTACCACGCGACCCATGAGCGACCACGACGTCGCGCGCGGGCCCCCGAGCAAACCTTCGATGACGACCTGCAAAAACAACAGAGGTAGTATACACTGCGAGCAGCAGATGGAACTGAGCAGACATGAAAAAAAAGACCGCGCGACCCATGAGCGACCACGATGTCGCGAGCCCCTGAGCCAGGGCCCCGCGCAGGAGCCAGCCTGAGCAGGCCTCTCCCCTCCAGACCCAGGGAAGGGGGATGCGGGAGTGGTCAGGGCACCTCCTGCTTACAAGGCGCAAGCCGTCTCGCTCACTAACACCGCCCTCCAATTACATAACCTCAGGAAGTCTTTAGTTTCGGGTCCCACCCACCCCTGCTTCTCTCGGCGGGAAATAAGCTCCGCCCCGTCCTCCTCCTTCTGATCCTCCTCGAGTACTACTACCGCTACTAAGACTGTTATTGCTACTGCTATTGCTACTGCCAGCGCCCCTGTTATTATTAGTGCGACGACTACTGCGAGTACTATGACCACAACCACTACGTCTACTACTACTACTACTACTACTTCTACTACTACTACTACTACTACTACTACTACTACTACTACTACGACTACTACTACTACTACTACTACTGCTGCTGCTACTACTACTACTACTACTACCACCACTACTACTACTACTACTACTACTGCTGCTGCTGCTGCTGCTGCTGCTACTACTGCTGCTGCTACTACTACTACTACTACGACTACTACGACTACTACGACTACTACGACTACGACGACAACTACTACTATTACTACTACCACTACTACTACTACTACTACTACTACTACTACTACGACAACTACTACTACTACTACCACGACTACTACTATTACCACTGCTACGATTGCTACGACTACGTCTGCGACTACTACTACTACTACGACTACTACTACTACTACCACTACTACTGCTACTACTACTACTACTACTACTACTACTGCTACGTGTACTACTACAGCTTCTTGTTACTACTACTACTACTACTACTACTACTACTACGACTACTACTACTACTACTACTATTACTACTACTACTACTACTATTACAAGTAGTATTACGACTACTACTACTACTACTACTACTACTACTACTACTACTACGACTACTACTACTACTACTACGACTACTACTACTACTACTACGACAAGTGCTCTTGCTTTTGCTATTCTTACTCGTACTACTACTGCTACTGCTACTACGACGACTAGTGCTACTGCTGTTGCTGCTGCTACTACTACTACTAGTGCGATCACTACGATTACAGCTACGGCTGCGACGACGACTACTGCGACTACTGCTGCTACTACCGTTACTAAGACTGTGATTGGTACTGCTATCGCTACTGCCAGCTCCGCTGCGACTATGACTGCGATTATTATTTGTACTACTACAACTACCACTACGCCTACTGCTACTCCTACTACTACTACTGCTACCACGGCTGCTGTTATCACTGCCGCTACTACGACTACTTCTGCTACAATTGCTACTACTACTACTACTACTGCGACTACTACGACTAATACTACTACTACTACTACTACTACTACTACTA
>CAUYUJ010017602.1:198938-201438 GCA_963575745.1 Prorocentrum cordatum | reverse complement strand
ACCGTGGAGGCCTGCTGCTGCTCTTTGCGGCCAGCGCCGCTTGTGATGGCCGACTCGTGGCGGGGGGGGGGGCAAAAAAAAACAACAACAAAAAATAAAAATAAAATCTTCTTGAATTTTCAACTTGTGTTTTTTTTCCGCCCCCCCCCTCCCCCCCCCACCCACCACCCACCACCACGCGAACCCCCACCATCATCACTGCCCTGGCGGAGCGGGCGCCCACGGGACGGCTGAGAGAGCGAGGTGAGGGAACGTGTGGAGGGGAATGGAGAGCACGAGTATGCATGTATATACATATATGGGCCCTGGCCAAGGAGATGAGTGTCCAAGGACCTCTGAACAAACGAAACGACTCCCCCCCCCATTTCGTGCGTGAAGCGTTTGCGGTGGACCGAAATCCCTCCAAAACGAAACATCGATTCCAGCAGGGGGGGGGAATAGGCCAGGACCCATAAATATGTACATATATATATATATAAAGAAAAAACAAACAACAACAACAAAAAAAAAAAAAAACGCCCAACAAAAAGAATCGGCGCGTCGTCCCCAGACTATATGTTTTCGCTATTTCTGGAGTGTCCCTCCTGTAGGGGGACAGGCCCGACTTGCGCCTGCGCTGCCTCTCGGGCCGGGCGAAAGGGGGGGATAGCAAAGGGGGGGATAGCAAAAAATAGGCTCACGTGGCTGATCTTCCTGGCGCCTTCCGGCGCCGGGAGGCGCCCGTGCATCGAGGAATGGGCCCCTCGGTGGGGCCGAGCCAGCGGCGTGCAGCAGATTTCGTACCCCCCCCTTTCCCACCCCCCCCCCTTTCGCCCGGCCCGAGAGGAGGGCGTGCCCTTGCCTCTGCCTCTGCGTCCGTCGGCTCCGCCCCCATGCCTGCCTCTGTGCCTGCCCATCCCGCAACGCTGGAGAGGTAGCGGAGAGACGCAGGCTCGGACTGTGGGCGACCGATCTTGTCGGCGTCGGGAAAATGTCCGTCGATTGCCTTCTCGCGAAAACTGTGCATGCGGCCGACGTCAACGACCGCGCACTCGAGGCAGTTCTCGGGGAAGCGGCCCTCCTCCTCCCTCCTCCTCCTCCTCCCTCCTCCCTCCTCCTCCTCCTCCTCCTCCTCCTCCCTCCTCCTCCTCCCCCCTCCTCCTCCTCCTCCTCCTCCCCCCTCCTCCTCCCCCCTCCTCCTCCTCCTCCTCCCCCTCCTCCTCCTCCTCCTCCTCCTCCTCCGGCCCGAGCCTCGAAGACGGGCCCTCCCGGCCAGGCCCGGCGGCGCGCCGCGTGCCCTCCCCCCGGGCGGGTCCTCCTCGGGCCCCGGCGCCCCCTCGCCGCCCGCGCCGCCAGCCGGCCCCCGCGCCTCGCGGAGGGCGCACGCGGCCGGCGCATCGGAAAAAAAATCCGACGCACTGAAAGAAGCAAGGCGCCGAGAAAAGCCCAAGACATCGCAAAAATCCCAAGACACCCTGAGATCCGACGCACTGAAAAACTCAAGGCGGAGGTTTTTCTCAACGTTCGGCCTCTAGGGGCCCTTGCCGGGCCCCGGGACCGTCCAAAAACGACTCGGGATGATGAACCGGTCCTGGGGAATGGGTCGAGAGACTTCGGGGGACCACGTGTTGAATAAGTCCCGGCATCGGATCTCTGGGTACGGCGAAGATGAAGACGAAGACGAGGACCACGACAGACACTACGCCACGAATCCGCCGATCCGGCGTGTAAGTTTCTGAAAGCCTGGGCTTGAGCTCGCTCAAGCTTCGCTCTGTCGGGGGGGAGGGGGCTGACGCCATTCAAGCCCGGGAGGGAGGAGGGTGGGAGGGGGCTGACGCCATTCGGCCCAGTGAGGGAAGGAGGGGGGAGGGCGCTGGACGCCATTCAGGCCCGGGAGGGAGGAGGGGAGAGGGGCTGACGCCATTCAGGCCCCGGGCGGGAGGAGGGCGTGGGGGGGGGGGGCTGCCGCATTCAGGCCTGGGAGAGGAGTGGGGGGCTTCCGCTCTGTCGGGGGGGGAGGTGACTGACGCCATTCGGTCCCGGGAGGGAGGAGGGGGGGGGGGGGCTGAACGCCATTCAAGCCCCGAGGGAGATGGGGGAAGGGGGCTTCGCTCTGGCGGGAGCGAGGGGGGGGGCTGAAACGCAGGAGGGAAGTAGGGGAGGGAGGGGGCTGACGCCATTCAGGCGGATGTGGAAAGGGGGGGGCTGACGCCATTCAGGCCCGGGAGGAAGTGAGGAGGGGGGGGGGCTGACGCCATTCAGGCCCAGGGAGAGGGAGGGGGGGGGCTTCGCCCTGTCCCAAGCACGGGGTGGAGGGCTGACGCCATTCAGGCCCGGGAATAAGGAGAGGGGGGAGGCTGACGCCATTCAGGCCCGGGAGGGAGGACGGGGGAAGGGGAGCATCGCTCTGTCGGAGGAAAGGAACGGGGGGCTGACGCCATTAAGGCCCGGGAAAGAGGAGAGGGAGGGGGGGGGCTGACGCCATTCAGGCCCGGGAGGGAAGAGGGTGGGGCGGCCTTCG
>CAUYUJ010017602.1:135453-198838 GCA_963575745.1 Prorocentrum cordatum | reverse complement strand
ACGCCATAGCTGGCGCCATTCAGGCCCAGGAGGGGGGAGGGGGGAGGGGGTGCGGTGACGCCATGGCTGACGCCATTCAGGCCCGCGAGGGAGGAGTCGGGGACAGGGGGGGAGGGCTGACGCCATGGCTGACGCCATTCAGGCCCGGGAAGGGGGAGGGACGAGGGAGCTCGCTCAAGCTTCACTCTGTCGGGGGGGGGGGGGCTGACGCCATGGCTGACGCCATTCAGGCTCGGGAGAGGAGAGGGGGGGGGAGGGCCGACGCCATGGCTGACGCCATTCACGCCCAGGACGGGGGAGTCGGGGGGGGGGCGGGGGCGGACGCCATGGCTGACGCCATTCAGGCCCGGAAGGTGGGAGGGGACATCCCATGAGTTTGGCTGTTCACGCGAGATCGTCACTTTCGAATATCCGAAGGTTGCCCAAGCGAGCTCCACATCTTTATGGTATGAAGATGTTTCGAGCGAGCGTTCTACTTGTAAACATAGAAGGTCATATGTTGCAAGCAGAATCGGTAGCACCCCGAATCGGCGGCACTGGCCGGATGCCACCACAATATATATATATATATATATATATATATATATATATATGTATGTATGTATGTATATACATATATATACATTGGTGCATATATATATACATACATACATACATACATACATACATACATACATACATACATACATACATATATACATACATACACACACACACATACATACATACATACATACATACGTACGTACGTACATACATACATGCATGCAGGCATGCATGCATGCATGCATGCATGCATGAACACATACGTACATACATACATACATACATGCATACATACATACATACATACATACATACATGCATGCGTGCATGCATGCATGCATGCATGCATACATACATACATACATACATACATACATACATACATACATACAGTCATCTGTATAAAAAATACATAGACATCCATACATACATGCATACCTACATACGTACATGCATACATACATACATACATACATACATACACACGTACGTGCGTACGTACGTACGTACATGCATGCATACATACAGACATGCATACATACATACATGCATACATACATATACAAATATAATATATATATATATGCGTGTGCATACATGCATACATACATGCATGCATGCATGCATGCATACATACCTACCTACCTACCTACCTAATTACCGACATACCTACCTACCTACCTACCTGCCTGCCTGCCTGCCTGCCTACCTACCTACCTACCTACCTACATACATACATACATACATACATACGAGAGAGCGTGATCCACCGCCGCTTTACTGTGGAAAATTGCCAACCTTTTCCTCCGGAACCCGGGGGTCGCCAGCCCCCCCCCCCCCTCCGAAAAATCCCCCCCCACCTGGCTGGAACCCCTCCCCCCCCCCCCCGCCCACCCCCTCCCCGGCAACCCCCCCCCTCCCCCTAACCCTCCCCCCCCCCCCCCCCCCCCGCACGCTCGAAAACCGTGGGGGGTCACTACCGGTTCGAACCCCTCCCCCCCCCCCCGCCTCCGATCCGGAACCGTGGGTGTCACTCCGTTTTCGACCCCCCCCCCCCCCCCCCCCCCCCCCCACTCCCCCGCCAGCAAGTGGTCGCGTCCCACCCAACAAAAAACCGTCCGCATCACATCCCCCACTGGTGTTCCCAGCACCACTGTCCTCACCACCGCTGTCCCCACTGGTTCCACCACCGCCCCGACTGTCCCCACCAGTGGCCCCACCACTGTCGCACTGTCCCCGCTGTCCCCAGAACTGTTCCCACCACGGTTCCACTCTCCCCACTGTCTCCACGGCCCCAACCACTGCCCGACTATCCCCACTGTCCCCCCTGTCCCACTGACTCCTCCGCTGTCCCACTGAGCTGTCCCACTGTTCCCACCACTGTCCCCACTGTCCCCACCACTGTCCCCACTGTACCTCTGTCCCATTGTCCCACCGCCGTCCTCGCCACCGCCGTCACCACTGTCCCCACCACCATTGTACCCTCCACTGTCCCACTGTTTCCACCTCATTCCCATTGTCCCCACACCACTGCCCCCACCACCACCGTCACCACCACTGTCCACTGTCCCCCCCTGTTCCCACCATTGTCCCCACCACTGTCCCCACCACTACCGTCCCCACCACTGTCCCACGGTCCCACTGTCCCCACCACTGTCCCGCTATCCCCTCACCACTGTCCCCACCAACACCGTCCCCACCACTGTCCGCACCCCCACTCGGTTTTCGAGGGGGGGGGGTTCGAACCGGCAGTGACCCCCCCCGGTTTTCCGGATCCGGAGGGGGGGGGGGGTTCGAACCGGTAGTGACCCCCCCCCCTTTTCATGATGAGCAGGGGGGGGGGGGGGGGGGGGGGGGGATGGGTTCGAACCGGTAGTGACCCTGGCACGGTTTTTCCATAGGGGGGGGGGTGGGGGGGGGGGGGGGGGGGGGGGGGGGGAGGGGCGAACCGGTAGTGACCCCCCCCGGTTTTCCGCCAGCAGCGGTAGAACACGCTCTTTCATACATACATACACTCACACCCCTCGACGACCTTGACGTGTACCGCAGGGAGGAGACAGTCACCGCCACCCTCCCCATGAGGCCAAGGAACACTCGAGCGGAGGGCGCCTGTGTGCACATATCTGCTGCGGCGGAAAGCCGCGGCGCTCGTGCGCCGTGCCGCGTCTGGACCCCCTTCGGGCCTCGCTCCCACTACGTGCGGTGCTCCGTCCGTTCGGCCCAGCGGGCCGAAAAAACGCGCACCGCACCACTCCAGGCCCGAAGACCCACGACGCCACGGGAGCCCACGCAACGCACGAGCGCTTTGTGTGTCACCCGCCGCAGCCGCTTGAACGGCCTTGGGATAAATGCTGCATGCCATGTTGGTCATGTTGCGCATCAAATCCCTGTGTAGTTCGTATCGCGCGGCAGGTCTCGCAGATCCCAGGCTGAACCCAAACGATTCTGTCGTGTTCGTTTCGTTTTTCGTTTTCCTCCTCTCGCGCATCGTCTCGATCGGCCTGACCGCGCGCAAACGGACGAAAACGGCCCACGACATGGCAAAAAACACCGTTCAGGTCCAGCCCTGACGCCGAAGCGGTGCGGTGCATAACGGTTCGGCTCGGAGGGCACCAAGACTGACACGGAAACGTCGGTGCCGATCCTGGTCATCCTCATCCTTCCTGAAATCCGACGCAGCGAAAGATTCAGCATCGTAGAATCACGATTCACTTGTGGAAAAGTGCGACTGGAGCCCCGGACCACACCGTTCTGCACGATTTTTCTCGAACCGGATCGATCTGCCAGGGCCTGGAGCCCGAAACCGGGCGAGAACGCCTGGATCGAGAAGTTGAGGCACAAGGATCTCAAGGTTGGTCATCGTCGATTCGGCGGACCGCCTCGCGAGTCGGCAACGGCCAGCATGGACCATCACTACACCCCCACCAGTCAATAATTAAGAAAACCATGAGATTAGAAATGTTGGGGCTGAACTGGGGAGCGGGAAAGATAGGGACATAGGGGCCAAATTCCGGGCAGTCTCTAGCCGGCTGGGCGCCTCTCAATGGCGGCCCGTCCGTCATGCCGCTTTTGTAATTCTGTAAGAACGGTTTTTGAAGGCAGATTGCCTTCAAAAAATGGCCTAAAGAACGGTTGTTTGAAGGCAGATCTGCCTTCAAAAGAACGGTTTTTGAAGGCAGATCTGCCTTCAAAAAATGGTCTACTCTGTAAGAACGGTTTTTTGAAGGCAGATCTGCCTTCAAAAAATGGTCTACTCTGTAAGAACGGTTTTTTGAAGGCGGATCTGCCTTCAAAAAATTGGTCTACTCTGTAAGAACGGTTTTTTGAAGGCAGATCTGCCTTCAAAAAACCGTTCTTACAGGGTTTCTCCCCGTCGTCGGCCCTGAACTCTTCCGTTCCCTGGGCTTCGGGCCCAAAACTTGGACCTCGGGCGGCCGTTCGGGACGGTCGGCGAGGCGCAGCTGACGGACACCGCTCCGGGTCACGGCGACTCCCGCCAAAGTCCCCAAGACATGCAGAAACCCACCCGGGGAGGAGGAGCAGGAGGAGGAGGAGGAGAAGGAGGAGGAGGAGGAGGAGGAAGAGGAGGAAGAGGAGGAGGAGGAGGAGGAGGAGGAAAAGGAGGAGCAGGAGCAGGAGCAGGAGCAGGAGCAGGAGCAGGAGCAGGAGCAGAAGGAGGAGACTCAAGTTGTGAAGGGGGGCGCGCCCACACATGTGGGAAAAAGGTGGCAGCGACCCCTCCAACGCGGGGGAATCGGCGGCCTGCACCCCTCGCGCCCTGGCCGAAACAGCCGCCGTTTTCCTGTCACGGGCGGCCTGCCCCAGCAAGGCTGCCTCATCCCAGGAAAGAGCGAAACATCCCAACCCCCGCTCAGCACTCAGCGGCCTGTAGTCCCTGGGGCCCCGCGTCCCACTGATCGGGAAAGAGGAGGCGTCCGAGAGGGAGAGGGCACAAGACGACCCACTTCGCACGCCGAGCGCGGGGGGGTGTCATTCCTCGCAGCACCAAGGATGTGCTGCACCTGGTGAAAAGGGCTCCTGCCAGAATACCTCAAATTCTCACAATGCCCATGGATCGCCCCCACTCACAGGCCTTTTTGTGGGAGCGACGGGAGGAGGGAGACCACAGGGCGCAAATCCCGGCCTCCGAGGACCTGGGCCCACCACAGCTTGCGCCCCCGAAAACACATAACCTCCCGAGGTTCTCGAGATCTCTCGAGGGAGGCCTCCTGCAGGCCTTCCTCTTCCTCGGGCAGGCCTCCCTTCTCACCAGCAGGAGGCCGGCAAGCCCCAGGGATCGGGAACCCGGGGATGACTTCCAGGGGAACCGTGGTGAGCCATTCCAGCCCATCATGATCACGGAGCTCAGTTTTACAGACGCACACCTGCTAGGCGGCGGCAAAGCGGCCCATCCAGATGACAAGGGAGGCACATCCTTCGATCACCAACCCATGTCGCACGGAAATGTTCGGCGCCCATCATGGCTAACCTGCCCGCGCGGCCATTGCCACACCACTGTACGTAGGTGACCCAACCGTCCCTCATGGCCGCCTTTTTCTGGCAGGCTGTCACCGTCACAAAACTCAATCCTTCGAACCTGCCGGCCACCCGGGAGCACCCATGGCAGCGCAGCCGGGCATCATTGGCTGACCCTGGCAGTCTGGCCCCAACTGAGACCATCGCCCCACAATCGATGCCGATCTCCACCCTGGGCTTAAGCATGTGAACCAAACTGCAAGACCGCGAAGCCCCACCCCGTCACTGGAAGACTGCTCGGGGGCCTCGTCGAGGGAACCACGCCGTGGAGCACGCACAGGAGACCCCCGCTCTAATTCACAACAGCGACTGCCAACCCACGATGCGCAGATCATAGCACGCCCCATCCACGAAGAACTCTTATTTTCATTACCACCAGCACGCAGTCTGCGGGCCAGTTCAAGCTCGGCGCGTACGCACTACTGGGGCCCCTCGAGAGCATGAAGAAAGGTTCGGGAAAGATCCATCTGGCGAGCCGCTGACCCTCGCTCTCAGCCTACCGCACGAATGTCTCAGCAGCCTCGGCCAGGGCGCCCCCGAGATTGTCGCGTCTCCACGCCGAGAACACTGGGCCACATAATATCATGAAAGGGCCCCATCGCGCCACTCTGCATAGCTTACATGTCGTGACGATGCCGCTTCGACGTAGACATCCGAGTCTGGGTCTATCGCGCATTGCTCACGACTGCCCCTAGCGACTGCTTGCGATGGGCACGCAGAGACGACGAAGACGGGAGTGACAGCACACGACGGTGCACCGCTTGGTTCAACTGTTCATGCCTGGCCATGGTCCTGCCCGCACCCTCTCGCGCCTGGGCATTGAAGACAGCTGGCGAGCACTGGAAAGTCGGCCGCCTCCTTCCACGGACCTCTATCACAACCTTCTGAAGCACATCTAGATGCCAGTCGATGCGCCTGAGCGCGAGCACGAGGGCTGCCACTAGGCCCTCGGCCTTGTTCCCATGGCCGCCCTCGCAGCCCATCTCGATCACTTCCCAAGTCGGTTCCAGACGACCCCGATGAAATCTCCGAGGGCCTCCGAAGTGACAATGGCCAGGGGGCCCTTCTCGGCCGGGAAGGGCCTCGGCAGGAGCATGAAGCCCGCGGGGGCACCTGGGCGCGGGAGGCCCGCCGTCTTCACAGCTTGAACACTTCGCCTCCGAAGGGCCGCGCCGCGGACCTCCATGATGGGAGACCCCCGGTGGCCTCGGCTAGGGCCCTGCCGCGGCACCTGAACCCACCCTGCCGATCTTGGCCGCCATGGCATTGGCGTCGGCGCCCCCTGGAGCCCCGCCAGCAGCCGCGTTCGGTGCGCTGGCTGAGGTCCTCGATGGGCCTGGGGGTCGGAAGCCGCGAACTTGGCCTTGCCCGCGTTGTGGGCCTGCTCTAAGTGCCTGACGGAGGTCTGGGGGGCTCCGATCTCGCGAAACGCCCGGTCGTCGAGGCGGCGATGCCCCCGGGAACGGAGAGGAACATAAGCTCGGAGACGCCCGTCGCACGGCTGCATCCCGCTACTATAACACCGTCGGCCTGCACAGGGCCGCCGGCCGAGGGGCCCCATCTGGCACGTCGAGGACACCCGCATAGAACGCAAAAGGCCTTCAGCAGGCCCGCGTCGAAATTGCAGCGCGCCCCCATTCTGAGCTGCTCGCGCGGAAGCTCTTTGTAGAACTTCATGAAATCATTGAACGCACCGATCGAAACAAGACCCTTTGCTTTGGCATAACACGCGAAGAGGTCGCGCACGCACGCCGCTCTGCGCGCCGACGTCGCCGCGCCTTTACCCCAGCAGAAGCTCACACAAACGACCTGTCTCTCACAGAGTTTCCTGTCTTTTTGCCAAATGCGGCTCCAAATTCGAGCGAGCGCGCTCATCGGTCCGATCAGTCTGCAGCCCCCCACCACCACGGGCATGGGCGAGAAAACACTCAGGGCGGCGAGGTGGGGCGAGGCCTCTGGTTCACGTCCCCGCCCGTTGAGGACGTCGGCGGCACTCTGGATGACCCCCCGGGCACGCACTCGAAATTCCTCGGGCGGGTCGCGCCCCATCCGAGTGCTGCCCCAGAGGGCGCGGTGGGCAAGACCTCCGCGAATTGCTCCACCGTGAGCTCATCCAGCGCGGCCTCCAACTGCCAGCCAGCTGGCTCGGCCTCGCATCGCCCGCTCTGCCGGGGGCTACCCGCAGCAGGCCCAATTCCTCCAGGAGCTGGTCCGCCACCTCGCTGCCTGCCCGCCGCTTGCCGCCCCGCAGCACAGGGCTGCCCCCCAATCAGCATCGGCTTGACGACGCCATGGGCGACCCTGCAGTTGCCGCCCAGCGCCATCCCGCAGAAGGCCCTCCAATCCTGGATCTCCTCCCAGGCATCCTTGGCCACCCGCGCTTTCACCTCGCGCCCCAGCAAGGATTTCAGCTAAGAGTACACACCACCGCTGGACATCTTGGTCTCGCGGACGCCCGTGTCTCTGCGACGGGGTCGGCCAGCTTGATCTGCGCCAACTTGGCCTCCAGCGCGGCCCCGCGCACGTCGCCGGCGACCTTCCGACCCTTCCTGGCGGGAGCGCCCGCCGACGCGCAGGCCGCGTTGCCCGGCGCAGCCGAAGAGAGGGGCCACCCGCGCAGCACGGACCAGAGCTTCAAGAGGGACTTCCAGCTGCGGGTCTCCGACGTGCCCGCGCACTCTTTCAGCTTCTCCATCCTGGCGCGCAACGGGATTCTCCCCTTTGAAGCCCATCGCCCCGCTGCAAAAGTCTGCGCGCTGGCACTCGTCCACCCCGAAGGCGCTGCACGCCTGTTTCTCCTATGTCGCGCACCGTTCCTGGCAAGCCTAATCTAGGTCAGGTCGGCGATGGCTTCGCAGGGGGCCATGGGATCCCCACCTCAAAGGCCACGCAGCCCCATCTCCTGCATCCTTCCTCGGCAGCTGCAGGGGGAAAGCCTCGGGCCCCCTCTGCCCCCGGACACGCGGGTTGATGCGGCAGCCTTTCTACACTGAGGCAGACTGGGGCGCGCAGGTCGAGGGGGGCATCCTCCTCGGCGTCGACCCCGCGCACGCAGGTGGCAATGGTCTGCGAGCAGACGAAATAGTCGCACTCGCTGTCCCGACAGGTCGCTCTCCCCATCAAGATGGCCACTGCCTCCGCCTCCTCCAGGGAGACACTGACGAGGACCACCTCGGCCTCCATGCCCCAGCCTCCCAGCCACCTCCGCCGACGAAGGGAACCTTCAGGGATCGCAGCGCGGCCAACAGAAACCCCGGCAGTTCCTCGTCGCCCCCGTCGAGGCCGACGCCGTGGATGAAGTAAACCAACCCAATGATGAAGGACGATGTCGGGCTGAGTGCGACTTGCCTCAGAATTAGACGGCATGGCCATAGCCGCGGGATGACGCTGCCTTGCTTGCACCCTAGAATCGGCGAAATAAGGATGCCGACTCCCCCCGACACTGCCTGCGCATGATCACCCAGGCGGATTACGAGGCCGACTGCCGAAGAATATATCCCCTCTGCTCCATGCGCCGACTGGACCGCTTGGTCCGACATGAACCTGGTCCGACGGGCGAAGATGACCTGGGGGGGGCTCGTTTCTGCCACCACCCGAGCAAGACCTGCGTTGAGTTGAGCCCCAAGCGTTGCCATTGTTCCTAGTTAATCGCAAGGTGCCTAGCTCGCCAGAGGTAGGCGTCGTCGTCAGCAGCTCGTCTAGCCCCAGCACCTGCTGGCCCCGGATAGGCCCCACCATCGCCAGCGCACGTATTGCCCGCAGAGCCCCGCCCTCCCTCTTGGGAACCTTCGGGGAGGAGCAGTCTGAGAAGACGAGGCTGCGCTTGGTTCGGCAGGCGCCGAACTGCCCTGGAGTCCCCGCACTAGGATTGCCACTACCGGGCGAGGCATCATCGCGCCAAGTGGGATCGGCAAAGATTAGTCGCTCCTGGTCTCCATGCCTCACCCTTGGTCTCGCGGCTGCCGACCCTGACTCGGTCGGCGCAGTCCCTGCGCGCCGCCCCAAGGCATGCGCATTCCAGGCCATGGGCACCATTGACCCGATATCCCCCTCCTCGGGCCGCCTTCTGGAATGCATGTCACAGGCCACAGGCGCCGACGACCTCATTGAGCCCCGACGCGGCCGGGGCAGCCCCTGCGAGCTGCCCTGGAGAATGCACATTCCAAGCCACTGGCGCCCTCAGTCCAGCACCCCCCTCCCTGCGCCGCCCTCTGGAATGCACTTCAGAGGCCACGGGCGCCGACAGCTCATGGATGTGGACCCCGGTGTGGTCGGTGCCGCCCCCGCACCCAACCCTGGGGGATGCACTTCAGAGGCCACTGCCGGCCACTGGCGCCGACGAGCTCTTGGACGTGGACTCTGCCGCCGTCAGCGCCGACCCTGCGCGCCGCCCCGGAGAATGCACATTAGGGGGAGCCGAACTCACAGCACTTGTCCCTGGCGTGCCCCCTTTTGTGCCAGGGCCATCTTCGCTGGCCCCGTGGACCCATGGACCCGAAGGGTGGCGGCTTCCTCTCAGGCCCAGCGCTCTTGGTAGCCAAGGAGAGGCCCATCCGCGTCCCGGAACTGGTCGAGCAGGGACTGGCCCCTGGCGTGGCCCCTCCTGTCTCGTCCATCGGCTGCTTCGTAATCCCCCCCCGCCAGGTTTCGCAGCGCTCGTAGCCCCGCCCAGCGGAAGTCCAACTGTCTGCCATGCGCTACACCAGCGGGGCCGAGGCCCCCGGGCATAGAGCCCGTCGTCGTTGAGTTCGACGCCGTGGCCGTCGAGGAGCGAAGCGATGTAGATCTTCGGCACCGCTGGCTCGGCTGCCTGCTGCTGCGGGACCACCTGCCTGGCGAGCGTCTGGATGGCATTGGCGCAGGCCCTCGTGGCATCGTCCAGCCTGGTGGTAGCCCGAGCCACGCAGGGCTTGGCCAGCCCCAACTGCTCCTGGAGGTGCTCCACCTGGCCCACCGCCTCCTGGAGCTCAGCTGTGGCCTCGTCTTTGACCAGCTTGGCCGCGCCCACCGAGAGGGGGCAGCAAGCCGGACCTCTCGCAGCTTGTCCAGCTGCATCTGGTGTTTGTGCACCCCTCGTCGTATTTGGAACGCCGCAAAAGGCCAATGAGCTGCACCAGTTTGTCCTCCTCAGGGTCTGCCACCTCTCCTTCTCCCTTCTCCTGTGGCCTGGTCCCAGTCCCAGTCCTGGAGGGGCGAAGCGTACACGGGAGCTGGACCGAAGGCGAGGTTCACCAGCGCCAGGAGCAGGAGGACCGCGATGCCAGGGAACCGTGCAACGGCCGCTGGAACGCCCCCTGCGCGGCGGGGGTCTGGTGGGCACGATCTCCCCGCTGCAATGCTCACACCAGCTCCACCAGGCCTCATTGGGTTTGCAGCAGCAGAGGATGCACAGGCCTGCGAGACCTTCCTGTGGGGCTCCACGCCTGCTGGGCCTGCCGCTGGCCGCGATTTCCCTTTGCCACTTGGTCCCACCTTGGCCTCATGCATGAGGGCGAATGGCACCTGGCTGCCGTGGTTCTGGTCAAGCAGGAGGTTATGTTCAGCACCTGCAGCTGCTCTCGCGCCTGCGCTCGGCGTCCGCGGCGCCGCCGATGCCAGGCAGGCGAGACAGACCGCGCGCCGCTGAGGTCCGTCGTCGCGCCCGCCCGAGGGGCGGCGCTGGGGGCGATCGGGCGGGGGCCGCGCGAGCACAGCCGCGGGGCAAGACGGCTACGGCCCCGCCGCCAGCATCCTAGGAGCAGGAGGAGGAGAAAGAGGAGGAGGAAGAGGAGGAGGACGACGGCGACGACGAGGAGGAGACGAGATCCAAAGACAAAGATCGAGCCTGGTAGTGCGCCGAGGCCGGCGGCGCCTCGGCTGGGGCGGTGAGCGCCTCCGCCGGAGCAGCGCCAGGCCGCGGCGCCGCCTCGGCGACGCCGAACTCCCCTGCCTCTGGGGAAACCAAAAGGTACCGATACCGCTACTCCCCAGACCTCTACCCGGGTGCGCTCTGGCCAAACTTTCGAGGCGAATCCAGCGGTGACGACGAGGGCCTCCGAGGAGGCCCAAAAAGGGCAAAACAAGGCAAGGGTGGAGGTATGAGTACTCTGGGTTTCGGAATAAGCGTGGGGGGGTACCCCCGGACGGGGGTCAACCTCGCCTCGTCGTCACGCCGCGACGGGGGTCGGAGCGCCTTCGGCGCGCGGTGCCTGCCCGCGACGGGGGTCGATGTGGGGCTGTCGGCGGGGGTGACGCCCCCCGACGCTCATAAAGAAACTCTGAATACCTTTTCCTCCTCTGAGCCTCGGGCTGCGCGGCGCCGGCGGCGTCGGTCCACGCGGCCTGCGGTGGTCGGCCGACCGCGGCCGCCGCGGTTTTCGCCCCACCACAAAACGGCCTCGAGGATATCGAGGCTGGAGGATCGAGGCTCGAGAACCGAGGCTTCGCGGACCGGCGCGGGACTGCGTGAGGGGATCGGGGGAGGAGGAGGAGGAGGAGGAGGAGGAGGAGGAGGAGGAGGAGGAGGAGGAGGAGGAGGAGGAGGAGAGGAGGAGGAGGGAGGAGGGGAGGAGGGGGAGGAGGGAGGGAGGAGGAGGAGGAGGAAGGGGGGAGGAGGGGGTAGGAGGAGGAGGTAGGAGGATGAGGAGGAGGAGGAGGGGAGGAGAGGGAGGAGAGGAGGAGGGAGGAGGAGGAGGAGGGAGACGAGGAGGAGGAGGGAGGAGGAGGAGGATGAGGAGGCGGGTCGGGATGCCAAGGCGGGTCGCATCTGGCCTCGCCTGGCGGGCAAATGGGGTACGAGTGCCCCGAGTGGCCCAGGGAGGTTAACAACCCAGGTCCATTGTTTTCCGCCCACTAGCCGCTTGGGGCATTTGTAACTCACATGTAAGCTAGGTCCAGTCAAATGTAACGCACATTGGCATCCACTGATAAACTCTCCGTCCCCTTCGCAGCCCCCGCGCCGATCCCAGTTTTGGCCGTTTGCCGCCCTTCATCTCGCCACGGCTGGATTTTATTTGCATTTCTGCTCAGAACACGCCCACCTACGGCGAGGCCCAGGCGTCGATTGGAGCTCCGAACCTTCCCTCCCGAGACCTCTTCGCGTCCCAGACCTCCAACGATATGGTTGTTTCGGCCCTCGGGGGCCTCTTATCGAACCCCAGGGTCCTCAAAAACGGACCAGAGGCGAAAATGCTGGCCACGGAGAAGGGACCGGGACCTCTGGGGTCGCGGAGTTAGAAGCAGGCCCGGCCGATTTACCATATGGGAGGATCAACTATGCAATTTCGCAGATTTGAAACAGTGGCAGTCATGGGAAACCGTGGCGCATGACAGCAAAGCTTGGGAATCATCTGAACAAGAGTATGTAGCATTCGCTCGGCGATGAAGCTTGGTATTGGCATGTTTCACTGGTCCCGTTTGGGGACCTGCGGACCACCGTGTCCGCCTGCCCGCCTTGTAGGCGCGCCCCCGCGGGCGATGGCAGCTGCGTTCTGCTGCGTTCGACGCGAAGATCCCCACAACTATGTGCATCTCATTTCCTGGCACGTGAGCGTCTGGCTATGAGCGTCTGGGTGTGAGAGCGAGTCCAAGTGGACAAAAGGTACGACGACGACGACGACGACGACGACGACGACAGTGGCGGCTACGGACAGGGACAGCGGCGAGAACGACACCAACTCGCAAACAGGCGGTGAGCAGGTCCCTCCCCTCTCATTTCTCTCCCTCCTCATCATACCCACTCCCTGCTCTTTCTCCCTCCTCCCTTTTCCCTTCTCTTTGGTCCACCTCCTTCCTCCACCGTCCTCTTTCATCCTCCCTGGCGGCCGTCCTTTCCCTTCCTCCTGTGTCCACCTCCTTCCTCCTCCTCCTCTCCTCCTCCTCCTCCTCCTCCTCCTCCTCCTCCGTCCTCCTCTTCCTCCTCCTCCTCCTCCTCCTCCTCCTCGTCCTCCTTCTCCTCCTCCTCGTCCTCCTTCCTCCTCCTCCTCCTCCTCCTCCGCCTCCTCCTCCTCCTCCTCCTCCTCCTCCCTCTCTCCTCTTCCTCTCCTCCTCCTCTCCTTCCTCTCCTCCTCCTCCTCCTCCTCCTCCTCCTTCACCTCCCTCCCTCCTCCTCCTCCTTCATCCTCCTCTCCTTTCCTCCTCCTCCTCCTCCTACCTCCTCCTCCTCCTCCCTCCTCCTCCTCCTCCTCCTCCTCCTCCTCCTCCTCCTCCTCCTCCTCCTCCTCCTCCTCCTCCTCTTCCTCCTCATCATCCTCCTCTTCTTTTTTTTCTTCTTCTTCCTCCTCCGCTCCGTCTTCTCCTCCACCTCCTCTCCTCCCTCCTCCTCCTCCTCCTCCTCCTTCACCTCCACATCATCATTCCTCCTGCTCCTCCTCCTCCTCCTCCTCATCATCATCATCATCATCATCCTCCTCATCCGCCTCCTCATCCTCCTCCTCCCCCTTCTCCTAGCATGTGCCCCACTCCCTGGCGGCCCCATCCGCTCTCCGTCCTCTTCCTCACTGCCGTAGCCCGTCCGCTCTCTTCATCCTTCCTGCCTTCGTCCTCATCCTGCGTCCTCCAACTTCCTCCTCCGTCCTCCGTGCTGCTCCCTGGCAGCCGTCATTTTCCCTATATCGAGGTGATCATGGGGCTCTGAATGGACAGGAGTCTGAAGTGCAAAGCAAGCGCCTCTCTCGAGACGTCATCCTCAAAATGTGCTCCCTGGCGGCAATGTTGAAGCCAGCGCCTCGCTCGAGGCACCCCCACGATCTGCCCTGACAGCAAAAGAAAGCTGGCCAATACCGGCACACCGCCTGAGGCATCTCAACACTCTGGCCGCGAACGGGCCATGGCAAGTCCCCTTGGGGTGCCAAAACAAGCGCCTCGCTCACGACATCCTCCCAATATGCCCTCAAAGCAAAAGGATCTGAGCCACCAAACAGGCAAACCGATTGAGACACTCCCACAATCTTGTCTGGAAGCAGAAGAGTCTGGGCCACCAAACACGCAGATCGCCTGGGGCATCCCAACAATCCGCTGCAAGCAAAGGAGCCCAGGCCACCAGAGAGGCAAACCGCCTGAGACATCCCCACAGTCTGGCCGTGAGCGGGACAGTGAAGCCACCTCTGGCGGCTCCCCCGCGGTGCGCTGAAACCAGCGATTCGGCCAAGACATTCTCACCATATGCTCTGAAAGCGAGCAAGTCCAGGCCACCAAACCGTCAAACCGCCTGAAGCATCCCTGCGGTCTCTGGCCACGAACGAGGCCATGCAACCACCCGTGACGGCTCCCCCATGGGGTGCTGAAACCAGCAAATCGCATGAGACATCTTCACACTCTGCCATGAAAGCAGACAGGTCCAAACCACCAAACAGGCAAACAGCCCCTGAGACACACCCCTACAGCAGCCCTTGGGGTGCTGAAACCAACAAATCGCATGAGACGTCCTCACAATCTGCACTGAAAGCAGACAAGTCCAAGCCACAAAACAGGCAAAGAGCGTGAGACATCCTTCAAGTCTGGCTGCGAATGGGGCCGTGCGACCATCCATGGCAGCTCCCCCACTGGGGTGCTGGAACCATCAAATCGGCTGAGAAATTCGCACGAGAAGCGTGAGTGAATCTGAGTGTGAGTGAGTCTGAGTGTAAGTGAGTCCAAGTGAGGAAGAGGGGGATGTGGGTCAGTCTGGGTGTGAGTGGTTCTGAGTATGAGTGAGTATGAGTATGAATGAGTCCGAGTACGGAAGTGGAGGATGTGAGTGAGTCTGAGCATGACTGAGTCTGAATATGAGTGAGTCTGAGTATAACTGACTCTGAGTGCGAGTGAGTCTGAGTATGAGTAAGTCTGGGAAGGGAAAAGGAGTAGGGGGAGAGGGCGGTGTGAGTGGTGTCAGACGGAGGCGTCTGAGTAAGAACAAGAACCCATCTTAGGATATGAGGAATCATACATCGGGGGATGTCAGGTCAGGGTGCGTCGCGAGAGAATCAGGACGAAGATGTTTGACGGTTTTCGGCCTCTGGGGGCCCTCCCCGGGGCCCCAGGACCGTCAAAAACAGCCCAGGGGGAAAAGCCCATGCCAGGGCAATGGTCTGAATTTATGAGGCTCCACGCTGTGAGAGAAATGCAGCGTTGGAGGTCTGCGCGTCGCAACTTTCTCGCACCGGGCGATCTCGCCCCATTTCGGGCCCTGGGGCCCTCACGGATCGATCAGGCTCAAGAGATGCCGCAGGAAGATGGGGTCTAGGGCTCTGGCTGTGATTTTTCACGATGCTGCGTTTGTTCCGCGACGCTGGATCCCAGCGGTAGGCATCCAACGTCTCGAAGAATCGAGATAGGGGTTTGTCGCCGCCTTCGGCCTCCGGGGGCCCTCGTCGGGCTCTGGGGCCGTCGAACAGTGGCTCCGGACCAAAAACCCACACTCGGGAAATGGGCCTGGACTACATCGGATCCCTCAGACCTGTCGACGACAGGATTTTGCCAACCCTGGCGCCGACTTCGCCCTCTGGGCCCGTTGTCGGGCCCCAGGCTATCAAGAGTGGACCCGAGGCAAAAGACCACCCTAAGGCAATGGGGTCCTAGGATCGGCGCGGGGGCTGCTTGAAAGGGATGGAGGGCTTATCAGTGGGTGCCAAGGTTGGGTGTATATGGCCAAACCTAGCTTGTAAGCTTGGCAAGGCCAACCGATGGCATTTTTATTACCCACTGATAAGCAAGGTGAGACTGGGTATATCCCACATTACTTATGACCCCCCTATCCCTCAGCAAACCCCGCGCAGATTTCAGCACCACACTGACCCTCCTCCAAAAGTCTGGCTCCTGGGCCATAACTTGGGTCTCCGGCGGCCGTTCCGAACCATCTGGGCACCCCCTGAACGCCCTCGACGAGGCGCAGCTGCTGGAAAGCATCCCGGGAAAAACTCCGAGTACCCACGAAAACGCCCGAAAACCTTAGAGGGCGAAAGCACTGCACAAACATGAGCTTTCGGAGCTCCGCGCGGACTTCTTGGATCGGCGCTGGACTCACCGGCGCGCGGAGCTCTGAAAACGAATCATGCTTGTGCCGCTTCTCTTCTTCGGAACCTACGGAAACGACCCCAATCCGACGGCCGCGTAATGTTAGGTCGGGCCTGTCCCCCTACAGGACGATTTTGGGCAAAAAATAAAAATGCCCGAAAAATGCCCCCAAATCGTCAAAAAATAATTGTAAAAATCGTCCCCAGACTATGTTTTGATCATTTTGGAATATCCCCCGAGGGACAAGCCCGACTTAGGCGCACCGAAGGAACTACATCGTCGAGCGTCGTCCGGCTGGTCCGCTGGCGCCCGCGCAAGGCCTGCGGCGGGCAAGGTTCGCCGGCCAGCGCCCGCGCGCCGTCGGCGGCGGTGCCGAGGGTCTCGTACTGGATCTGCTGCCAGAACCTTCTGTGGCAGGTCGCCAGCTCCGTCGACGTCAACGTACACATCCGACGATATCGTGTCAGGTCGGGCATGCCCCTCTACGGAAGGAATGTTCAAAAATAGTCCAACCATAGTCGGGGGATGATGTGTTGCGTATGTTTTCCTGTTGTTGAATACGTTTCGGGGATTCTTGATTTTTCGCCCAAAACCCGCCTGTAGGGGGGCAGGCCCGACCTACACATTGTGTTTCAGTCCGCAGCCCCAGGGCCCCATCCCCCTTGCCTCAGCCAGCTCTTCGCCCCTGAACCACTTCTCGTGGCCCCGGGGCCCGACAGCGGGCCCCGGGGGCCGAGGCCAAGGGACAGCACCCCGGATGAAGAAGCAGATCGGCGCGGGTCTGGGGATGCCGTCGCCGTCGTCACCGCCGTCGCCGCCGCCACCTTCTGTGGCAGCTCGTGGGAGCCTCCCATGTCATCTTGCCGGCTCTTGCGAGTCCAAGCTAACCGACGTCACTCGACGCTCATCGACGCGAGTCGACGCACAATCGACGCCAGTCGATGCTGAATCGGCGTGTCCTCATCGATGGCCAGGCAGACACCAGTGCTGATGCATTCTGGAGACGGGCGTTCGAAGACATGCCAGGCTCCCATGAGTTGCTGCCGAAAGAACCTGTCCACGTCGGCGTCGCTAACGCCGAGGTCGCTGGTGCAAGCGGCCAGCTGCCTCTCCAGCTCGGGGCCAGGGGACGGCCCCACGAAGGCGCTGCTGCTCACGATGGCGTCGAGGGCGCTGCCCAGCTTGGCGTCGGACACGCTGTGGCCCGTGGCCACGATGGAGGAAGAAACAACGGCACATAGAGACAAACTTTCGGAGCTCCGCGCGGAGTTCTGCATCGGCGCTGGGCCCCCGTGGCGGTGCCGCCCCTGGCACGCTCCGCGCGCCGGGGAGCGGGGAGGGGCGCCGCTCCAAGAGGTCCTCGCGGAGCTCCGAAAGTTCCCGTCTCCGCCGCCGTTCCTTCCTCGACATGAGCTTCCGCATCAGGCCATCCACCAGCTGCCCCATCGCCGCGTCCTGGGCGCCGCCGCCAAACGCCGCGCCCCCGCCCGCGCCCACCTCGAAGGCGGCCAGCGCCACGGCGGTGCAGTCCGCGAGGCCGCGGAGCGCCCGCGCGAACTCCTGCTCGGAGACCGCGCGCGCCTCGCCCGCTTGGGCCCGCACGGCGCCCGCGAGGGCCGCGAGGCCGCACCTGTCCAGGAACTCCGCGACCGCCCCGAAGACGGGGCCGATCCCCTGCTCCTGCGAGGGGCGAACATCCAAGAGGACAACGAGAAGAAGGCGGAGGAGGGGGAGGGGGAGGGAGAAGGGAGGAGGAGGAAGAGGAGGAGGAGGATGAGGATGAGGAGGGAGGAGAGATGAGGAGATGAAGAGGAAGAGGAAGAGGAGGAGGATGCCTCGAGCCTCGAGCAGCTCCACTCCTCGGGCCTCTCGAGCCTCGCGCTCCCGGAGCCTCTCGCTCCTCGAGCCTCGACTCCTCCTCCTCCCCTCCTCCTCCCTCCTCCTCCCTCCCTCCCTCCCTCCTCTTCCTCTTCCCTTTCCTCTTCCTCTTCCTCTTCCTCCTCCTCCTCCTCCTCCTCCTCCTCCTCCTCCTCCTCCTCCTCCTCCTTCTTTCACCTCCACCTCATTCCTCCTCCTCCTCCTCCTCCTCCTCCTCCTCCTCCTCCCCCCTCCCTCCTGCTCCTCCTCCTCCTGCTCCTCCTCCTCCTCCTCCTCCTCCTACTCCTCCTCCTCCCGCTCAGTGTACGAAGGAGGCCTGCCGCAGGAGAAGCCGCCGCAGCTGCGGGGGCGCGGGGAAAGGCATCGGGCTGGAATCGGCGATGCGTCGCCGATGGGTGGGCGATGGGCCCCCGACTGCGAAACCGCACGCCCTGGGCGGCGTAGGTGGGCTAAAAGGCCCGTGTCGGCGATGAATGGATCAGGTTAGGAGGCAACTACTGGAAGGCTTTCGTCGGAAAGAGTAAGGAGGATTAAGCCCCGTTTGGGAGCTGTTACGCCGGAGTGGGCCTCGGACTACGCGGGATTAAGCGGGATTAAGCCAGATTAAGCAGGATTACGCGGGATTGAGCCGGACTTCGGACCAGTGCAAAATCAGAGTTTGACCTCCCAGGAGTTGCATCCCAAGCCAGGGGAGTCGATGCACCCCCCCTGCGCCTGTCCGCGGCCCGCGCGGTCTTCAAGCGAGGACTGGGGCCTCCGCGGGTCGGGGGCACCCTCCCAGAGCGCGCCCGGCGAGGCGCAGCCGCTGGAGAGCATCCCGAGGCTGGGAAACGGCCGGGCTCCTACGAGAACGCCCCAGAACCTCGGGCCTCGAACCTCCAGGCTCGAGCCTGGAAGAACAAAAACATCGGCACGGGCAGAGACCCTCGGAGGCCCGCGCGGGCTTCCTGCGCCCAGGCCTCCAGCCTCCCCAGCGCGCGCGCGGGGGGCGGCGCCGGGGGAGAGGTCCAGCGCAGGCCCAAGACATCCACGCGGACCTCCGAAAGCTTACACTCCTGCCGACCCATGGGGCGCACAAGGGCATGCAAGTACGATGTGCCGCTCTTGAAGGAGGAGGCGGAGGAGGACGAGGAGGAGGAGGAATGAGGTGGAAGTGAAGAAGGAGGAGGAGGAGGAGGAGGAGGAGGAGAAGGGAGGAGGAGGGAGGAGGAGGGAGGAGGAGGAGGAGGAGGAGGGAGGAGGAGGGAGGGAGGGAGGGAGGGAGGGAGGGAGGGAGGGAGGGGAGGAGGAGGAGGGGGAGGGGGAGGAGGAGAAGGAGGAGGAGGAGGAGGAGGAGGACGGTCCGAACTTAGCATATGGCGCAAGCATCTTGCAGCATGCCCTCACCCCAGCGGCCAGAGAGCGCCCGCCACCGAGCGGGTGCTGGAAGACTGCGGAGCGCGCGCGTCGCCCCATTTGTGGGAGCGGCGCACGCATGGCAGAATGAGGTCGGGCGTGTCCCCAAGGAAATGCTCAAAATGGTATAATACATCTTTTTTGTTTTTTACCCCCTCTCCAAGGGGGTACAGTACATCTCCAAGGGGGTGCAGTTTTTTACCCCTCAAGATGGTATAGTACATCTCCTTTGTTTTTTTACCCCTGTCCAAGGCGTTCCCTTGCAAGCACACCGTCCTCGGCACCGCCCGATTCCGGGGCTCTGCCCCCTCCTGGCCTTGGTGCGAGGCCCCTCCTTCTGCCCCCCTCGCTAATTCAAGCTGTGCGCGGCCCGCTTAGCTTCGACCGGAAGAGGTGCGCTCTCGACCCGCGGATCAACAAAAAGTTGATCATCCCCAAAAAATGCCCTTGGCTATGTTTTGACTGTTTTTGCTGTAGAGGGACAGGCCCGACTTGGTAGCAGAAGCATGTGTGGGCGAAGCCCAACCCGGGTTGGGTCGGGGTGCCTCGGTGGGCGGTGAGACGCCCGACGTCATGATGTTTGTCAGAGTGCGGACCCCCCAGAAGTCTGAACCCCTGCCGCGGGGACGGGCTCGCCGCGCCGTCCTGGGTCGCTTCTCGAGGGTGCCGAGGCCTGGCGAGGCTCCTCGGTAAGACAAGCGAGAACCCTTAAGCGCAAGCACTGTTTGGAGAACAAGTCTTCCGTCTTGATTGTGTTCACGGCGCGAGGGGCTCGGCGCAGACCCAAGAAATCCGCGCGGACCTCGAAAAACGCAAGCTCCTGCCAATCCCACACCTCCCACGTCTTGAATTTGTCACCACATGGACCCCTGGAGATTTAGACCCCGTCCTGGGGACCGGCGTTTCATCCCGAGCCGTTTTTGTTGACGGTTCCCAGGCCCCGCAAGGGCCCCAGAAACCAAAAATACAGAAGACCCTTCCCTCTTCATTTTTGTTAACGACGCGCGAGGAGCTCTGTTGGGATCAGCGCGGGGGGTGCTAAGGGGATAGGGGGGTTATCAGCAGACGCCAAGAAGGGTTGCATCTGGCCTAACCTCGCTTATAAATGGGGCTACAAATGCCCCAAGTGGAGTAAGGGGGATATCGATCCGGGCTGGGTGGGCTCCGCCACCTCAGCAGAGTTATCTTGCCCCCCTAAGCTGAACCGGCCCTCCTCCGAATGTCTGGCTTCCAGGCCGTAACTTGGATCTCCCGCGGCCGTTCGGGACGATCCAGGCATCCCCGGAACGCCCTCGATGAGGCAAAGCTGCTGGAAAGTATCCCGAGGCGAGATAGCCTCCAAGAACCCATGAAAACGTCCGAAAAGCTACGACAACGACACCAGAAGTGCTCTGGGACGTTTGCTTCAGCAGGAACCGACCGTCCCAGCATTCCTGTAGGTCTACCACGAAATTTTCCTTGGAACGAAAAAAATGCTCTGACGACAAAACATTGCTCTCATAGTATGGAAGCGATGCACTCAAACAACCATGCCTCAGCCAGACATGTTCTCATAACATCTCGTGCAAGCCACCTGACTGCTGGGCATACAGGCAGGTCGGGACGCTTCCCCACTGCTCGGCGGCGAGCCTGGGGGTAAGTGAGGGGCCTTCTGAGAAGTGTTCTAAGCCTCCCTCCAAGACACAGTAGACCTCTCAGAACTCTCGAGGGGCTTCTGAGAAGCCCCGCCACCTTCCGAGAAGGCCTTCTCCTTCTTCGGGGGCGGCCAAGAGGGGGCGTCCACGAGGGGGGGGTGCAAATCATGGCCAGCGGCATGTGCGCGGCCCATGGGGGTGGGGCCAGGGACGCAATGAAATAAGAGGCGCCATGAAATCTGGGGAGACATCATGGCCCCCGCCATGATATCCACCCACACACACACCCCTAGTCATCACCCCCCTCTTGGCGCCCCCGACTTCTCTTTGGACGCCCGACATGGGTACGGAAAAAATGGGTACAATGCCCAACAACAAATGTTGTCCCAAACCAACAGCGGCCGCTGTTGGGCAGGCGGCCTTCTGCCTCAAATGGACACAGGCCGCGCAGGCGCGGACAGCGAGCCCTGTTCAAAATGAACCGGAACTGCTGTTGGCCATTGTACCCATTCTTTGCGTACCCATGTCGGTCCACCCCCCCTAGTCATCACCCACCTCTTGGCCGCTCCCGATTTCTCCCGATCCGCAGGAATGATGGGCCTGCTTTCCACCACCACCACCACCGTAAGTTGGAGGGGGAGGGGGTCCTCCTCCTCCTCCTCCTCCTCCTCCTCCTCCTCCTCCTCCTCATCCTCCTCCTCCTCATCCTCCTCCTTTTCGTCATCCTCCTCGTCCCGCCCCCATTCCTTCCGTACCCATTTCGTTCGCGCCGATTCTCCCACCCCCCCCCACCCCCGCGCTCGCCGCTGGCCTGCCTAACTCGCTCCCTGGGCTCCAGCGCCCCGGGCGCCACCGTCATCGCGAGGGCCCCACGCCACAGCCGGCACGCGGCGGCCTCCGCGCGGCGCCCTCCGGCGGCGGGCCGGCGCGTGGCCTCCTCCTCCTCCTCCTCCTCCTCCTCCTCCTCCTCCTCCTCCTCCTCCTCCTCCTCCGCTCCTCCTCCTCCTCCTCCTCCTCCTCCCCTGCTCCTCCTGCTCCTCCTTCCTCCTCCTCATTCTCCTCCTCCTCCCTCTCTCCTCCTCTCCCTCCTCCTCCTATCCTCCTCCTCCTCCTCCTCCTCCTCCTCCTCCTCCTCCTACCTCCTCCCTCCTTCCTCCTCCTGCTCCTCCTGCTCCTCTGCTCCTCCTCCTCCTCCTCCTCCTCCTCCTCCTCCTCCTCCTCCTCCTCCCTCCTCCTCCTCTCCTCCTCCTCCTCCTCCTCCTCCCCCTGCTCCTCCTCCTCCTCTCCTCCTCCTCCTCCTCCTCCTCCTCCTCCTCCTCCTCCTGCTCCTCCTGCTCCCTCCTGCTCCTCCTGCTTCCTCCTCCTCTCCTCCCTCCTCCTCCTCCTCCTCCTCCTCCTCCTCTCCTCCTCCTCCTCCTGCTCCTGCTCCTCCTCCTCCTCCTCCTCCTCCTCCTCCTCCTCCCTCCTCCTCCTCTCCTCCCTCCTCCTCCTCCTCCTCCCTCTCCTCCTCCTCCTGCTCCTCCTGCGCTCCTCCTGCTCCTCCTGCTCTCCTCTCCTCCGCCTCCTCCTCCTCCTCCTCCTCCTCCTCCTCCTCTCCTCCTCCTCCTCCTCCTCCTCCTCCTCCTCCTCCTCCTGCTCTTCCTGCTCCTGCTCCTCCTCCTCCTCCTCCGAGCCCCCAGGGCGCGGGCCGGGATTCCCGGGGGGCGCGCGCGGTGCGCGCACGGAGGCCTGGGCCCACGACCGGCGAAGGGAACAGCAAAAGGAGGGGAAAGCGCCATAAACCTAGACTGTTGGCGCTCCGCGCGGATTTCTGGGAGCTGCGCTGGACGCCCCCCCCTTCCCTGGCGCGCGGAGCGCGCCAGGGGCGGCGCCGGAGGCGCCGCCTGGGGGGTCCCAGCGCGGATCCAAGAAATCCGCGCGGAGCGCCAAAAGCTTGTGTGTATACGTTTTTTATGTTTCGAGTATCCGCGTCCGCGCCCCCTCTTGAGAGAGCGCATAACAAAGACAGCACGAATTGGTGAAGATGCGCCTGTCTTCGTTGGATACAATCAACGCGTATATTAAGGACGCGCGGTAAGAATGCAAGGGCCTCGGAAGGCCATGCCGAGGCTCTTCGAGCGGGGCTGGCCATCGCAAGTGGCTGAGGATGGACCAAAGATGACCGAAGAGGCAAGGATGCTAGGGTACCCTCGGGAAGTCTATCATCCTCACTATGGGGAAAACAACTAATCCTTGCTGAGATGGTGCACAACAAAGATTAGGAGGCAACTCCTGGGACATCTGTCTGAACGATGAAAGGCGATTAAGCCCAACGAAGAAGGGGCCACTTCGCCAAACTAGACTGGATAATAAGCCAGGGACTGAGCCGGATGAAGCGGGATTACACTGGATTCAGCCAGATCAAGTGGGACTAAGCCTGGTTAGGCCCGTTCCGACGAGGGAAATACCAGCGCCGAGTCAGAACTTGATCTCCCAGGAGCTGCATCCTAACAAAGACTGCACGAAGCAGTGAAGATGCGCCTGTCTTCGATACCCCTCACGCGCCGATCAGCACGAAGGCGGTCTGACTAAGGAGGGCTACGATGTGTGACGGGGTGGATCGTCGTCGTCGTCGTCGTCGTCTCCTCCCTCCTCCCTCCTCCCTCCTCCCTCCTGTGCATTTACCCCTGCGTTCCGACAGCCACGTCTGCCCGAGCGGTGCCCTCTCCTGCGTGCCCACGCGTCGCGGGAGACCGCGGCGCCGGGCGTCTGCCCGCTGCCGGGCTGCCGAAGCCCCCGCCGGGCCCCCGGGGCCGTAGCTCGGGATAAGACTTAATTCGAGCCTCCTACAGGGGGATGTGGGACGAAAAAATCGGAATACTAAAAAAATACACCAAATGGTCCAAAATAGTACAAACAAACAAAAAAATGTCCCCAGACGATGTTTTGACTATTTTTGTATACTCCTCCTGTAGAGGGACAGGCCAGACTGAAGATAAGACGCCGGTCCCGGGGGAAGGGGCGAGAAGCCTGAGAAGGCAGGGGGGGCTCCTCACAAGCCCGCCCGGTTTCTGAGAAGCCCTCTCGGAGGCCTCCTCTCGAGCGACGACAAAATCCATATCCATGCACTCGCGACGAACGTATCCACATCCACAAGCGAGGAACGTCTGGGCTTCGGGGGCGCGATCGGTCGCACGGAGACGTTCCGCGCGGGGCATCCGCGAAGAGAAGCGCCCCGCATCCGCAGGGTCGGCGGCCCGGGGGCACGGTGCACGGTTTCCCCCGGGGCCGTAAACGACCCGAGGAGGAGGAGGAGGAGGAGGAGGAGGAGGAGGAGGAAGAGAAGGGAAGGAGGAGGAGGAGGAGGAGCAGGAGGAGGAGGAGGAGAAGGAGCAGGGGAGAAGGAGGAGGAGAAGGGGAGGAGGAGGAGAGGATGAGGAGGAGGAGGAGGAGGAGGAGGAGGAGGGAGGAGGAGAGAGGAGGAGAGGAGAGAGTAGGAGGAGGAGGGGGAGGAGGGGGAGGAGGGATTAGGAGAGGATGAAGAGAAAAGGAGGCGGAGGAGGAGGAGGAGGACGGGGGGAGAGGAGGGGAGGAGGTGGAGGGATGGGGGAGAGGAGGGGGAGAGAGGAAGGAGGAACGCGAGCGGAGCAGGAGCAGCAGGCAGGAGAAGGAGGGGAGGGTCGCCTAAGCCCTGCGGAGAAACCCCCAGGCACGGTTTGCGAGGCCGTGAGCACGGAGGATTTTCCGCCCAGGCCCAGAGGCTGTAATCGGGGGCACCAGGTCCTGCCCTCCCAGATATGAGAGGGTATGATTTCTTCAGATCCATTGTCCCTCCTCCCTCCTCCTCCCTCCTCGCCCTCCATCGTCCTCCTCCTCCTCCCTACTCTCCTCTCCTCCTCCTCCTCTCCTCCTCCTCTTCCGTCCTCCTCCTCTCCTCCTCCTCCTCCTCCTCCTCCTCCTCCTCCTGCTCTTCCTCTCTCCTCCTCCTCCTCCTCACTCCTCCTCCTCCTCCTCCTCCCTCCTCCTCCTCCTCCTCCTCCTCTCCTCCTCCTCCTCCTCCTCCTCCTCCTCCTCCTCCTCCTCCTCCTCCTCCTCCTCCTCCTCCTCCTCCTCCTCCTCCTCTGATGCACCGATGCACTGAAGGGTCCCGAGTAGGAGCAAACAAAAAAAACAGAAAGTTGGCCGAGGGGCTAGGGCGACGCCTGGGGAGAAGAAGGAAGGCCGAGAGGAGGCGAGGAAAGAGGGAAAGGAGGAGAGTAGGCGCCACCGAAGACCCCTTCCCCTGACCCCCGCTTAGGCCCTTGCCTAGGGGTGCGGGGTGGGGTGCGCAGAAAATTGTGGAGAGGAAGCAGCCGGCGCTGCTTTTACCAGAAAATATAAGTAAACTGCGATGTAACTGATACGGACCTCCCCCAGCAACCGCCCACTCCCTGTCAGACTCGGAAGAAGAGGGGCCCCCCTTGGCACGCCTTTCTTCCTCCTCTGGACATGGGCGTGGGCCCAGCGGACCTCCCTCCACGCGTACGAAGCGCACTCTCTGAAGTGGCGCTCTCGCCCCTTCAGAGCGCGGTCCGCCGCCTTGAGGATGGCCACCCTCATGCGCAGCCGCGACGGCACCGTCTGCTGGGAGTGGCGTGGGCGCGGGCGCCTGGCGCAGCCCCTCTCCTTCCCCTTAGCTGCCCTGAGCAGCCTGGCGGGCGGCGGCTTGGCGGGCTGCCGCGGACTCCACGAGGACAACTTCGCCGTCCCCGCGCCCTGCCACGGCGCCTTAGCCACCCGACCCTGGGGCCGAGACTTGGGGGGGGCACTCAGCCCACGGGGCCCCAGTGCCTGAACAACCAACTCCTGCGCACGGGGCAAGGAGGGCGGAAAAAGGGATGGGGGGGCCCGAGAGCACGGGGTTAGGAAGAGGAGGCGGCGCCGACCCTTTGGCCGACGGCTACAGCACAGGCTTCGGGCTGGCTTAAGGCTTCGGGGCGGGCGGCCTCCCAAGTCCTGGAAGTGCTGGGCCAGGGGTAACTGGGCCAGAAGCGGTAGGAAGAGGGCGGGCGCGACGCTCGGCAAGGGCCTCACGCATGGCCCCCAGAGCATCCTGCGGTGGGTCGAAGAGCTGACCGCAGATGCTGCGCGACAACACATCGCCCTCCCCCTCCTTGAACCTCGAGAGGTAGACCCAACCTCGGCAGCCCGCGGTCGCGCACACCTGGCACGGGCTCGCCTGCCTGCTCCTACCCATCGCAAGCAGCGGCACCGTCGCGGCGCAGAGGGCCGGCAAGAGCTGCGCCCGAGGCTGAGGAAAGAAAAAGCTGAAAGAGAGCGGGGGAAGTGAGACGTCCCAGGACATGAAAGCGAGCCGAAGGGGCACGCTATGCCACGGCATCCCAGCGTCGTGCCCCCAGCACACTGGCGCAGGAGCTCTTCAGCCCAAAAACCTCCCCTGGCATGGTGGGATACAAAGGGAGGCCCTACCTCCAGACTGTCCTACTGCTGACCCCATCCACCCCACATAAACTGCGGATGCTGCCCGACCTAGGCAAACTAAACGGCTAGATCCTGCTTGTATTGGCGCTCGCTCCTGGGATAATCCCTTCCCTAAGCTTCCTAAGCTCACTGCTTATCTTCCTGGTGCAACCTCTGGGGTCAGCTAGCTTCTCGGAGCCACGATGCGCACTGAAACCTCCACAATGCTTACAAAAGATAACAGGGAGCCCTGAATCAAGCCAGCCGGCGTATAAGGAATGATGAAGCCTTCTGCGCTGCTTGATGACCTCCTCCATGGCTGGCGACATCGCCTGACAGCCAAGCCTGGACTTGTGGGGGGCGATCCTCAGGCAACTGATGCAGCGATACCTCTGACCATCCCAGACTGGCTGATGCTCCTCTACAAACGGCCTCGGTGCTGCTGGCCTTCGGACTTTGGGTAGCTGTTGCAACTCCCCCCAGAGCTCCTCGGACTTTGGCCAGGAATCCGAAATCTTACCGGCCCCGACCAGGGCCTCCAGATACAATTCACGCGCGGCAACATGCTCATCAAAAACGTCAGGTGCTGGGCGGTGGCTGCCTGCTCCCTGTCCTGCAAAGTAGTCTGCCGCTTTTTTCCCTAAACTGTACCTCCGATCCTGCTCATCGATAGCGTCCTCCTCCTTCCTGTGGCCCTTAGCCTTAACTTAAAAGTAGCCATTCCCCTCCTGGAAGCGCACGACTGATATGACGCCATGCTCTCGAAAAGTGGGACCTCCCATCGACGCAGGTCTTGATGGGTTTGCGGACAAGCGCCGCGCAGTCCACAACTTACGCTTTTGAAGGGAGGACTGCCATCAGAAGACACCCAATGTTCGCCGTCAACGGCCGCCTGGTCTCCGAAAGACGGTAAACCACCGTTGATGGCACGATTGAGTGAGTTGCCGTCGTTCAAGTCAACTGCAGAGGAACCCGCTCCGGCAAAGTGGCGGATCTCGGGGTCGAGGCAAGAGCCGCCCGTGAAGATCTCGCCGTTCGGTTCGAACTCGAGTGGGGCACATGGCCCATTAGCATCACTGTAGCGGGTATCCCATGTTTCCAGTTGAAGATCTAGTTGCGCATTCTGGGTGGCCACAAGTGCGAGAAAAGGGCCGAGTCTTCTGAAGAACCTGCGCTCATGCCCCATCCCAAGGCCTCCTCCCTGAACGCCTTTCCCAAAGAAAAAATCAATAATCGGTGATACTGGGTGTCCACTTCCAAGCAATACGGACACGTGGGATGGAGATCATAGCCCCAGCCTGAGAGAACCTTACCTGTTATGAGGAAGCCACAAAGATAGCGCCTCAGACAAGTGCATTCGTCTGGTGCGAAGTGTTTCCTGGCGCGCCGAAGACCCCTGCGGACCTGAACCCAGTCCGCACCCCCTCCCTGGCCATCTGGCATAGGAGGGGCCGGGGGAAGTGCACCCAGTTCGGCGCCTTCAGCCTGTCGGGACTGCTGATCTCTCAAGTCGTCCGTAAACTGCTTGGCGACCGCGACTGGTGGAGTCTCCAGAATGTTAACGCTGGGGCCAGCTCTGCGGTGGAGAGCGGCCGGGCTGTCAAAGCGCCAAGCCCCTTCCCGAAGCTACAGAAGCACGTCGGACATGGGCCCCGCAGAGCGCCCTAGCCAAGAAGCGTCGGCCGACTCATGAAACTTCTTCTGTACTGCCGCGAAGAGAGACCTAAGGTCCTCAGCATCTAGCCCATCTGCATGCATGCCGAACTCTTCCCCCCCTGGCATTGCCCCCCACCACTCCATGCAATACCGCTCGAGAATGCTGGATACCAAGATGATCGGGTCGGAAACTTCGTGCGCCTGCCACCAAATGTCCGCGCGAGCCCCTTTCAACTGGCACCCTGAAACAATCCTAGCCATTGATCGAAGCCCGTATATCTCCGTGGGCGCGTAGCCATGGACCACGCCACCATGCGCAAGCGCTGACCGAACACCTGGAGCAAAGAAGCGGGCCCGATCCGAAGGCATCTTGTTTTGGATACTCCGAAGTCGACAGAAGCGCGAGTGGGTCTTGGCCCATCTGGCTTTCCTTGTCGAATTAGCTCC
Organism: Prorocentrum cordatum; assembly: GCA_963575745.1. NCBI lineage: Eukaryota > Dinophyceae > Prorocentrales > Prorocentraceae > Prorocentrum > Prorocentrum cordatum. The sequence continues at coordinate 170,336 of CAUYUJ010017602.1, read as the reverse complement.
ACAGCGACGCTTGTGCTTTCCTGCTCCGAAGTCGATGCCTAAACGGGGCGCTGCGGGAACAGCGGCACCTGCTACTTTGCCAAGAGTTTCCTTAGCCATGTTAAGCAGCGGCCCAGAACTAGCTGCGATCGCAAGCTTGCTGCCACTGGGGAGGTGAAGAGCGGCCAGCCCCTGCTTAAGCCTAGATCCAAACCTCCAGAGAGTCTGAACACATTCTTCTAGACTGAGGGTACAGGAGCTAGAAGTAGTGTCACCGATGTGGATGAATGCTGCAGCTTGCTCGCCATTAGTTGACGAGACGCCCTCATGCATGGGCACGGCATGCATCTCGGGTTCTGTCGCAGCCGCCTTGGAACTGGCGACGACCCCCTTGGAAGGTTAGATCCATGGGCCAACAGCCCCATCCAAAAAGATTCTTCGATGGGATGGAATACATGTGTAGAGCTCGGCGGGCGGCATATAATGGGCACTGCAAAGCCTGAGAGGTGCGATAATGCAAGTCGCGATCTAGGTTCCCATAGAACTGCGCGCACGCGCATCCGATCGGCTACCCGCCCTTTCTGATCTGACTGCCGCTCGCCACACTGCATATTCCGCACTCCGCCCCTTGCTCGCACTGCACTGCGCCCCCGCCCCCCATGCATCACCCCATTCCCTAGCGCCCTTGCCGAGGCACTGCCCCTGCATCCTAGCGAACGCGGAAAAGCGACCCACGGGTCGCCTGCCCGGCACCTTCTTGACCCCACTTGCAAGAAGCACGATAAGTTCACGAATTTGACGCGGCAGCCCGCTGACCACATGAGAGAGAGATGCAAGAGCAGACACAAAATATACTGACCAGGTTCTGGGATGAGAGCGGAATGCCGTGGATGAAACCCATATGGGGCACACGTCCTCTGCTTGAACGCCTTGCAAGCCCCTTGGATCACGCCCGCGGTCGGGAGGGGCGGCGCTGGGGCGGGGGCTTGATTGACAAACCAAGAATATTCCCCATCATGTTCCTCCGTACCTTCCCAAGCCCCACTCCACTCCTTCCACTCACGCTCCATCTCGACGGCGAGGGGCAACGAGAAGCCTTGGTCCACTGGATAGACGCTTGCTTCACCTTTCCTGCCTCCTTTAAGACGCGCGAAAACTTTGCCCCCCAGAGCCCCCCAAAGCTTCTGAACACCGAGATTGCCAAGATGCGCAATTGAAGGTCGACTCTTTGGAAAGCCCCGCATCATGGGTCTGAGCGCAGACTGTCTCGAGCCTAGCAAGGGTGCCAAGGGAGGCCTCCTGAAGAGACGTCTTGGGGGAAGTCCACATGTCCCTTAAGAGCGCGCGCCAGCAGTCTCGCACCTCTTTCCAAGACTGCCGAACGGGCCCTCCACGCCGAGGTAACATCGATAGATGACGTGCCAGATTGAAGCCCTCCGCCGATAGCCGCCCGCCCAGCTTGGCGATGTGACTTCGAAGCTCGCCGCGCCTATTGATGGCCCATGTCATGGCTCTGTGAGGCACTACCTTGCTGTTGTGCTTCGTGGCGAGGAGCTGGACTAGGGTCTTCGTCTCGAATTGCATCGGACTGCCAGGCTGGAGCCTTTGGGGGCTGACCGAGAGGCCCCCAGAATCTCGCCCAAGGCCTTGGCAGCCCAAGCCCCGTAGGAGTCGGTCAGAATATGAACCCTGAAGCCGGTGCCCCCCGTCTGCCGCCCACGCCACCCCTGCGTCGTCCACGCTGGTGGCCAAGACGGCCTTAATAGGGCCGGCCATGTCTCGATAGTCGGGAGGCTCTCTGGGCGGCCCGACTGCAGCATCACAAGGGGCCACCTGGCACGGCACTGGCACCGAGAGCGCGACATCCCTGATAGCTCGTTGCACTGCGAGGTTCACTGCAGAGCGCGGGCGAAAGGCCACATCGAGGCCCACCCCGATCGCAGGCGCCACTCTGTCGGGGAGGGCCGATACCAGGAAGAAGTCGTTCTTGGTCCCGGCGCCCTTGGAGCGGCAAGCGCAGGCCTCTGGGGCCCTGATAACCAAGCCCATGCCATGGAGAGGAAAGTGCTCTGACAGCACCGCGGGGCTCATATTGAAATCCCCGCTAACGATACAAGGAAACTTGCGCCCCTGGACGTCGCCCCCAAGAGCCTTCAAGATCCTGGCATTCTTCAAACCCAATCCAACGCCGTCGCGCATGTGATAGAGCACAGTGCTACCGCACCCCAGGCAGACGCTCTGAGAACGCATCTGACCAACCTAGCAGAAACCAGGATAGGCGACGTGGTGGGCGGATTCCAGATATCAAGATGCCGCGTAGCCAGAAAAAAGACTCCACGAACCTGATGCCGATGCTAGCGCTGCTGAAGATGGCTTCATTCCTAAGTCCAGGCTCTTTCTTGATATGGGGCTTCTGGACCCCCTTTCCGCGCCCCAGAGGCCAGGCAGATTGTTCGGATTTGCGCCAGGTGCTCTTTTCCACCAATCCCCTTCCCTTGGTTCCCGAGGACCCCCTGGATCTCCCGGCCGCACTCCTCATCCATCTCCTGCTCCTCGTCCGAGTCCTCCACATACCCTCCATCTGCGGCGACAGCTTCTGCTGCTGCTGGAGAAGGTGATGTTGAGACTGCCTCTGGCACTGCTGCTCCTCCTCCTGGACCTCCCTCCTCTGGAAGCTGGGGTGAGAGCGCGCCGAGGATCGAGAGGAACTGCCGCTCCATCTGCCCCCTGAGACTCGGATCATGTACAACGTTGCCCACTGCTTGCCTGAGGGCCCCCGCATACGTGTCCCCCGCGGCCAAGACTGAAGAGATAGCTGGACCCATGGATTCTTGAAGCTTAGACTGCACCTTGGAACGCGCCTCTGTGAGCTGGACCTGGGCTGCCTGCAGATCCCTACCCAATTTCGAACGCCACTCCAGATATTCAGTGATAACGCCTTCTGCTTCAACGATATGGTCCTGAATCGTCTCAGCCTCCCCCTCGAATTTCTTGACCTGCTTCTCAAACTTCTGGAGGATAGACGACGCCGAGGCCTGGGACTCCTGGTGGGCCTTGTGGGCGGCCCAAGCCTGTACGAGAAGCCCCGAAGTGGCCTCGTCAAAACTGCGTCCTCCACTCCCCAACTGGAAGAGGTGGCGGAGGGAGTCGCGTGGGGAGGGGTTGGGGCGGCCGCCACGCCCACTACCCTTGGACCCACTCTCCTTTGGACGCCCGCCCTCGAGGGCCTCCTTGTCCCCCCCAGGCAGACGGCGCTCGGTCCCCATTCCGTCCCTTGCCGTTCCCGCGACACTTGGCCCAGGGCGGTGGTTTCTCGCGCCCATCCCCTCCATCTGCTGCTGGCTGAGGTGGACGAGCAGGACGGCCGTAAAGAGCACCACAATGGTAACAGAACTTGTTGTGTTCCTGGTTCTTTTTGCAGCCGCAACGGCCGCATGGAGGACCGAAAAATTTTGGTTGGGGGCCCAACTGTGACCCACGGTCCTTTCCCATTTAGACCTCGGGTCCTGAGCACCAGCGGCAATGGCGCCCTGGAGGCGCGCACGGCCGAAGGAGGCCAGACCTTTCGCTCCTGAGCCGAGGTTGGGAAGTTAAGGAGAAGGCCCCTTGAGTCAAAATGGCTACGGATCTCCTCCTCCTCCTCCTCCTCCTCCTCCTCCTCCTCCTCCTCCTCCTCCTGCCAGATCTCCCAGATCCTCGATTGTCTGCGGAGGTCTGCCGAGGCTGTCGGGGAACGGGTGGCTTCCATCAGCTGCGCCCTGTCGCGGGCGTTCCAGGGGTGCCCGGATCGTCCCGAGCGGCTGCCAGAGACCTGGCTTCTGTCCCGAAAACCTGGATCTCCGACGGTATGACGTCTTCAATCCTAACGTTTTCTGTCCATTTCAGCCTCTCGGGCCCGATATCGGACCCGGGAGCCGTCAAGTGGATCCGGGGCAACATGCTCGCTCTGCGGGAGGGGTCGGGACCTCTGAGCACCATGGAACGCAGAAGGACATACTAGTAGTAAGTCGGGCGTGTCCCCCTACAGGGGGGTCGACGAAAAATTAAAAATACTCAAAAAATACTCCAACATGTTTTTGTTTTTTCATATATATATATATATATATATATATATTAATGGCCCCCTGATTTGTTTGACTATTTTTGAAGATTCCCCCTGTGGAGGGACAGGCCCGACTGAATACTGGTACCATACGCCTCCCCCATAGGAGGCGCACGTCCGAGCCGTACCTATAGCACAAGCAGGCGATGCGGTAGGGTGTGTTACCCAGGCGGCACGGCCAGGAGGCGCTCGCCGCCGAGCACAGACTAGAAGACTTCTGAGAGCGCGCATCGCCCTTGGGGAGCCGCCGCATACATGATATCAGCACGCCTGGTCCGATAGCGGCCCCACCCTGCAGACGCCCTGGCATCCTCGCGCCATGAAAAAAAACGAACACCGGTCCTCCTCCTCCTCCTCCTCCTCCTCCTCCTCCTCCTCCTCCTCCTCCTCCTCCTCCTCCTCCTCCTCCACGGCTTATATACCGGGCCCCGCGACCGTACTGCCACAGTGCCGCCGCGCCAGCGATGCGGCGCGATCCTCCGACCCCGCCTGCTCCGGCCCCGTCTAGGCGACCTTGACCTTTGTTTCATGGGGACTCCCTTGCGTGCCCCCGGAGGCCTGGTGTGCTGTTTTTTCAACATGGGGTCCCAGGAGGTCCCTGCACCCTCCCCAAGCCTGGCTCTCTGCCCCGAGCGGTTTCTGACGGTTCTGGGGCCTGGTGCTGGCCCCGAGGGCACCCAGGGGCCGAAAGCGGAGAAAAACCCTCTGGCTGAATTTTCGAAACCGCTGGATGCCCAGGCCGCCGCGCCGAATAGCTCAATCCAAAATAAACTCACTTGCAGCACCGCTTACAAGAGGCACTCCGTGACATATGAGCCGTGGCGTTGCAGTGCCAGGATCACAGTAGTGTCTACGGGTTCTGTGTCTGCCGCCGTGCCCTGAGGCCTGAGTTCGAGTGTCTTCACGTCCTTCGAGTCCTCAGTCCTCGGTGGTAGAGTATGACGGGGCCCGAACCCTACGCTTCCTGGGGGCGGGATGGGCCGACGGCCAACATATATATATATATATATATATATATATATATAAATAAACGAATACACAACTGACTAAACAAATGAAATCCAGGAAGCCTGATGCATGGTGGGATATGATGAGAGAGAGATGATGATAAGTGAGTGAGGTAAACGGGTTGTTGAGAAGTTAGCGAGGACCGGCAGTGATGTGTACTGTGATCTAGCCGTTTCGGCTCGCGAGTTGATTGATGGATAAACGAGGTGATTTACACCCCCTGTCGGGGAAAGATCCGTGGATCCCAGCTCCGCCTAGCAACACCCAGATACCGGCACAGACAAAACAGACAAGACAAACCAAAACCAACCAAAGCCAAAAACGAACAAACAAAACAGAACAAGAACAGACAAAGACTGGCCACCCGCAGTGGGCCCGGCCTCCGAGGCCGGCTCCGCCCCCGCGGCCGCCCCCCCCCGCGCCGCGGACCCCCGCGCGCGCGCGCTTTTGCCGCCCGCCGCGCCGCCAGGGCCCCCGCAGGCGCCGGAGCCGCTCGGTGCCACGCCGCCGCGGCACCGAGCAGGGCGCAGGGGGAGGAAGGCTGGAGGTGACTGCCCACCACTTCCTCCTCCTCCTCCTCCTCCTCCCCCTCCCCTCCTCCTCTCCTCCTCCTCCTCCTCCTCCTCACTCCTCCTCTCCTCCTCCTCCTTCTCCTCCTCCTCCTCTCATCTCCTCCCCCCTCCCCTCCCCCCTCCCAACCCGAAGGCCCGAGCTTGACCCGACTTTCGGGTTGGGGGGGGGGGGGGGGTTGCGGGTTCCCTGTGTTTGTTCCACGTTCCCAGACCCCCCCCCCCCCCTTTTCCTGGGAGTGGAGGGCAGATTGAGGCCTTCGGGTTGGGTTGGGGTGGTTTGGTGGGTGGTGAGGAAGGGCGATCCCCGATCCTCGATCCGGCGGCGCGCCCAGGGGGGAGGCAGAGGGGGCGGGCCGCCTCGGACGGCCCATAAGGCCTCTGGCCTTCTGCGAAGCCCTCCGAGCCCTCTCCGAGGGCGCACCGAGGGCTCCTGGAAAGGGCCGAGGGGCTTCCGACGAGCCCCGCCGCCTTCTGAGACGGCATGCGCGCCCCCTCTCGGTTGCCCCCTCCGGCGCGCCGCCGAGCTCACACCACGCCGCCGCGGCACCGGACAGGACGCAGGGGGAGGAAGGCTGGAGGGGCGATCCCCGATCCTCGGTCTTTGATCCTCGATTCTACGCAGGAGCCCCGGGTCCCCCCCCCCCCAAAACAGAACCATCTCTGGGGAAGGCAACGTTTTTACATCCGCCGGCTACCGTTGGCCTTCCGCCCCCCCCCGCTTTACTTCCGCCGCCTTCCGCTGGCCTTCCGCCACCATCTGCCGAAGACGAGCAGAGGTGACCAGCTCTCGATCCCTCGAAGACGAGGCCCCTTCTGGAACGCACCAGATGCATACAGCACCTCTGTAACTGGCCAAGGGCCCCTCCTGGGACCTGAGATGTGGTGCAAAAAAACCCTTCCAGGCCGAGGCCAGGAGGGTCGACACACGGTCCTGGGGCCCAGAACGGCCCTGGCCAAGCATGGAGGTGGTAGAAGTGCCCAGGAGGAGGAGGAGGAGGAGCCTTCTCCAGACTGTCCTCGATCTCAGATTCTCGTTTCCAGGGACTTGTGTTGTCCTGAACCAGTGATGAGCACATGCTCGATCGTGTCCTCGCACGAGCGAACTACATGTTTCGGCGGTGGACAAACCTCCCTTGAATAAACCTCCGTTTAGCGAAAACGGCCTAGGACCGAAACCGACGGACCTGGACCCGCAAAAATAACGGCCGCGACGCCCTCTCGCGAACCGAAAACGGCCAATTCCTTAATCGACGTGTCAGGGTAGGAGGTCTATCGACCTCCGAATGTTCGATCGTGTCCTCGCACGACCGAGCTACGTGTTCATTGTACCGCACATATCCGGACCCAACGGCCAATTGTACGTATGGTGCGCTTCCAGTGCGGCCGGCAGGGATGCGCAGGCCCACCCACAGAACGTACGTGCACTGCAGCAGTGCAAACACGCGTAACTGACAGCGGCAACACAGCAGTCTGCATCGTATTCGAGGTGCTTGTCAACGTCGCTCAATGGATCACTCACCATCACAAGGTGTTATGCGAAGGACTGCACACACACACACACACACACACGTCATCATCCGGGCTCATACAACTGGTCCGCTTCTGAGGGAGGAGGAGGTCGCGGCCCCAGGATGAGGCGTGGGCGCCAGGAGCGAAAAGCGAGGGGGAGAGGGAGGGAGCGAGGGAAGGGAGGAGCCCAAGAGAACGAGGGCGGCAGGGAGGAAAAGGTGGCGGGAGGAGCGGAGAGGGGAACCGAGGTCGGGGGCGGCCAAGAGGGGAGCGTCAAAGAGGGGGGGGGCGCAAATCATGGCTGGCGGCACGTGCGCGGCCGAGGTTGGGGGCCAGGGACGCATTGAAATAAACAGAGGCGCCATGATATCTGGGGAAATATCATGGCCCACGCCATAATGTCCACCCCCCCTAGTCATCACCCCCTTCTTGGCCGCCCCCGACTTCTCTTTGGACGCCCGAAATGGGTACGGACAAAAATGGGTACAATGCCCAACAACAAATGTTGTCCCAAACCAACAGCGGCCGCTGATGGGTAGGCGGCCTTCTGCCTCAAGTGAACACAGGCCGGGGCGGCGCGGACAGCGAGTCCTGTCCAAAATGAAGAAGAACTGCCGTTGGGCATTGTACCCATTCTTTCCGCACCCATGTCGGTCATCCCCCCCCCCTAGTCACCATCCCCCTCCTTGCCACCTCCGACGAGGAGAGGAGTGACCGAGGTCGGGGCGCGCGGGAGAGGCCAGCCACAGGCCCTCCCCCTGGCCGGGAGGCAGCCGAGGCCGCGCCTCGGGGCGGAACAAGAGGCCGCCTCCGAGGCCTCCAGGACCGGCCCCCACCCGCCGTCGCTCGGATGTCCATTCCCCGTGCATTTTGGGGTTTCGCGCGCGTTGTTGTTGGCCCGATGGTCGAGGATGCTCCTCGAAAGGGCTCGCCGAGAAAAAAAATGCACACGTCCAAGCGATGCCAGGCCCCAAGAGGCCGCCATGGACAGACGCGGAGGGGCGGGAGGGCAAGCCGGAAAAGACTGCACTTAGGTCGGGCATGTCCCCCTGCAGGCGGACTTTGGGCGAAAAATTAAACATACTCCACAAATGCACCCAAAGAATCAAAAAATGCTACAAAATCGTCCCCCAGACTATTTGTTGACTGTTTTTGAATACTCCTCCTGTAGAGGGACATGCCCGACTTAAGACAAGCCAGAAGAGACTACACGCAGGCAGCACGACGGGCAGCGGCAAACGGCACGTCCGAGATTGGAAGCCGCGGACGGCCTCTTCTTCTGGGGATCGGCGCGGTGGCGCTGGCCTCTTGAGCATGGAATATGCCAAAGGAAACAACGGCACAAACGTAAACCTTCGCTGGATCGAGCTGACATCTTGGATCGGCGCGACGCCAGAGGCGCCGCCGAATCGTGCTCGTGTGTTGTTTCTTCTCCGGTCTTGGACAAAGAAGTGAGGGGCAACGGCAGGGGGGAGGCCAGCTGAGGGGAGAAACATCGAGCTGGAACTGGCGGTACACCGCCGAGAGATCGGCGATATGCCCCCGATAGCAAATCCGCACGTTCCCGGGCAGGCTGGGCTGTCGAACCCCTATCGGCGAGCAATGGGCGTTTGGGGGTCGAGTTGTCCTCCTCTGAGCGTATCCCCCCCTGTTTGCACGGTTTCCCCCGGGGCCGTAGGCGACCGGAGGGGGAGGAGGAGGAGGAGGAGGAGGAGGAGGAGGAGGAGGAGGAGGAGGAGGAGGAGGAGGAGGAGGAGGAGGAGAGGAGGGGAAGGAGGAGGAGGAGGAGGTGAAGAGGAGAAGGAGGAGGACGAGGAGGAGGACGAAGAGGAGGAGGTGAGGAGGAGGAGGAGGAGGACAAAGAGGAGGACAAAAAAGAGGAGGTGAGGAGGAGGAGGAGGAGGAGGAGGAGGAGGAGGACGAGGAGGAGGAGGACGAGGACGAGGAGGAGGACGGGTCGCATAAGCCCTTCGGAGAAACCCTCCTATCCCCCCCTGTTGGCACCCATAACTTCCAGGCCATACCTCGGCTCTACGGCGGCCGGTCGGGACGATCCTAACACCCCCAGCACGCTCCCGGCGAGGCGCAACTGCTGGAGAGCACTCCGAGGTGGGACAGCCACCGAGATCCACCGAGAACGCCCCAAAACCTCTAACCTTCGGTCGGGCGTGTCCCCCTACAGGCGGACTTTGAACGGAAAAAACAAAATACCCCAAAACAAAACAAAAAAACGAAAAAACAAACAACAACAAAAACAACCAACAAAAAAACTCAAAACGTCGTCCACATATTGTTGTTACTATTTGTAAATATTCCTCCTGTAGAGGGACACGCCCGACTTAACTCTAACCTGAAGCCTCGCCCCTCGCCCCTCGATCTTCGGTTCTCCCCCTCCTGAGCCTATCCCACCTGACGCTGCCTCCGAAAGAAGGGGCAGGCGCCTCGAGGCAGCACGAAAGGAGGAGCGAGCGAGGCTGCGGGAGTCGACCTGAACAGCGTTTCCCGTGTCCCTGTTGCTTTCGTTTTCCCTCGGCCTCGTTCCACCTTTACTGCAGAACAAAGTCCAAACGAAAACGGTCAACCAAATCGCCCAAACACCGCTCAGCTCGAGCGCCCTGACTCGGCGGCGAGTCCGGGGGGGAACTGAGAGGGGACGGGTCTTCTCAGAAGGCGACCGGTCTTCTCAGAAGCCCTACGGCCTCCTAGAGTTGTGGATACCATGACAATGGACACTCTAACAATCCTATCATTTAATTGAAAATGTGTTTAAAATGGGGAAAAGATGTTCTACAAAAATGTTTCAAACATGTTTTTAACAGATTTGAAACATGTTTGAAACACATTTTAGACATCTGGAAACTATTTGGCAGCATGCCTCCTCTCCCTTAATCGCCTTCCACAGTCCTAGGAGGCTGCTCCTGTTTTCGGGGAGGGTTCAGAAAGCTTCTCAGGAGGCGCGGGGGCCTCCGAGAGGCCCCGCCGCCCTCTGAGAAGCCCCGCCCCCTCTCTCGCCTCCCTCCTTCTGGGCTCGCTGCCGACCGACAGGAGGAAGAAGAAGAAGAAGAGTAACAATCACACTAATACTAATAATAATAACAATGATAATAATGATAGTAATGATAATAACAATAAGAATGATGATAATAATAATAATGATAATATTAATAATAGTAATAATGATACTAATAATAATAGGAAGAAGAAGAAGAAGAATCATCATCATCATCATCACCACCACCATCATCATCATCATCATTATATTCATATTCATATTCATAATCATCATAGTAATAAGAATAACAATAATAATAATAATAATAAATAAATAAATAAATAAATAAATAAACAAGTAGTAATAATTATAATAGTAGTAATGATAATAGTAATAGAAATAACAACAGCAATAATAATGCGAAGAAGAAAAATAATAAAACGAATAACAACAATAGTAATAATAATAATCAGAAGAAGAAGAAGAGTAGGTGGAACGAGCACGCACATGGGGCCTTCCGCCCCCGCTGGCCTCAGAGCCGAGCTGCTCAGAGGGCGTCCGGGCGGCCGGCGACCCTGTCGGGGGGGCTAGCGCGGCCGCCAGGGGCCGTCCGAGGCGCAGAAGCAACGAGCACTGGACGCATCCGCACCTGTAGATTCGTGCCGTGCCGACGCGGCGATGACCCAACGCGAGCGTTCAATGCTGGACGCGGCCAGTGGCCCTAACATCGGCCAGCGCTCCGGCGATCGGAAAGAGCGTGGAGCGATCCGGCGATCGGGAAGCCGTCGATCGTTCGCTCAAAAGCGGCCAACATATGACGAACGAACAACACACACCCATACCCATAGGGAGGTCGTTGGTCCTCCTCCTCCTCCTCCTTCTCCCTCCTCCTCTTCCCTCCTCCTCTTCCCTCCTCCTCCTCCTCCTCCTCCTCCTCCTCCTCCTCCTCCTCCTCCTCCTCCTCCGCCCCTGAGTGGCCTCTTCTTCCCCCCCCCCCTCTTCCGCGCCCGCCCTGCATCCCCGTTCCCCTCCTGCGCGCTGGCCACTTCGCGGTTCGGCGCCCCCGTCCAGCTCTCTCGCTGGTGCAGCCAGCCCTGCCTCGCCGCCGACGTAAAAAACAAGAAACAAACAAACAAACAAACAAACAAACAAACAAAAGCTCGGCCGCGATACTCCCCAGCGATACTCCTCATCCCTCCTCCCTCCTCCCTCATCCCTCCTCTTGCTCTCAGGGGAGGGCGAAGAGAAGCAGCGTGCTTCATGTCGGCCGCGCGCCCGCCTAGTGCACCACCGGCTTGAGCGGCGCGGCCCGGATGTTCGACTGGGGTTGGAGGCGGCCAGGGGGTCCGAACCGGATGGGCCCAGAGAAAACCGGCCAAGACCGGGGGGTAAGGACAAGTTCGCTCAAGATCGGTCCCCGGACCCCTGCCAGGGTCCACCTGGTGCAGTTTCTCACCCCGCATCCGTTTTGACAGTCCTGGGGCCTGAAAAGGCACCCAAAGACTAAAAAAGGCAACAAACAAAAACATAACCTCTAACCTCGCCCCTGCCTTCTGCTGGTCAGAATCAGTGCTGGGCCACCTCGGCCTCCCAGCGGGCTCTGAGACTGGGGAGCGTCAGCGACGAGGCAGTGAGGAGAGCGGACAGGCATGAGCTGGATCGCGTCGCGAGATCGGATCGGATGGGAAGGGGACCGGATCGCGCCCGCATCGGGACGGTATCTGGGGACCCTACCACCGCGTGGTGACGGACCGCGTGGAGACCTCGGTCCGTCACCGTGAGTTGGGACACGGGGGGCCCCAGTCGCCCAAGACTCCCTCAGAAAATAACCCGAGTCCCGAAAACCGTGCGGTGACCCCGACTCCCCACTGACCTCCGCCTCCTCCTCCTCCTCCTCCTCCTCCTCCTCCTCCTCCTCTCCTCCTCCTCCTCCTCCTCCTCCTCCTCCTCCTCCTCCTCCTCCTCCACCCATCCTCCATCCTCCTCCTCTACTCACCACGCGGTGTGGTCACCACACCGTTTGGGGGCCCCCGAGGTCTCGGGATCGGGCCGTTTCGGATCACAGATCAGGCACGGCCCCTGCAGGTGGGTGAGGGATTCGGTGTGCACGGCTTCCCCAGGGGCCGTAGGCGACCCGAGGAGGAAGAGGAGGAGGAGGAGGAGGAGGCGGAGGAGGAGGAGGAGGAGGGAGGAGGGAGGAGGGAGGAGGAGGAGGGAGGAGGGAGCAGAGGAGGAGGAGGAGGGAGGAGGGAGGAGGGAGGAGGAGGGGAGGGAGGAGGAGGAGGGAGGAGGGAGGAGGGAGGGAGGGAGGAGGAGGAGGAGGAGGAGGAGGAGGAGGAGGAGGAGGAGGAGGAGGAGGAGGAGGAGGAGGAGGAGGAGGGGAGGAGGAGGAGGAGGAGGAGGAGGAGGAGGACGATGGGTCGCCTAAGCCCTTCGGAGAAACCCTCCAGATCGGAGTGTCGGTTCGGATCGAAATCGGAATCGGAATCGGAATCGGAATCGGAATCGATAAGATCGCGTGAGCACGCCCTGGCAGGCAGCAGCTTCGCCGCCCCTGTCGGCGTGCGTGTGAAAGGCTTCTCCGATCGAGTCGGACGTTTCCGCTGGAGTCGTCGTCTCCATCCTCATCCGTTCCATTTGCCTGGGCTTATGTTGTTCCCATCGTACTCAAGGACCACATCCCAGAAACAAATTCGAGCACCCAGAAAAGTGTCGAAACGGCGTCGAGCGAATGTCGCCTCGCAGGGCCCGACACGTGACAACCCTCCAGTTTCGGCACGTTCTTGGTGCTCGAAATTCTGTCTGGTGGTCAAGGCTAAAATAAGTTGGAACATGGGCCCTCTTCCTCATACGCGCCGTCCAAAGCAAAATTGAACAACATAGAAAAGGAATCGAGGGGAAGCCCTTTCCCTTTGATCCCTTCCCCGCGCCAGGGGGGGGGGTCCCGGGGGGGGTCCCGGGGGGGATCTCGGGGGGGGAGGGCCCAGGGGGATCCCAGGACCAAAATACGCTTTCCACCCGCGCGATTCCGAAACCCTCGCGCGGTCCCCGCGCGGTCCCGAACCCCGCGCGGTCCTGGAAGCCCAGAGAAGTCCCCAGGAATTCTCCACGAGACCTCCAAGAGGACCTTTGACTTCCAAGAATCTTCCACAGGGTGCCCAAGACAGGAGGCCCAACGAGCCCTCGGCGACAAAAATCCCGCAGCGGCCCCAAGCGGCCCAAGAGGCCCCCTAAGACGGCTCCAAGAGCGTGCCCAGACGGGGGATCCGAACGGACATTTCGAGCCCTCGGCACCAAGATGCTCCCAGGAGGCTCCAAGAGGTTCCCAAGAGGCCCCAAAAGGCCCACAGGAGGTCCCCAGGAAGCCCGAAGAGGCCCCGAAGAGGCTCCCAAGAAGCCCCCAAGAGGCTCCCAAGAGGCCCCCGAGAGACTTCCGAAGAGACCCCAAGAACCATCCCTGAGGACTCTGGCCCACGTCAGCGTCGTCGTCGTTGCCGCCGCCGCCGCCGCCGTCGTCGTCGTGGTCGTCGTGGTCGTCGTCGTCGTCGTCGTCGTCGTCGTCGTCGTCGTCGTCGTCGTCGTCGTCGTCGTCGTCGTCGTCGTCGTCGTCGTCGTCGTCTCCCTTCAGGATCCTCGGCACGGGCCGTAAGGCCTTCGCAATATGCCCGAGTGCGCAAAACCGCCTGGAGCTTCATCCCACATTCAGCGTGCAGGCTCCTCCGCCTCGTCCGCCTCCTTCTCGTTCACCATCATCCGACCTCATCCTTCCTCATCCCCCCTCCTCTTCGTTCCTCATTCCTCTCCTTCTTGTTCTTCCGTTGTCCCGACTGTTCATCATTCTCCTCCCTCTCCCAATCCTTCTCCCTATGCTCGGCATCACTTTATTGAAGGGGCCCTGAGACACACAAGTAAATACACACATAACTGGATTCCCAATATTTCCCCATATTTTCTGGGTTTGTGTCTTCCCCCCCACTTCCCATATTTTCCCATATTCCCTTGGGAATCGACGATTAATTGTGTCTGTGTGATTTGTCCCTCCTGATTTATTCCCGCCACCATGCTCCTCGCATCCTGCTGAGCATACCTGCCTCTCCAACAGCGGAATGCGTCGTGCTCCTCGCCACCCACACACATCACACGACCGCTCCCCGCGAACGCCAGCAACTTGCATCCTGGGAAAAGAAGAACTGCACAGACTTAGACTTCCAGAGCTCCGCGTTGATTTCTTGGATCGTCGCCGGACGGGCGCCCCAGCGCCGATTGAAGAAATCCGCGCGGAGCTCCAAAAGCCCATGTTCATGTCGCGTTGTTGGTCCGCGACTTCTCTGATGAAGCGGCGCACATCATGCTTAGGAAGCAACCCCCAGGAGGTCTTAGTTTGAACGGTTCAAGGCGATTAAGCCCGATTAGAGGGCCACTTCAACGGATCAGGCCAGGTTAAGCCAGGTGTTAAGCCGGATCACGCGGGATTAAGCTGGATTTGGCCCGTTTGAATCAGACTAAGCCTGTTATCGACCGAAAAAAAACAGCGTCGATACAGAATTTCAAAGCGCCCAGGAGTTGCATCCCAGCCGTGCTGATCCCCCCCCCCCCTGCTGGGCTCGCCAGATCGATGCGGGAGTCGATCTCTTCGTCCACCTCCCCGACAACGGCCTTCCGGACAGGGGAGGCCGAGCGGGCCCGGCAGACCCCCGGGACGCGAGGTCTCGTAGCCCTCCATGGCACTTCTGAGGGGCCGCGTCCGGCCCTCGTGGTTCAAGGTCGTCGTCGTCGTCGTCGTCGTCGTCGTCGTCGTCGTCGTCGTCGTCGTCGTCGTCGTCGTCGTCGTCGTCGTCGTCGTCGTCGTCGTCGTCGTCGGCGGCTCTCCAGCCTGGGGCTGCCTTCCAGCGGCTGCGCCTCGCCCAGAGCGGCCCAGGGGCTCCAGGATCGCCCCGAGCGGCCCCGAAAAGCCACCGCGGGGGGAAGCGCCGAGCTCGCCTCGGCATCGCCTCGCCCACGAATCGGCGACAGACAGGCCCCCGATAGCGAATCCGCACGCTCCTGGGCAGGGCGGGGCGATCGGGTCATAGAAGGTCGACGCACCTCCCCCGTTGCCGACCGCTTCAGAGGTGGACCGATTGAGTCTGCGCCTGTCAGCGCGGAGCTCTTCGTGAGGGCCCCCGCGAAGGAGATCTGACGGTTTTCTTCCCTTCTGCCCCCCTGCCCCCGCCCTCTTTCGCTCCCCGCCCCTGCCTGCCCGAGAAGCAGTCCACGCAAGACGATCGCACGTTCGCCCGGGTACCGGAGGCACGGGCCAAGTTCTCCCCCCGAGTTCTAGATTGGCGCGGCCTTCGGGTCGATCGTGAGTAGCGTAGCGTTGTGGATGCCATGACAATGGACACTCTAACAATCCGATCATTGAATTACAAATGTGTTTAAAATTTAGGGAAATGTCCTGGAAATGTTTAGGACATGTTTTTTACATCTTTGCAAACAGTTTAAACACGTGTTTTGGACATCTGGAAATTATTTGGTAACATGCTTCCTCTCCATTGATCGTCCTCCACAAGCGTAGCGTAGCATCTCCCCCCTGAGCCCCTCCCCCTGGCGTTGCCCCCTGAGCTCCGCGGGCGAGGAACGGCACAGACGGAGCTCGCCCTCCGGCGGCGGAGAACCGGAACCGCCCCCCCTGAGCCCATCCCTCGCCCCTGTCGGGAGCGCGCAAGCATTAAGTCGGGCGTGTCCCCCTACAGGGGGATTTTGGGCGAAAAATGAAAATTACCCCAGTGCGACCCTACCTAGAAGTTGGAGCCCCTAGGAAAGCAGCATTAGTTGCTATGCTATGCTATGCTATGCTATGCCATGCAATGCCATGCTATGCTATGCTATGCTATGCTATGCTGCGCTATGCTCTGCTATGCTATGCTATGCAATGCTGCGCTGTGCTATGCTGTGCTGTGCTGTGCTGCGCTATGCTATGCTATGCTATGCTATGCTGCGCTCTGCTATGCTATGCTGGGCTATGCTATGATATGCTGTGCTGCGCTATGCTATGCTACGCTATGCTGTGCTGTGCTCTGCTATGCTAAAGCTCAGCGAATGAAGGTATGCTAAGCTAAGATAAACCTGAGCTAACATGAAGCTAAGCTAAGCTAAGATGAAATAAGCTAAGCTAAGATGAGATAAGCAACGCTAAGCTAAGGGGACGTAACTGGGGGAACCGCGGGGCGGATACTGGGGGAACCGCCCGGGCCGGTGTGCACTGCCCGGCCCCTTTAAAGAGAGTAAGAACCCTCTAGAGCCTAGGTAGGGAATCAACTTGGGGAGGGCCATTGCCTAACAAAGGGTGCCACACAGCAGATGGGGCACGTCTTGCACCAAGGATCTTTTTAATCCTTTGGGACGGGTCTTGCCTAGCACAAGGTGCCGCACAGCAGATGGGGCACGTCTAGCACCAAGGATTCTGTTCTAATCAAGTGAGGGAGGGATCTTGCCTAACAGAAGGTGCCGCACAGCAAATGGGGCACGCCTAGCACCAAGGATTCTGTTTTAATCAACTTGGGGAGTGGTCTTGCCTAGCAGAGGGTGCCGCACAGCAGATGGGACACGTCTAGCACCAAGGACTCTTTTCTAATCAATTTGGGGAGGGGTCTTGCCTAGCAGAGGGTGTCACACAGCAGATGGGGCACGTCTAGCACCAAGGATTATTTGTTTAATGAACTTGGGGAGGGGTCTTGCCTAGCAGAAGGTGCAACACAGCACAAGGGGCACATCTAGCACCAAGGATTTATTTTAAATCAACTTGGGGGTGGGTCTTGCCTAGCAGAGGGTGCCGCGCAGCAAAGGGGCACGTGTAGCACCAAGGATTCTTGTCTAATCAACTTTGGGAGGGGTCTTGCCTGGTACAGGGTGCTGCACAGCAGATGGGGCACGTCTGACACAAAGGATTCTTTTTGAATCAACATGGAGAGGTGCCCTGCCTAGCAGAGGGTGCCGCGCAGCAGAAGGGGCGCGTCTAGCACCAAAGATTCTGTTTTAAACAACTTGGGGAGGGGTCCTCCGGAAGGGGTCTTGCCCAACAGAGGCTGTTGCACAGCAGATGGGGCATGTCTAGCACCAAGAATTCTGTTTTAAACCACTTGGGGATGGGTCTTGTCCAGCAGAGGGTGTCGCACAACATGTGGGGCACGTGTTGTGTTGGACACGGAAAACGTAAAGTAATATTGCACCTCCAAATAAAAATTAACGAAGCTAAGATGAAGGTAAGCTAGCTAAGATAAACCTGAGCTATCGTGAAGCTAAGCTAAGCTAAGATTAAAATAAGCGAAGCTAAGATGAGATAAGCAACGCTAAGCTAAGGGGACGTAACTGGGGGAACCGCGGGGCGGATACTGGGGGAACCGCCCGGGGCGAGTTGCACTGCCCGGCCCTTTAAGCATACCGAGTAAGAACCCTTCTAGGCACAGCCTAGGTGGGGAAATACCACAGAAATGCCCCCCTAATGCTCAAGAATAGTCCAAAAATCGTCCCCTGATTATTTTTTGACTATTTGTGAATATTCCCATTGTAGAGGGACACGCCCGACGTAACGCAAGCATGGATTAGCGATCCATGGATTTGGCGCGCGGCCGCCAAATCCAAAGGATCGGGGGAGGTGCCCTCCCCAACATGCGGCCCCCGCCCGCCTCGCTCGGCGGCGGAGATATCCGCGACTTCCCAGGGAAACGGGGCCCGCCGCCAATCCACGGCCCCTTGATCCTCCCTTGCGATCGCCTGGCCGTCGCGAAGAACGAGCTCGTCGGCCGAGGCTGAAGCTCTCGCGCTGCAGCGAACGCGAGGGGCGAGAGTTCGTGCCGTGCCGACTTCGGCCTCGGAGGGTCGGGGCGTCGTCGTCGGCTCTCGCACCTCCTCCTCCCCCTCCTCCTCCTCCTCCTCCTCCTCCTCCTCCGACTCCGACTCCGACTCCGACTCCGACTCCGACTCCGACTCCCACCTGCACAGGCTCCCTGCGCGGCGGGGATTGATCCATATCCACCGCCTGGGAACCGACGTCCTGGTGCCCCAGCGGGCGGTGGGTATGGACAGGCTTCGGCCCCCGGGAGCCCGAGTATGTCCACATCCACCGCCTGCCGAGGCTCCGAAAACTGACCCTCCAGGCGGTGGATATGGATAAATTCCCGCCTCGGACTCCCACCTTGCCTTGCACTGCACCGCACTGGCACTGCACCACCTCTGGACTCCCTTCGAGACCCGCTCCGACGCGCTGCGGTGCACAGCTTCTCCGCAACGAGGGCGGACGACACCATGCGCCGTGCCATTCCTGGGTCGAGGACGCCTCTGCAGACGCCAGCGCGGTGTGCTGCACACAAATCCTCCGCGGACCGGGGCCCGTCGGGCAGGCGCAGGGACACAGCAGCGGTGCGAAGCCCAGGATACGGAGGGCCGCCGCGCCGTCGGCAGTCCACCACGCCGCTCACGAGGCGCGCTGCAGGGGAGCTCGGCTCGCTCCACGGTGGGGCCACCCAGAGGCGTTGGAGCACCGGTCAGTCTTCGCAGGAGAGCTTGGGAGATGCCGATCGAATCCTAAGACGAGGCCAGGGCGAGGATAAATCCGGGTGAGGACGAATCGAGTAGCTCAGAGATCCAGCGGCTCTGGAGGATGCATCGGACGCCGTGGCCTTGTCAGAGCATTCCGGAACGCTCTGAGAGCGTTCCAGAACGCTCTGGAACGGATTCATCCTCGTCCCTGGAGGACTCCTAGATGGGGTCGGAGTAGATGGGGTCGGAAGATCGCGCCGCATCGCCGATACATCGGCGATGCATCGGCGATGCATCGGCGATGCATCGGCGATGCATCGGTGATGCACCGGCGATGCATCGGCGACGCCAGCGTGGAGAAAATCTGTCTCCGCATCGAGCCGCACCCGCGAAGCGGCGCGATCCTCCGACCCCATCTACTCTGACCCCATCTGGGAGGCCTAGAGGAACACTCTGGAACGGATTCATACTCGTCCCAGCCCCTTCCTAAATCCCAGGGGCCCGAGGAGCCCCTTCTTTTAAGTCGGACCTGTCCCCCTACAGGGGGGAAATTCCAAAATAGTCAAAAAATGGTATGGGGACGAGTTTTCGAATACTCTTGCCCATTTAGGGGGGTATGTTTTGAGGATTTTGTTATTTTTCGCCCAAAATCCGCCTGTAGGGGGACACGCCCGACTTGACGCTTCTGCTCCCGGCGTGGCCCCCTGGAATTTGGACGCCCGAAATGGTCACGGAAAGAATGGGCACAATGCCCAACAGCAAACGTTGTCCCAAACCAACAGCGGCCGCTGTTGGGCGGGCGGCCTCCTCCTGTCTCGAATGGACACAGGCCGCGGCGGCGCGGACAGCGAGCCCTGCTCAGAAGGAACAGGAACTGCTGTTGAACATTGTGCCCATTCTTCCCGTACCCATTTCGTTCGTGCGGACATCCCAGAAATAATTTCGAGCACCCGAAAAAGTGTCACAAGAGTGTTGAAACAGTGTCGAAACAGTGTCGGGCGAGTGTCTCCCCAGGGCCCGACGCGTGAAGACCCATTGAGTTTCGGTACTTTTTCGGGCGCTCGAAATTCTTTCCGGCGATCAAGGCTAAAGTAGGTTGGAGCATCCTAACTTCGGGAGCGGCCAAGAGGGGGGTGTCCAAGAGGGGGGGGGGTGCAAATCATGACTGGCGGCATGTGCGCGGCTCAGCGGGGGGGCCAGGAACGTAATGAAATAAGAAGAGGCGCCATGAAATCTGGGGAAATATCATGGCCCACGCCATGATATCCCCCCCCCTAGTCATCACCCCCCTCTTTTCCGCCCCCGATAACTGCAGGGGCACACGCCCGACTCGACGCTTCTGCTCCCCGCGTGGCCCCCCGGAAGGCCCGGGCCGGCCTCCCGAGGGCCGGCCTCTCGAGGGCCGGCGGGCCTCTCGACGGCCCCGAGGCCGCCCAGAGGGCCCCCCCCCCCCCCGAGGAGCCGCAGGCGGCGATCGGCCGCCGCCTCGAATCGGCTCTGGGCGCTGGCCGTCTGCCACGAGGAGGAGGAGGAGGCGGAGAGGAGGCGGAGGAGGAGGAGGAGGAGGAGGAGGAGGAGGAGGAGGAGGAGGAGACGGCGGAGGAGGAGGAGGAGGAGGCGGAGGAGGCCGCGGAGGAGGAGGAGGCGGAGGAGGAGGCGGAGGCGGAGGAGGAGGCGGAGGAGGAGGAGGCGGAGGAGGAGGAGAGCTGGGGAAGAAGGCCGTCCGCGAGAGGGAGGAGAGAGCAAAAAAGATCGGGGGCCGTCAAAGAGGGGGCTTCACAGATAATGGCCTGAGGCACGTGAGCAAACGAGGGGGGGCCAGGAGACGTGATGGAAGAGGAGGAAGAGGAGGAGGAGGAGGAAGAAGAAGAAGAAGACGAAGACGAAGACGAAGAAGACGACGACGACGAATAACAACAAGATGAACATGAAAAGGGGGAGAAGGAGAAGGAGGAGGAGGAGGAGGAGAAGGAGACGGAGGAGAAGGAGGAGGGGAAGGAGAAGGAGGAGGCGGCGAAGAAGAAGAAGAAGGGGCCACGAGATCCAGGGAGACGCCATGGCCCTGGCCATGACGCCCACGCACACCACCACACACACACACACTTTTTGGTCGGCGGGGCGAGAGCGAACCTCTTCCGCTAAAAGCTAGGCGGGCTACGCACAGCTTTAATTAGGGAGACAAGACACACACACACACACACCCTAGTCTGGGGAAACCAAAAGGCATCGATACCGCTACTCCCCGGACCTCTCCCGGGGTGCGTTCTGACCAGGATCTCGAGGCGAACCCAGCGGCGACAACGAGAGCCTCCGAGGAGGCCGAAAAAGGGGAAAACGGGCGAAGGGTAGCGGCATCGGTACCTCTTCCTCCTCTGATGGTCACCGCCCTCGCGAGCGCCCCCTACAGGCGGGCTTTGGACGGAAACTAGAGAATACTCCATAATACGCCAAAAACGCCCAAGAATGGTCGACAAATCGTCCCCAGACGATTGCTTTACCATGTTGGAGTATTCCCCCTGCAGAGTGACAGGCCCGCCTCCACCCCCTGGTCATGACCGCCCTCGCGAGCGCCCCCATACAGGGGAGAACTGGACGAAAAACAGAAAATGCTCCAAACTGTACTCCAGTAATGGTCAAAAAATCGTCCCCAGACTATCGCGTTACTATGTTTGAATCTTCCCCCCCCGCAAGACGGGGAGGGCCCCCCCCCCCCCCGCAGGACGGCGGCGGGCGCGGCTCGCACGACGGGCCGCCTGCACCCCTTCACCCTTCACCCTTCTAGAGTGACAGGCCCGCCTCCAACCCCCGGTCGTGACCGCCCTCGCGAGCGCCCCCTACAGGCGGGAATTGGACGAAAAATAGAAAATACTCCAAACTATACTCCAAGAATGGTCAAAAAATCGTCCCCGGACTGTTGCGTTGCTATGTTTGAATGTTCCCCCCCCCGCAAGACGGGGAGGGCCCCCGAGAAGAGGGGAGGGCCCCCCCCCCCCCGCAGGACGGCGGCGGGCGCGGCTCGCACGACGGGCCGCCTGCACCCCTTCACCCTTCACCCTTCTAGAGTGACAGGCCCGCCTCCAACCCCCTGGTCGTGACCGCCCTCGCGAGCGCCCCCATACAGGCGGGAATTGGACGAAACATAGAACATACTCCAAACTGTACTCCAAGAATGGTCAAAACATCGTCCCCAGACTGTTGCGTTACTATGTTGGAATGTCCCCCCCCCCCCCGCAAGACGGGGAGGGCCCCCCCGCGCAGGACGGGGGCGCCCCCCCGCAAGACGGGGAGGGCCCCCCCCGCAAGACGGGGAGGGCCCCCCCCGCAAGACGGGGAGGGCCCCCCCCCCGCGCAGGACGGGGGCGGGCGCGGCTCGCACGACGGGCCGCGGGCCGCCCCTCCGCGGGCGCCCGCCGCCACGAGGCACAGAGCTCTGAGCTTGCTCGGAGCGCGCGTCGCCCCTCGGGGAGGAGGAGGAGGGGGAGGAGGAGGAGGAGGAGGAGGAGGAGGAGGAGGAGGAGGAGGAGGAGGAGGAGGAGGAGGAGGAGGAGGAGGAGGAGGAGGAGGAGGAGGAGGAGGAGGAGGAGGAGGAGGAGGAGGAGGAGGAGGAGGAGGAGGAGGAGGTGAGGGAGGAGGAGGAGGAGGAGGAGAGGAGGAGGGGCGACGCACACATAGCATCAGCCTCAGGGCGGGCCTGTCCCCCTGTAGGGGGATCTTGGGCGGCAAATCAAGAGATACTCAAAAAACAGATTCCAACTATTCTCAACCATGGTTTAAAAAAATCGCCCCCAAGACTATTGTTTGACTGTTTGGGAATATCCCCCCTGTAGAGGGACAAGCCCGACTTAACTCTAAGATTTCTCGGTGCGCGAGTCGCCCCTCGGGGGGCGACGCGCACGTAGTATTATGGGACGCACAGAGACATACTACAACTATTATGTCCGCCTTGGAGGCGCGCGTCCGACCCGAACATTTAGTATACCCATCTTGCAGTATATCGTTTCCCGAGCGTTGTGGCCAGAAAGCGCCCGCCACGACGCATATACTATAAGATCTCTCGGTGCGCGCGTCGCCCCTCGGGGGGCGACGCACACATAGTATTAGCCAGGGCCGGACAGAACCCCCCTTATAGACGAGCGCGTTCCACTACTCGCAAAGTCACTACTCGCAAATGGCCTGGATCCCCCGCAGGGATCTACGATAAATTACGCGAAAGCAGACATGTGTTTTTCAGACGTTTGAGAATAGGCACTTTGCGAGTAGTGGAACGCGCTCGGCGACTTTAGCAAAACGTGGTTTAGTGAAGACGACCTCGGGCCCATTCCTGGCGGGCGCAAGCCTGGAAAACGACGGCCGCGGCGGCCTCTCGAGAACCGAAAACGGACAATTCGCTAATCGACGTGTCAGGGTAGGAGGTCTGTCCACTCCCGAGCATAGTATTAGTATGTTGGGGTGACGCCGATGTCAGGGGCTCTCACTGCACTGGGTGCGGTAAGCTCATGTCCTGGCGACCTGCGTTCCGGTGTCTGGCACCGGGCGGACCACCATATATAGTTGAGCATCATGAGACAGATCGTCAACTACAGAAACAAATGAACATTGAATAGTAAATAATACAAGCTGTACTAAATTCTTCTTGAGCGGCTCCCCGATAGCGCGAACCGTCCGGCATCGGCCGAGTTGTGAAGGCAGCTGGCAGCGTTCAACCTTGAACGCCCACGCTGGGGTCGCTGTCGCTGCCGCGTCGACGCGACGCGAATAGCATAATTTGTGCCGCCGTCGGGAACGCCTGTCTCAAGGCGGCCACGTGCCGACGTGGAGGTAGAAATTTTCCAGCCACCACACCCCAAAGATGGCCTCCGAAGGAACCAGACGGCGCAATGAGGCCCCAAGACGGCCCCAGAGGCCCCCAAGATGCCCCAAGACGGCCCAAGAGGGCCCCAAGATAACCCAGAGAGGCCTCAAAGATGGCCCAAGAGGCCCCCAAGACTACCCAAGAGAGCCACAAGACGGCCTCCGAAGTGGCCAGACGGCGCAAAAGCCCCCAAACGGCCCAAGAAGCCACCAAGAGGCCCGCGGAAACGTATACGAATGGCGCACTGTTGCTATGATCATCAGGGTTTGAACTTGGCATTGCCTTGCGCTGACAGGCGGTGAATAATCATTACCCTCGCGGACATTCGCACGCGTCCTGGCGCTGAAACAGGAGGGGGCGCATGCGCCCCCCGTGGCACTGGCAGCGCCCCACTGCGCAGAGAGACGCGGCAGAACAGTGCGGCAGACGAGCAGGGCAAAACACCCAACGCCCAGTCTGAACGTGCTCAGGACGAGCACCATGCGAAGCATGAGGAATCGAATCTGAGCGGGTCGGCCGAGATCGATATCGAACCGGGACGATCGAATCGAAATGGACACCGCCCTTGCCTTGTCGCTGGGCGCTCAGACAGCGGCAGGGAGGTGGACTGGACTGGGCACGAGGGTCACCCCCCGTGCCCCCATGCCCTCCTCTGTCCTTCGGCACCGACGATTCGATTGGCGTTCGGCCACTAAGCTGGCTTGGCCAAATTCGATTGAAAAGGGAAGGCAGAAGGGCAGACTCAAGGATGACTCAGAGGAGGGTACTCTGGGTTTCTTAATAAGCGTCGGGGGGGCGTCACCCCCGCCGACAGCCCCACATCGACCCCCGTCGCGGGCAGCCACCGCGCGCCGAAGGCGCTCCGACCACCGTTGCGTTGCGACGACGAGGCGAGGTTGACCCCCGTCGTGGGGGTACCGCCCCCACGCTTATTCAGAAACCCAGAGTACACACAATGCACAATGCACGGTGAGAGGGCAAGGGAATCATTGATCAGAAGAAGGGTGTCCACCAGAAAGCAGCGCGTCCTTTCGAGAGGGGCTGGACCCCATAAGGGGAAGAAAGAGAGAGAGAGAGAGAGAGTCCAGGGATTTCCCCGGAGGGAAATTTGTCAGCCCCCGAGACGGCGTCCATACCCGCCAGGGGCCCTGTTGATAGGGAGACACAGGCAGAGACCAGAGACACGGGGAGGGAGAGGGAGAGGGAGAGAGAGAGGAGGAGAGCGATGATGAGATCAGGTCTAGACCGAGGTCGAGTTCCAGATTAAAACCATGAGCGAGGTGACGTTGGAGGCAATAATCGAAAGCATCTTCTAGTAGCAACCACAGGACACAACCATCCTCTCATCTGGCCCCCATCCCCATCCCCCTTTTCCCGTTCCTCCGTCGTCCTCATCCTCTTCCTCCTCCTCCTCCTCCTCCTAGGCGGTCAGGGAATCGAGCGATGGTATCCAAGGGCAGGTTCTTCCCCCTCCGCTCTCAAACCACATGTGCGAGACCTGGGTGCATGAAGGTTTCTCCAAGCAGGGAAGAGAGACGTGGAGAGCCAAAGCGAGGGACAGCAGGGCGCACAATGTTGTCTCCCCTGATAACATACAGGCCCAGCACCACCTGGATGCGAACACGATGCGCTCACACTATGGAAGAAGAGGTGCTGGAATACATGCATCGAGAAACAGAGACATCGTGAATAGTACGAGAGAACAGAAGACAACAGAAGAGAAGCGAAAGGAAGATGCAATAAGAGAAGAGAAGAGACCAGATGAGAGAGAGAGAGAGCCATTGTGGGGCCGTGGTGAAACATAGTACCGAGTGACCAAACGAAGGCAAGGTGGCAGCACTCATGGAAATCAGATCGCACGGCGAAGCTCCAATAATCCAATGATGGCATATATCAAGATGTACCACGAATGCTACACAATATGTATCAGACATGATACTGGTATTATCATAGATTGGATAAGTCCCGACTCCGTATCACTGCGTAGCTCCGAAGCTGTAAAGATGCGCGGTAAGCTTAGGATCATGTGTGGGTGGAATCAGTGTCATCCAATTCAATGTTGACTGGCGGGCCCGTGAGACAGTCATTTTGGGCAAGGAGGCCATTGGCTGTGCCGCTTCCCAAATAGGTTCCTTGAGCATACCTCTCCAGGGCTTAGGTGACGGCCTCCTTCATTATCCGAGGAGCCTTGTCGAATGCTTTGGGTTTGTTTTGGGATTGCGCCAGGCTCGAGAGAGAGTTTTCGCCTAACGCCAGTCTATGGGCCAACGGCGGACTGCAACTGTTCGCTCGTGCAGGCGAGGCGATGTGGGTTTGAACGACCGAACTGTCACGACACATCTTAGACCAGATTGCGTGCACCACCTGCGTTTCTGGGCCTGAGGTTTGTCTTTGCGTGGAAAAGCGTGGAAAAGCGTGGATCCAGTTGGATCCCGTTACTTGTGCCCGAGAGCCACGCGGAGCCAATTTGTCTGTCGCTGGGGTCCTCCATGTGTGGCGTGGAAGCCTCCTGGATCTCTTGCTTTCGCTGGGATACACCTACCTCATAATACTGGAGGCAGACAAGGAACCTCTATCAGCCATTTAGGGCGTTAGTGGTCTAACGAGTTCGTCGCTAACCTCGTATTTCCCCTTCGGGGAAAGTGTTACCCCGACCCCCATATCCCTCCTCCCCGGTCTGGACCCCATGCCCCGCGAGGTGTCAGAGGGTCCTCTTTGGCCCCAGTTGGGCCCAAGAGTGCCTCAGAGAGCCCAAGATGGCCTCCAACATCACTCAAGATATCTCAACTGGTTCAGGATAGATTCCAAGATGTCTCCAAGAGCCTTCATGATCGTCCCAGGAAACCAAAATCCTTCAAGCCACTGTGCTTCCCATGTTTTGTGCCGTCTCGCCCTTTTTCGTCCGAGTGGCTCT
Source organism: Prorocentrum cordatum (assembly GCA_963575745.1). Taxonomy (NCBI): domain Eukaryota; class Dinophyceae; order Prorocentrales; family Prorocentraceae; genus Prorocentrum; species Prorocentrum cordatum. The sequence goes on along the minus strand of CAUYUJ010017602.1, from coordinate 143,888 downwards.
CGAGGTCTCAAGATGGCTCCAAGATGCCACACGATGGCCCCAAGAGGAGCTCAGGAGGGCCCCAAGACGGCCTCAAGAGCGCTCGGGACCGCACAAGGAGCAGCCCAAGTGGGCCCAGAAGCGATTTCTCTGGCCCCGACACGGGGGGGGGGAGGGGGGGGGGCGAAATCGGCGGCCCCCCCTCTCTTGATCGATGGCGCCAAGATGGCCACAAGGAATCCCCCAAAGGCCTCAAGGACCCCAATGAAGCCCCACGAGGGCCCCAGGAGGGCACCGAGAGAGCCCCAAATAGGGCCCCCAAAGGCCTCCAAGATGACCCCGAGAGGGCCACACAGTGGCCCCAAGGAGCCTCCAAGAAGCTCCAAGAGCGGCGAAACCGCAAAGGTCTTGACATTGAATCCCGTCATCGTCATTGTCGTCGTCGTCGCCGCCGCCGCCGCCGTCGTCGTCGTCGTCGTCGCCGTCGTCATCGCCGTCGCCGTCGTCGTCGTCGTCGCCGCCGCCGCCGCCATCATCGTCGTCGTCGTGGTCGGCGTGGTCGTCGTCGTGGTCGTCGTGGTCGTCGTGGTCGTCGTCGTCGGCGTCGTCGTCGTCATGAACGTGGTCTTTGGTGTTGTTGTTGTCGTCGTCACGGGGGGGGGGGGCGCTCCGCCTGCTCTACGCCCTTGTCGGTGTCGAACACCCGCTCCTGCGAGGCGGCGCGGCGCGCGCGCGCCGGTGGCCAGCGCCGATTTCCTTGACGACAAGGAACGCTGCTAACGCCAAACCAGCCAGGAGCGAGCAGGTATGGGCACGGGCGCCGGAAGAGAAGACTGATGCACGCGCACAGCCGAGGGCTGACCGCGGGCGACTCTGAATGCAACGGGCACTCAAGGCAGAGGCGGAGAAGGAAAAGGCAGGAGGAGGGAGAAGCGGCATTGATGTGCTGTTCCACTCCCCTTCCCTGACGCGCGAAGTGCGCCAGGGGCGGTGCTGGAGGCGACACCAGGGGGATCCGGCACAATCCAAAAATCCGGCGGACCTTCGAAAGTCTGTGTGTCTGCTGCTGTTCCCCACACAGCCTGTCTGCCACGGCCCTACACGATCAGTCCAATAGGGGGCCACATGCGAACCCTACCCCTACCCCCCACGATTTCTGAGGGGAAGGGTGGGGTTCACTTCGTTCGGGAGCTCCCGAGCGAAGTGAACCCCACCCTCCCCCTCAGAAATCGTGGGGGGTAGGGGTAGGGCTCGCATGTGGCCCCCTATCCAAGGCACGCGCGAGCTCCTCGGGAGCCGGACTCGGCGGCTCGTGGCCCGTGGCTTGCCGCACGGTCTCCTGCACGGTCTCCCGCATGGTCTCCCGTGTGATCTCCCGTACGGTCTGCCGCTGCGACGGCTTCGCCGGCCCCTCCTCCTCCTCCTCCTCCTCCTCCTCCTCCTCTCATCATCATCATCATCATCATCATCATCATCATCATCATCATCATCATCATCATCATCATCATCATCATCACATCATCATCATCATCATCATCATCATCATCATCATCATCATCATCATCATCATCATCATCATCATCATCATCATCATCATCATCATCATCATCATCATCATCATCATCATCATCATCATCATCATCATCATCATCATCATCATCATCATCATCATCATCATCATCATCATCATCATCATCATCATCATCATCATCATCATCATCATCATCATCATCATCATCATCATCATCATCATCATCATCATCATCATCATCATCATCATCATCATCATCATCATCATCATCATCATCATCATCATCATCATCATCATCATCATCATCATCATCATCATCATCATCATCATCATCATCATCATCATCATCATCATCATCATCATCATCATCATCATCATCATCATCATCATCATCATCATCATCATCATCATCATCATCATCATCATCATCATTGTTGTCTCTGGAGTGTGGTTGCATTCGCCGGCCCCCTTGGGGTGCCGGCGAGGGGGACGCCTGGCCCTCCCCCAAACCTCTCCCTGGGGGCTGAGCTCAGCCCGTTCGGAGAAGGGATTTCGGTTTGGGGGCACGGCAGTACCGAAACAGCCCCGGGCGTCCGAGATACAGTCAACCCGCATAGTAGGGATGGGGAACCTTCCCGAGGGTACCCTTGCATCCTTGCCTCCTCGTTCCGTCCTTGGCCACTTTCGTTAGCCGCGCCCCGCTCGAAAAGCTTCGAAATGGGAATCCAAGGCCCTTGCATCCTTACCGCGCATCCTTACTATACGGATTGACTGTACCCCAGGAGGACTCCGAGACGTCGCCGAGACAGTGGACCCCAAAAAACTCACGAGGGCCCCTGACAAAGAGAGCCCCAGGGGCCGACAGAGGACAAGCCCCACTGGAGCCCAAGACAGCACGAATGCGTGGCGAAACTTGCCGCGGGCACCTCGATCCATCACCGTGCCGTTAGCACGCAGTGGAGTGCCCCAAGGCTCTTGGGGAGTGTGGGTCTAGGTTCTCTGAGTGTGGGCGAATATGAATGTGAGTGAGTCTGAATGTAGGTGAGTCTGAGTGGGCGGTTGTGACCGCGAGCGAGTCTGACCATCTGTGGGTCTTAGTGAGAGAGAGGACGGCGGGAATAGAAAAAGGCTGAAGCATCAAAATAAGATCAAGAACTCCATCTCAGACTGAACTCCAACAAGAACTACCCGAGACGTACCCAACAATTTCTTCATGCGAGGCGACGAATTATATGAACGCGTCGTACCATCAAAACACAACACATTGCACATTGCAAGATATGCGGCCCCCTCAAAGGCGTCGCCAAACAACTTCGGGCCACGCGCGTCGCACACTTGCGCAACTCAGATCGCAAAAGGAACGGAGACGACAAGCACGGCGAGGAGCATAGAACGGGGGGCAGAGGTGGGAGAGGAGGAGGGGGGAGGAGGGCGAGGAGGATGGAGAAGAAAGGAAAAGCAGGTTGATGAGAGTAACTCAAGGGGCCCTGGGACACACAAATAGATAGACACAAATAACCGGATTCCCCATATGTTTCCGAATGTTCTGGGTTTTTGTCTTCCCCCCACTTCCCATATTTCCCCATATTTTCTGGGGAATCGACGATTAATTGTGTCTGTGTGTTTTTTTTCCTCCTGAGCAACGGCGCCGTGCGCTGCATCTGCCTGCTGCGTCCCCGCTGCTGCTGCGGGCGGCAGGCAGCCGAGGAGAGGGGGGCGAAGTCGGCCGCCAGAGACAGCGCCACACGCCACGTGGCGCTCAAGCGCTCTGCGCCCTTGAGGGGCCCTGGGACACACACACACACACACACACACACACACACACACACACACACACGCACGCGCACACAAACACACACACACACACACACAAACAAACAAACAACTGGATTCTCCATATGTTCACACATTTCCTGGGTTGTTGTCTTCTCCCCCACTTCCCATATTTTTCCATATTTTCTGGGAAATCGACGATTCATTGTGTCTGTGTTTTTGTGTCCCTCCTGAGCCCTGTGGTTCAACTGCGCCGTGCACTAAATGACAACCCCCCCCAGTGTTAAGTCGGGCCTGTCCCCCTACAGGGGGATTTTGGACGAAAAATAAACAATCAAAAAATGCCCCAAAATGGCCAAGAAAAAATCAAAAAATCATCCCCTGACTATTTTTTACCTATTTTCGAATATCCCTCCTGTAAAGGGACATGCCCGACTTAACCCCCGGGGGCCGCGCGGTCCCGCAAGGACCCGCCGGGCTGCCCACTCCGCTGGACCTCCCAGGAGACCGAGAAGAATGGCGACGGTTGCGCAGCGCGCAGTCCCCCAAGGAGCAGCGAGGGCCCAGAGGTATACGCAGGGCTGCCCACTCCGCTGAACCTCCCAGGCGCCCACGAAAGAGGAGACGGAAGCCGCGAGTCCCGCAGGGACCTGATGGTCTGCTGGGCTGCCCACTCTGGCACCCCCCGGGAGCCCACAAAAGTGGCTGCAATTGCGCAGCTCGCAACAGCCCCCCAAAGAGAGCCGCGAGGTCCCGCAGAGATCTGTGGTGGGACCACCCCCTCCGCGAAGCCTTCGGAGATGGCGACAATTATTCGATGCGCTGCCCCCTGGGAGTCGCCAGGTCCCGCAGGGAATCCGCGTAGCGAACCACTTTGATGGGCCTCCCAGGAGCACAAGAAGAAGGAGACGCTCGCGCAGCTCGCGGCGCCGCATGGAGCCGCGAAGTCCCGCAGGGACCCGCGCAACTGCCCACTCCGCAGGACCTCTCAGGAGACCACGAAAATGGCGGCAGTTGCGCAGTTCGCAGCCCCCCAAAGAGCCGCCAGGTACCGCAGGGATCCGCCGGGCTACCTACTTCGCTGGACCTCCCAGAAGACCACGAAAGTGGCGGCAATTGCGCAGTTCGTAGCCCCCCCGCGCGGTCTCGCAGGAATCCGCGTGACTACCCGCTCCGCTGGACCTACCGGAAGCTCATGAAAGTGGCGACTGACTGACTGCGGCTGTGCATCTATGACGGACGCGTAAGCGAAACCTGACCTGACAAGAACGGGAAGCGAATGTTCGAACGTTCGTTGCAGGTGTGGCATCACATGGGGACGTCAAAACGTGCCCGAGTCAAGGACCCCTCGAAAATATACGACGCTCGCGCTCCCGAGGCGCAGATCCCTCGTAAAGTACACGCGATACGCGCCTCCGAGGCCACGACCCATTGCAAAGTACTCTGGGTTCATGCCTCGGCGACCAGGACCCACAGAAGTGCAGCCAGATTCACGCCCTGGAACCGCTACTACTAGTGTTGTGCGCAAGCGGTCAGTTACCACGCGGCTCCCGCGTCCACCTTCAAGATCCCGAGCTATCCGCCGTCCCCTTGGGGTTCGGTCCGGCTGGCTTGCAGGGGGGGGGGATCTGGTTAAACGGACTAGATCCCTCACATCTCCAAGGAATGCCCAGGATGCCTCCGGCCGTCTCCGGCCACTCCAAGATGCTCCAAGACGGCCCATTATATTTTGAATACGGCCGGCGATAACCCCAAGACGGTCCAAGAGGCCTGTAACATGAGGCCCTCTTGGATCCCTCTGGCGCCGTTTTCGGGCCCTCTTGAGCTGTCTTGGGGCTGTGTAACCCGAATTCGGGATAAGGAGATGGAAAATCTAGTGACCCTCGGTCCATCCCGCCACCGTGCCTGGGTATTGTGAATGAGACGAAGTGAAAGTTCGTTGGGCTCTCTTGGGAGGCTTCTCGCGGGCCGTTTCGGGTCCTCTTGGGGCCTCTGTTGGGCCTCTTGGGAGCCTTTTGGGGCGTCTTGGGGGCCTCTCGGGGGCCTCTTGGGACCTCTTGGGCGCCTCCTGGGGCCTCCTAGGGCCGTCTTTGGGCGAGATGCTCAGATTTTCGATTCGGGCTCACCCTCTGGGCCCCTCTTGGGGCCCTCGTGGGCCTTCTTGGGAGCCTCTTGGGCCGTCTTGGCGCCCTCTTCGGCCGTCTTGGGCGCCTCTTGAGAGTCTCTTGGGCCGTCGCGGGTCGGTCTTGGGGATCTCTTGGACCGTCTTCGACGCCGTGAAGACGAGAAAGTCGTATATGCTAAAAATATACGTTTTCCCATAGGAATTTGACGATTTTGGCCTCTTGGGCCCTCTTGGGAGGGCTCTTGGAGGCCTCTGGGGCCGTCATGCGGGCCAACTGGAGCCGTCCTGTGGCCTTCTAGGGACCCTCTTGGGCGCTCCAAGAGCGATCTGAACACAAAGGCGGCCTGGAGCCAACGCCAACTCCATTTTTTAGAGGATGTCCCGAGCGAAACGGCCAATTTAGAAACCTGACCGGACAAGAACGGGAAGCGTCCTTTTGTCCCCTGGGCTTATGAGATATTCCACGTTTTTAGTACGGCATACCACAGCAGTGCCACGTACCACTGCCGTGCTCCTTTGGGGTCTGCCGTGCTCCTGTGGAGTTTGCCGTGCGAACGTGTGGTCTGCCGTGCTCCTGTGTGGTCTGGCGTGCTCCTGTATGGTCTGCCGTGCTCTTGTGTGGTTTGCCGTGCTCCTGTGTGGTCTGCCGTGCTCCCGTGGGGTCTGCCGTGTCCTGTGTGGTCTGCCGTGCTCCTGTGTGGTCTGCCGTGCTCCTGTGTGGTCTGCCGTGCTCCTTCTTGGTCTGCCGTGCTCATGTGGTGTCTGCCGTGCTCCTGTGCGGTCTGCCGTGCGAACGTGTGGACTGCCGTGCTCATTTGGGGTCTGCCTTGCTCCTTTGTGGTTTGCCGCGCTCCTGTGTGGTCTGCCGTGCTCCTGTGTGGTCAGCCGTGCTCCTGAGGCGTCTACGGTGCTCTTTTGGGGTCTGCCGTACTCATTTGGGGTCTGCCGTGCTCCTGTGGTCGGCCGTGCTCATTTGGGGTCTGCCGCGCGCCTGTGAGATCTGCCGTGCTCCTGTTGGGGAAACGCCAGCGGCGTTCGGGGTACAACAAAAAGGCGCGTTTATGTTGTACCCGCGCGCGGTCTGCCGTGCTCCTGTGGGTTCCGCCGTGCTCCTGTGGCGTCTGCCGTGCTCCTGTGGCGTCTGCCGGGCTCCTGTGTGGTCTGCCGTGCTCCTTTGTGGTCTGCCGTGCTCCTGTGGAGTCTGCCGTGCTCCTGTGTGGTCTGCCGTGCTCTTGTGGTCTGCCGTGCTCATTTGGGATTTGCCGTGCTCATGTGGGGTCTGCCGTACTCCTGTGTGGTCTGCCGTGCTCCGGTGGTCTGCCGTGCTCCTTTGGGGTCTGCCTTGCTACTGTGGGGTCTGCCGTGCTCCTGTGTGGTCTGCCGTGCTCCTGTGGTTTGCCTTGCTCCTGTGTGGTCTGCCGTGCTCCTTTTGGGTCTGCTCTGCCGTGCTCCTGTGGGGTCTGCCGTGCTCCTGTGGGGTCTGCCGTGCTCTTGTGGGGTCTGCCGTGCTCTTGTGTGGTCTGCCGTGCTCCTTTGTGGTCTGCCGTGCTCCTGTGTGGTCTGCCGTGCTCCTGTGTGGCCTGCCGTGCTCTTGTGTGGTCTGCCGTGCTCCTGTTGGTCTGCCGTGCTCTTCTGTGGTCTGCCGTGCTCCTATGGGGTCTGCCGTGCTCCTGTGGGGTCTGCCGTGCTCATGTGTGGTCTGCCGTGCTCCTGCGCGGTCTGCCGTGCTCCTGTGGCGTCTGCCGTGCTCCTGTGTGGTCTGCCGTGCTCCTGTGGTCTGCCGTGCTCATTTGGGGTTTCCCGCCAGCTTGTGGGGTCTGCCGTGCTCCTGCGGGGGAAACGCCAGCGGCGTTCGGGGTACAAGAAAAGGCGCGTTTATGTTGTACCTGTGCGCGGTCTGCCGTGCTCCTGTGGGGATTGCCGTGCTCCTGTGTGGTCTGCCGTGCTCCTGTGTGGTTTGCCGTGCTTCTGTGGTCTGCCGTGCTCCTTTGTGGTTTGCCGTGCTCCTGTGGGGTCTGCCGTGCTCCTGTGGGGTCTGCCGTGCTCCTGTGAGGTCTGCGGTGCTCTTGTGTGGTCTGCAGTGCTTCTGTGGTCTGCCGTGTTCATTTGGGATCTGCCGTGCTCGTGTGGTGTCTGCCGTGCTCAACCCATATAGTTAAAGAAAAGATATATTCACTCAAGGATTCAGCCAGAACGTCCCGCTTGTTCGGCCGTCTTGAGGGCACTCTTAGGGCATAGTCTGCCGTGCTCCTCGTCTTTGGTCTGCCGTGCTCCTCGTCTTGGTCATCCTTTCCGTCGTCTTGAGGGCGCTCTTGGTGCCTGGTCTGCCGTGCTCCTCGTCTTGGTCTGCCGTGCTCCTCTCGGTTCAGTGCCTGGTCTGCCGTGCTCCTCGTCTTGGTCTGCCGTGCTCCTCTCGGTTCCTGCGCGCGGTCTGCCGTGCTCCTGTGGGGAGCACGGCAGACCACAGGAGCACGGCAGACCACACAGGAGCACGGCAGACCACACCTCGATTTTAGGAGGATGTCTCGAGCGAAATGGCCATTTTGGGGAATCCGCCAACGAAAACCCCCGTGCAGCCCCGCAACCCATAGATACCTGACCGGACAAGAACGGGAAGCGCCGTTTTTTATCCACCACGTGCGTCAGAGACCGTATTGGCGAGAACGTCAGAGAAAACCATAAACGCAACAGAACAGACTAAATGGTGGCCTGCCGCGCTGGTCTGTCGAGGTAGTCTGCTGCCCTGGCCACATCATGGTGTCGACACCGTGCTTTTCTCTCGGCCACGCGGGCCCCCACCCGTTGTCGCCCAGCCTACTTTTTCTGTTCCAGCCTGTCTTGTCTTTTGTTTGTCCGGCGTCGTCGTCGCGTGCCTTTCCTTTGTCGTGGTCGTCGTTTTCATTATAATCGTCCGCTGTTGCCGTTCTCGCTGTCGCCGTCGTTATCATTTTATGATTGCGGTCGTTTTTCTGATTGTTTTTTGTTGTTGGATTCCGTGTTCGGTTGTTTTTTGTGTTATGTTTGTGG